>OU343225.1:67572219-67783757 GCA_910596185.1 Chrysanthemum makinoi | reverse complement strand
TATCGCTTATGTAAATTAACAAGTTTTTGTCATTTTAAGTAAATTGTGTTGGGTGATATCCAACACAATAAACATTATGTTGATGTCTTTGGCTTACACGTACCGTAACAAATGGCACATGATAGACAAGGATATCGTTTATGTAAATTAACAACTTTTTGTCATTTTAAGTAAAATTGTGTTGCGGTGATATCCAACACCAATCGCATTGTCACTAAATACGTGTGTTTAAGTCGAGCCGAAAATCAAATTCTAGGATCATATCCCGAGTTATATCAAACAACAATGGATGCACCTCTACTATTTCATGACAAATTGTGCCTAACATATTCAACGATTTCATACTAATATAGACATGGTGAATGTATGCATTAGTAATTTAATAACTACGAGTGTTTAGTAACTAAGTGTTGATGATCGTACCAAAATTGGTAGTTCATATTAGCAATGTTTAAAAATATATTTTAAACGTTTTACTCAGTATTTCATACTATTGTATGCACTTATGATATATTAGCTACTAGTGTTTAAAAAAGTATGCACTTATGATATATAAGCTACCAGTGTTTAAAAAAGTAAGTGATGTTGGTCAACCGAACCCTAGTCAATAAATTTTGTCCAATTCTATATAAAAAAACACTATCCATTTCGGGTTGACCCAACCTGAGAACTCGACTCCTACAAAAAATATACATGTTTTTACGTGTTACCCTACACGCAAACCCATACCCATCTTGCCAACCCGACCATCATTGTTAGAAAAATATAAAGAATACTCCACGGTGGATACAAATTGTGTCGCATTCTAAAATACTAGTTGGATACCCGCGCACAGCGGCGGCGATAAATATAGTAAATGAATTGTTAACCTAACTCTCCTTGCAATTCCTTACCCGCTTAGTGAATTCATTTCACAACACTCCAAATGTATATGTGTTAGTTGTATGTGTTTGTTTGGGTTTTCCGTATTTTTCCCGTGACATCATTATTCCCGCATATAAAAAAACCTTCACAATCTCTTACCCGTCAAACACTTTCCCAAAAGTAAATGATTTTAATAAATAAAATTTGTATTGATTGTAATAAAGGTTAAAGTTATAAAAATTTGAATCAAAATAAAATAAACCTACTAAAAATGTAAAAACTAAAACTCATAAAAATATATCAAAATAGATGTTGAATTAAAGAGCACAAAAATTTTAAAAATATATGAAAGATATTTAAATTTAAAAATAAAAGTGATTAATTAGTTAAGAAGTGACATGTGTCACCCCATTATTGGAGCTCCTTATTTTAGTTTGTTAGAGTTTCTCCCTTTTTAGTTAAAGAAGTGACACATGTCACTCAATGATTGCAATTCCTTATCTTAATTTTTTGTAAAGCCCATAACTTAAATGCTTTATATAGTAGTATAGATTTATCTCAAGTCTTAAGAATGCCTAAAATATTTGATATAAGTTTAGCCAAAGTTTGAATTGGGTGATTGAGATAGCATCCATTTGCATTGTCATTAAATAATCATATTCGATTAGAGAAGAAGAAAACAACGTGAGTGTATATGATATATGATTATGGCAACAAAAGGTGTCAAGTGATTAGAGCAACTTTTTTATAGGGTTATTTTTGTGACACTTATTTACGTTTTGAATCTCATTGGGTGGAGTATGAAGTTTTGTTTCCTTATGAAGAAAACAATGGTATGTTTTGCGAATGGGCAGGCTTTATTATAAGAAAGTTAAAATTTATATTTTTATAATGTTGTTTGGCTTAATTAGTTAGAGTTGAAGCTTATTAATGCAAAATCACACATAAAAATACATCAAATTAAATTCACATATATTTACATCATTTATGTAATAATTCATTACTTTTAAGGGTATTAAAGTAATTAACTATTTATAAGCCCTATAAACCTCATTTTATAGGCTTGGGCTTTAATGGCTTACTACTTATTTTATAAGCCATACAAGCACCATAAGCCTGTGTGACAAACAATATTTCTTTTATTAGCCGACTTATTTTAAAAGCTCAAGCCCCAATCACTTCCCTATAAGCCCCAAAAACATAGGCATGATGTTAGGTTATGACAAACTCATCTTTTATAGTATATGGTGTTAGCTTAAGATGAATATGATATTGCTAATAATTGACTTAAATATAAATATAAACGAACTAACACTCATCAAAATTATACAATAAATTTCGAGTAAACTCCAAAATACATCCCCGTGGTTTACCCCCGTTTAACCATACATCCTTCTCGCAAAGTTTCAAAGATACATCACAACCGCTTAGAAAAGTTAACCTATATACATCCCTCGCTTAAAATAAGGACTAACGGTGCAAATTGTTTCTCCCTATCTCCTAACGAGATAGATAATGTTTACACCGTTATTCCCGGTTACCGGTATTTGCACTGTTAGTCCTCTTTTACATTTACTCCAGTGTTTTTTTCATTTTTTACGCCGTCCTGCTTTTTTATGTTTTGCCCGTTTTACATTTTCGCCCCGTTTTTTACGCTTTTGCCCTTTTACGCGTCCGCTTTAAGTCTTTATCCGTTTTAAACGCTACCGTTTTATGTTGTCTGTTTTTATCGTACCGCTTTTTATTTATTTTTCGCCTGCTTTTTTATGTTTTCGTCTGTATTTTTACGTTATCTTTTCCACGTTCATGTTTTATCCACTTTTACACTTTTATTGGTTTTCGTCTATTATTCTACGTTGCTTGTTTTATCCGCTATCCATTTTTATACATATAATATGTATGAAAACGGATAAAATATTATGAAATGAATAAAAACGTATGAAATGGATAAAATGTCCATCGATTTTTAAATAACGATTTTGACCCATTTCTCGGTCCGAATCATCAAAGTGTAACTCTCGAAAGTTGTCCCGAATGATGTTTTATAAGTTATTTGGTCGAAAACGCCTAAGTTTTGTAGTAAACGACCCTTTGTTTGAATTTTCACGTTAAAATCTCGCGATTTTGATGTAAAACATCATTTCGAAAACTTTCGTTGCTTTACACTTTTGATGATTCGACAGAAAGGGGTCAAAATTGTGATTTAAAATCGATATAAACATTTCACGTTTTTATCCATTTTCATACATTTTATCCGCATACATATTATATAAGCAAAATGGATGAAAACTAAAAAAAAAAAACATAAGATAAACGGACTAAAACGTAGAATAATAGACGAAACTAATAGAAGTGTGAAAAACCATAAAAACATATGAAAACGCTGAAAAATGGACAAGAAGGTAAAAAGGACCTAAAACGAAAACAAACTAAAACATAAAAAAAAACGTAAAAAAGTAAAAAAAAAAAAAAAAAACAGATGAAAACGTGAAAAACGGGCTAAAACGTAAAAAGGGTGAAAACGTAATTCAAACACTTGCATTCTAACTTTCTAAGAGGGTGTTTGGCAAATCCATCTAAACTAAGTTGAGCCTCACGATTAAAAATGACTTTCTAAGAGGGTGTTTGGCAAGTGTTCATTATCCTTTAAGTGATTTAAAATGCATTACACTGATATGGTGATCCAAACATAGTAGTTAACCATTAAAACATAAGTGACCCAAATAACTTTTATTCACTAAAAAATTCAATACCATGAGGAATTCAACCTATGGTTGAACCGAATAAGCATTAAACAAAATTACATGAATAAAACATAGAAAAAGACATTAAAGCATTGAGAAGCAATTAAATATTGATCAACTGAAAATATCATCTTCGTCTTCATCATCTTCATCGTCTTCGTCAATCAAACCTTAAATTTTATTACGGCTAAACACGAAAACTTGGTTTCGTTTCTTCCTCTTGATAGTGGACATTGACAAAACATCATCAAGAGTATAATCATCCCCATCGAAAATTCTCTCATCGTCATCAATTACATCGTTCCATTTCCATGTCACCAAGTTTGCTTCCCTTTTCCGTTTCTTCGTATCGTGAATCTCCTCATCAGCTTATCAAGTTTCACGTTGACATCATGTTGTTACAAGAAGGAAAACAAAAATACGCCTCCATACGAATATATATATATATATATATATATATATATATATATATATATATATATTTATATATATATATATCAAACAAAAAAATGTAGAACGGAGTGTTACCACATGATCATGAAGATTGACAGTTTTGTTCCCAGCTTGTTGTTCATATGATGAAGAAAATGCGTTATTGATAAATATATTTGACGTGAGATGTTGTAACACAACTTTACCTTGATTTCGTCGTTCATAGTCATCTTCGCAATGCCAAATTCGTTTTTTGTTATTACGAACTGTTTGAGTTGTTCATCTGTATAAATGCAAATAATCAAATGTTAAAGACAATATATCGAATGAGGAATTTGATCTATAATGGATGAAAAAAAAGAATTTGATTCATACCTCTATTGTGCTTGAATGAAAAGGTCTTGTTTGTTGTTTTGATAAGAATTGTGAAAGAATGAAATGAAGCTGATTATGGGTATCTATTTATAAGGCCATCTTAGACGCCAAAATACTGATCTTCAAAAGTTGAATTTAAAGAGATAAGCAATCAAAGTGTAGATAAGTATGAAGTATCCGTTTAATAAGGACATGATGTGCATGGGTTGTTCATAGGATATCTAAAATATAGCTAATTTGAAAATGTAGGCATGATTTGTTCGTAGGATATTTAAGCTGCATGTGTTATGTAATATAGAGAGTTTGGCTCAAGTTTGTTAAATATAGATAATCATGGAATTTGAGTGGTCAAGACTGAAAGTATCATTGATCCTACTAATAAAACTGAATTTAGGATGTGAAGCACCGTCGGCAATAAATAGATAATACCATTAGTAATTTAAAGAAGTAGACGCATATATCAACTTATTAGTAATTTGTAAACAATAGAATGCATTCCATTTGTATATGTGACAAATGGAATTAAGAATATATGCGGACAAGAATTAAGAATATCAGAACAAAGAAAAAAACTTAATGAAAGGCTAAGAATTATACCCGAATTCTAAAACATAGAACCAAATAACAAGAAAACGTTCCGCACAATAACGTGAAGGAAAGTGTAGTGTGCCTGCCAAGGATAAATTCAGTGAACTTTATAATGAAGACCAAATTTTTGCATATCCCGAGCCCTCAGAAGCCTTTAAGAAAACATGAACTAGCCATAAAGGATCCGAAATTAAACCACTGAAGAAAGCAAAACTATAAACGCAAACGCATTCCATTTGTCATGTTGTAGAACTACACATTCACTAAAACGCAAAATGAATAAAAAAAAATACTTAGCACAGTCTTAAGACTCAAGCTGATCAATATTAATCTTTATCGCTTTTCGCAACCCTTTTCAATCTCACATCCAAGGTTGCAAAAATCGCTAGGCGGTAGCTGGGCGGCCGAGTACCGCCTAGTGATTAATCGGTTAGGCGGGGATTAATCGGATTGGACTTTTTATATATAAAATTGTAAAATTTTGAAACTATATGTTCGATTTGGCCAATTTAGCCGATTCCCCAATTTAGAAGCCGATTTATCCGAATCGAGATGGGCATTTATCCATTTTTGTCCGATTTGACCGCTTTATGCCGGATTTGGCCGATTTTTATCCGATTAATTGGTATGTTAACCGATTAATAAGGCCCATTAATGAAAATCGTGACGGTTAATCTCCGCCTAGCAATTAATTGCTGATTAATCGGCCGCCTAGGCCGATTTTTGCAACACTGCTCACATCTCACATTTTCGCAACGTAGCAAGTTGGTGCATCAGATATTATATAATCGACAGTCATATCTAAGATAAATCTAAACATGCTTTTAATTGACTTCGATATAAGTAAAACTAAAACTAGATCCATGGAGGATATCCAACTCCAATTGCATTGTCATTAAATAATCGTATTCAAGTTTGCAATCAATTTTATGTGGCTTGATAAGAGAAAAAAAACGTATGTTATCCAACAATAAATGTGTTTTGTCCCACATCGGTTAGAGCAACTTTTTCATGGGGTTATTTTTGTGAATCTTGTTTTAACTTTTTTTTTTTTTTTGATAAATCTTGTTTTAACTTTTAAATCCCACATTGGTTAGTGAAATGAAATCTTGCTTGCTAATATAACTATTGTATAAGACGTTTGAATAAGTTGAAACAAACACTATGTTGTTATCTTTTAGGTTGTGAATAATGTTAGATTGACAACTTTTTTGTTATTTTAAATACTCTTTTATCATTTTCTATATATGTTGGTTGACTTTATTATAAGTGAACTATCAGTCATCAAAAGTAGTTACTTGAGTTTTCAACTCGATATTATGAGCTGACTAATCTCAGAGTGACTATTCTTTTTCGATAACCCGAAAGTTGGCAAGTGAACCGTGGCCACATGGGGATTAATTTTCTCCCAGTAGGATGGTTCGAGATTTATAGTTATTGGATGAAGCCGTTGACATCGACATCCAAGTTTTTAGTACCATGTAAAGAAAGGTTGACATCATGTAAATAAAAGAGTTTAACAAAATAGTTTATAGTAACAATCCCAGTTATAAGGAAGAAGATATATAGGGAGAATAGATAACAACATGAATCCAAGGAGTTTTCGGTTTTCCCTACTTATCCCAAAATGACAATAAGTGCTAGCAGTCTACCTTATCGTTTATTCTATTTCGAAGAGATAAATAATCATATTTGAGACACTATGTTCATAAAAGAGTATTATAGAACAGATTTGGGTCAACCCAACCCGAGTACCCGACGCCTACAAAACACTACCTGTTTTGACTTGTCATCGAACCTGCAACCCCCACTCATCCTGCCACTCCTACCATAATGGTTAGAAAACCTACATAGAATACGCAACAACGGATGCAAATTGTGTCGCATTCTATAACTGAAATAAACAATGCATCTTAACACTACCTAAAAAGTATGATATGGGTTGGCAGTCGTGATCTTTTTGTCATCACTTGCTAAGGATAAAATTAGTGAACTTGATAAAAGAAGACAAGTTTTCTACATATCCCGAGCTCTTCAGAAAACATAAACTAGCAATAAAGGATTCGAAAACAAATTGCTGCAAACAGCAGAGCTATAAGCACAAACGCATTCCAGTTATAAATCGATAAAGAATGACCAGTAAAGTTGTAAGGAATATACGCAAGACAAATACTTAACACACTCTTGAGACTCAAGCTCAATATTAAACTCAACCGCTTCTTACTACCCAACAACATATGCAATTGGTAACTGGATTAAGTATAAGTAAAAAATAAAGATATGATATAAGTTTGACCAAATTTCCGGGTGATTCAAGTACTATCCATGGAGGATATCTAACTCCAATTGCCTTGTCATTAAATAACCGTATTCGAGTTTGGTATCAATTTTCTATATTTTGGTAAGAGAAGAAAAAAAAATGTGTGAAAAAAACATATGAATAGTATATGGTAACAAAAAGTTAGAGCAACTTTCTTTTTTTTAATGGGGCTAGTTGTGTGAGACATGGAATTTTGCTTTCTTATATACTTTGGGTATTGACTTAATTGACTTATTTATAAATATAAATGAACTGACACTCATGAAAATTATGCAATATTTAATTTCTTAGCATTTATCATCGGAATGAATTGTGTTGAGTTTGGTATTAAATTTCTAATAGCTTCAAAAAATAATAATAATAATAATAAAAAATAAATAAATAATAATTACAAATTTTTGCCTAATTTTAGTCACACATGATATCAAAAAAGCATAAATGTACTAGCTAATGTAGGTGTATATGGTTCGAGATTTCTAGTTATCGGATGAAGTTGGCATCCATATTGAAGTGTTCTTCAAGTTCCAACAACACTTCCATCGTGCGGATTTGATGAAGTGTACGTTGAGTCTTCAAGTGGTTCAATTTACCTAGTTCTCTACAAATGATTTTGGATAGATAAATTTCAGGAGCTCCAATATTACTCTTTCTTTCTATTGTATTCTTGGAAGATTTTAGAGACTTATTAAGTTTGATGTATGGTTCCTCTGTGCTGGTTGAAGTCTTTTGATAAAAAAGGTTATGGTGTTAAGCAAATTATTGGATTATAGATTTGGTTATGGTGCCTTTTTCGATCTGCTCTTCAACACTTGTTTCCAGGCCAACTCAAAATCGGACATGGCTTAGATTGCGTTGAATTCTTTTTTGGTCACATAGTTTGAGATTAGTGTCAATGTTGTTGGTACATGATGTCGGATACTGTTAGAAGAAGAAAATAGTATCTCGATATCATTAACTAATAGTTCATATTTCTCAACTTTTTTTCATTTTGAAATAGATACCGCAAAGGATTGACTCGTGATTTCATACTATTTTAGAATTTTAACATTGCTCGGTATTTGCATGTACTCCAAGTATAATAGCTGCTGAATGTTCAAAAACCAAGTGCTGTTGGTCGTATCAAAATTAGTCGTTCATAAAAGTTCTCAGTTTTGTCTTTGTGTGTGAACAACTCGAGTGATTCGTTGTTTGGACCAAAATATATATGCCAACAACTTTGACTCGTGATTTCATATTATTTTAGACATAGTGATTGTATGCACTTGTAATATATTAACTATGACGTTAAAACTAAGTGATGTTAGTAAACTGAACACCGACTCAAATTTTTCCGGATTTATAGGAAATAACTATCCATATTCTCTATTTATTAACAGTTTATGTAATGAAAGGCTGGCATCTTTTTAATAAATATGACAAAATGACGGTCTACCAGAGAGTTTAACAAAATAGTTTTTAGTACAACTATATAAGTAAAACTAAAACTAAATCAAACGATACGATATAAATTTGGCCAAATTTTCGGGTGATTGAGGTATTATTCATGGAGGATTTCCACCTCCAATTGCATTGTCACTAGATAACCCGATTCGAGCTAGGTATCATTTTCTATCTTGATAAGAGAAGAAGAAAACAATATATGACCATGGAGCAACTATTTTTTGGGGCTAGTTGTGTGAGACTTTTCTTAAGGTTTGATCCCACATTAATTAGAGGAATGAATTGTGCTTCCTTATATACTTTGGCATTAAAGTTTTGATAAGTTGAAATAAACTTTCTATTGCTTTTGGCTGTCGTTTGCACAGTTTCTAATATTTTGACATTTGACATTTTAATTAGTCTTATCTTTTTGTATACTCCGTATATCATTTTAGGTAGAAATTGCCTAGGGTGCGTTTAGTTGGAGAACAAATTCTCTTATTTTCTATCTCTAGTTTTGTAAAAATTTGGAAGGAGAATTAATCTCCACAAAACACTTGAAAATATAGAAAACGCTTTTAGTTGATGTTTCTATTTTCTGTTTTGAAGAAAGGGAGAGAGAGTTGAGGGTTACAAAGGAAAACAAGGAAAACAACTAAAATTTGTTTTGTAATTTTCTTTATTAAGTTAGGAAATAGGGGATTTGTGTTTTTCAAAACATTTTGTTGGAAAAACGCTTGATTTGAACGCTTATCTGTTTTTCCTTGTTTTCCACAAAACATTTTGTGGAAAACAGGGTGTTTTTCCTTAACTAAACGCAACCCTAATATTTTGACATTTTCCGGGGTTTGCTTGCTCGTTGATATATTCTCCTTTGGGTGGAATCTCTAGGTCAAGGGCATACGACCTTACTACACATTTAGTGTTTGGCAATTCCTTATTAGGCCTCGTCATTTTAAACTTAATTTTAGAAGCTAATCATCATGCGTCTAAGGATCAATTGCGGATAAATAGTTGATCACTTTGTCCAATTTTTGGCGGAGATGGTCTTTTTCTACGATAATAGCAAGGCAACCATTGTAGCCACTGATTATTGTAAATGAAGGATGTCTCAAGTGTTTTGTCAATTGTATGCTCAGTTAGTTACCTCACGACAAATTCTCCGTGACAACTCGAATTATTTTCAAAATGTGAATGATAAAACATGCCCATATTCAAACAAACTTCAATCACCCCAAATATGAGACATATCATATTGCAAGATTGCCACCGTTACTACAAAGTATATGTTTCATCGTAAGACAATTTTACAACCAACTTTGCATAGATGTAAACTCCAATTGAATTAACCAACTTTTAACAGATGTATACTCGATCTTCGCTTCTTTATAGTTGACTTTTACTTAGTCGTCTAAACTACTAATTGATCAAGTATCCAAATAAATAACGGATTTGAAAGAGGTACATGATCTCTTTAGTTTTTGAGTCAATAATAAATGCAAAATGAATACGTTACCTTTTTATAACTTGATAGAAATTGAACAATAAAATTGTAAGAAGAAAAATAAAAATAAAAATAATGAGAAATATTTTCAGTCACACATTTCAAATAAAGAAAGAGAATTTCATGGAAGATGCATCTCTTTTTAGAGGTGCATCTAAAATGTGCTGCTATGGTTATTTCTCATCCTTCTCATTTTACCTTTATTTCTTATTTGATCCTCACTCTAGAATTGTAAGCAATATATACAAAACAAATACTTAACACCCTCTTGAGACTGAATCTCAATATCATACTCAACTGCTTCTCGCAACCAACAACATATGCAATTGGTAATTGCCTTTAGTACAAGTAAAACTATAACTAAATCAAAATGATACGATATAAGTTTGGACAAATTTTTGGGTGATTGAGGTTCTATTCGAGTTTGGTATCAGTTTTCTCAAGTTTGACAAGAGGAGAAACAGATAATGTGTGAAAAGCACATATTAATCTTTGATTACAAAAAAATTAAGGTGTTGTGGCTCTAGAGCAACTTTTTTGTGGGGCTAGTTGTGTGAGACTTGTTATAAGGTTTGAATCTCACATTGATTGGAGGAATGGAATTGTGCTTCCTTATATACTTTGGGTGTTTAAAAATATGTCAAGTTAAAATACACATTATGTTGATGTCTTTGGCTTTCACGTACCGTAACAAATGGCACATGATAGACACAGATATCAGCTTATGTAAATTAACAAGTTTTTGTCATTTTAAGTAAATTGTGTTGCGGGTGATATCCAACACAATAAACATTATGTTGATGTCTTTGGCTTACACGTACCGTAACAAATGGCACATGATAGACACAGATATCAGTTTATGTAAATTAACAACTTTTTGTCATTTTAAGTAAATTGTGTTGCGGGTGATATCCAACACCAATCGCATTGTCACTAAATACGTGTGTTTAAGTCGAGCCGAAAATCAAATTCTAGTATCATATCCCGAGTTATATCAAACAACAATGGATGCACCTCTACTATTTCATGACAAATTGTGCCTAACATATTCAACGATTTCATACTAATATAGACATGGTGAATGTATGCATTAGTAATTTAATAACTACGAGTGTTTAGTAACTAAGTGTTGATGATCGTACCAAAATTGGTAGTTCATATTAGCAATGTTTAAAAATATATTTTCAACGTTTTTTACTCAGTATTTCATACTATTGTATGCACTTATGATATATTAGCTACTAGTGTTTAAAAAAGTATGCACTTATGATATATAAGCTACCAGTGTTTAAAAAAGTAAGTGATGTTGGTCAACCGAACCCTAGTCAATAAATTTTGTCCAATTCTATATAAAAAAACACTATCCATTTCGGGTTGACCCAACCTGAGAACTCGACTCCTACAAAAAATATACATGTTTTTACGTGTTACCCTACACGCAAACCCATACCCATCTTGCCAACCCGACCATCATTGTTAGAAAAATATAAAGAATACTCCACGGTGGATACAAATTGTGTCGCATTCTAAAATACTAGTTGGATACCCGCGCACAGCGGCGGCGATAAATATAGTAAATGAATTGTTAACCTAACTCTCCTTGCAATTCCTTACCCGCTTAGTGAATTCATTTCACAACACTCCAAATGTATATGTGTTAGTTGTATGTGTTTGTTTGGGTTTTCCGTATTTTTCCCGTGACATCATTATTCCCGCATATAAAAAAACCTTCACAATCTCTTACCCGTCAAACACTTTCCCAAAAGTAAATGATTTTAATAAATAAAATTTGTATTGATTGTAATAAAGGTTAAAGTTATAAAAATTTGAATCAAAATAAAATAAACCTACTAAAAATGTAAAAACTAAAAACTCATAAAAATATATCAAAATGGATGTTGAATTAAAAGCACAAAATTTTAAAAAATATGGTGAAAGATATTTAAATTTAAAAATAAAAGTGATTAATTAGTTAAGAAGTGACATGTGTCACCCCATTATTGGAGCTCCTTATTTTAGTTTGTTAGAGTTTCTCCCTTTTTAGTTAAAGAAGTGACACATGTCACTCAATGATTGCAATTCCTTATCTTAATTTTTTGTAAAGCCCATAACTTAAATGCTTTATATAGTAGTATAGATTTATCTCAAGTCTTAAGAATGCCTAAAATATTTGATATAAGTTTAGCCAAAGTTTGAATTGGGTGATTGAGATAGCATCCATTTGCATTGTCATTAAATAATCATATTCGATTAGAGAAGAAGAAAACAACGTGAGTGTATATGATATATGATTATGGCAACAAAAGGTGTCAAGTGATTAGAGCAACTTTTTTATAGGGTTATTTTTGTGACACTTATTTACGTTTTGAATCTCACATTGGGTGGAGTAATGAAGTTTTGTTTCCTTATGAAGAAAACAATGGTATGTTTGGCGCAATGGGCTGAGGCTTTTATTATAAGCCGAAAGTTAAAATTTATATTTTTATAATGTTGTTTGGCGAATTAGTTAGAGTTGAAGCTTATTAATGCAAAATCACACATAAAAATACATCAAATTAAATTCACATATATTTACATCATTTACGTAATAATTCATTATACTTTTAAGGGTATTAAAGTAATTTAACTAGCTATAAGCCCCTATAAACCTCATTTTATAGGCTTGGGCTTATGGTGGCTTACGGCTTATTTTATAAGCCATAAGGCACCATAAGCCTGTGTGACAAACAATATTTCTTTTATTAGCCGACTTATTTTAAAAGCTCAAGCCCCAATCAGCCTCTCATAAGCCCTCGCCAAACATAGGCATGATGTTAGGTTATGACAAACTCATCTTTTATAGTATATGGTGTTAGCTTAAGATGAATATGATATTGCTAATAATTGACTTAAATATAAATATAAACGAACTAACACTCATCAAAATTATACAATAAATTTCGAGTAAACTCCAAAATACATCCCTGTGGTTTACCCCGTTTCGCACCATACATCCTTCTCGCAAAAGTTTCTAACAGATACATCACACCGTTAGTAAAAGTTAACCTATATACATCCCTCAGTTAAAATAAGGACTAACGGTGCAAATTGTTTCTCCGTTATCTCCTAACGAGATAGATAATGTTTACACCGTTATTCCTCTGGGTTACCGGTATTTGCACTGTTAGTCCTCTTTTACATTTACTTCCGTTTTTTATGTTTTTTTTTCATTTTTTTACGTTTTCGTCCGTTTTTTTATGTTTTTGCCCGTTTTTTACATTTTCGTCCGTTTTTTTTACGTTTTTGCCCTTTTTTTACGTTTTCGTCCGTTTTTTTAAGTCTTTATCCGTTTTTAAACGTTTTCGCCTGTTTTTTATGTTTTCGTCTGTTTTTTTACGTTTTCGGCTGTTTTTTTATTTATTTTTCGTCTGTTTTTTTTTATGTTTTCGTCTGTATTTTTACGTTTTCATCCTTTTTTTCACGTTTTCATAAGTTTTTATCCACTTTTATACACTTTTATTGGTTTTCGTCTATTATTCTACGTTTTCGTTTGTTTTTTTTTATCCGTTTTCATCCATTTTTATACATATAATATGTATGAAAACGGATAAAATATTATGAAATGAATAAAAACGTATGAAATGGATAAAAATGTTTCTGTATCGATTTTAAATAACGATTTTGACCCATTTCTGGTCCGAATCATCAAAAGTGTAACTCTCGAAAGTTGTCCGGAATGATGTTTTATAAGTTATTAGGTCGAAAACCGCCTAAGTTTTGGTAGTAAACGACCCTTGTTTGAATTTTCACGTTAAAATCTCGCGATTCTTGATGTAAAACATCATTTCGGAAAACTTTCGTGCTTTACACTTTTGATGATTCGGATCAGAAAGGGGTCAAAATTGTGATTTAAAATCGATATAGAAACATTTTCATACGTTTTTATCCATTTTCACACATTTTTATCCGTTTTCATACATATTATATGTATAAAAATGGATGAAAACGGAAAAAAAAAACATAAGATAAACGGACGAAAACGTAGAATAATAGACGAAAACGAATAGAAGTGTATGAAAACGAATAAAAACATATGAAAACGTGAAAAAATGGACAAGAAGGTAAAAAAGGACGAAAACGTAAAAAAACAAACGAAAACATAAAAAAAAAACAGACGAAAAAGTAAAAAAAAAAAAAAAAAAAAAAAACAGATGAAAACGTAAAAAAAACGGGCGAAAACGTAAAAAAAGGATGAAAACGTAAAATTCAAACACTTGTATTCTAACTTTCTAAGAGGGTGTTTGGCAAATCCATCTAAACTAAGTTGAGCCTACGATTAAAATGACTTTCTAAGAGGGTGTTTGGCAAGTGTTCATTATCCTTTAAGTGATTTAAAATGCATTACACTGATATGGTGATCCAAACATAGTAGTTAACCATTAAAACATAAGTGACCCAAATAACTTTTATTCACTAAAAAATTCAATACCATGAGGAATTCAACCTATGGTTGAACCGAATAAGCATTAAACAAAATTACATGAATAAAACATAGAAAAAGACATTAAAGCATTGAGAAGCAATTAAATATTGATCAACTGAAAATATCATCTTCGTCTTCATCATCTTCATCGTCTTCGTCAATCAAACCTTAAATTTTATTACGGCTAAACACGAAAACTTGGTTTCGTTTCTTCCTCTTGATAGTGGACATTGACAAAACATCATCAAGAGTATAATCATCCCCATCGAAAATTCTCTCATCGTCATCAATTACATCGTTCCATTTCCATGTCACCAAGTTTGCTTCCCTTTTCCGTTTCTTCGTATCGTGAATCTCCTCATCAGCTTATCAAGTTTCACGTTGACATCATGTTGTTACAAGAAGGAAAACAAAAATACTTCCATATTAATTATATATATATATATATATACATACATACATATATATATATATATATATATATATATATATATATATCAAACAAAAAAATGTAGAACGGAGTGTTACCACATGATCATGAAGATTGACAGTTTTGTTCCCAGCTTGTTGTTCATATGAAGAAGAAAATGTCACGTATTGATAAATATATTTGACGTGAGATGTTGTAACACAACTTTACCTTGATTTCGTCGTTCATAGTCATCTTCGCAATGCCAAATTCGTTTTTTGTTATTACGAACTGTTTGAGTTGTTCATCTGTATAAATGCAAATAATCAAATGTTAAAGACAATATATCGAATGAGGAATTTGATCTATAATGGATGAAAAAAAAGAATTTGATTCATACCTCTATTGTGCTTGAATGAAAAGGTCTTGTTTGTTGTTTTGATAAGAATTGTGAAAGAATGAAATGAAGCTGATTATGGGTATCTATTTATAAGGCCATCTTAGACGCCAAAATACTGATCTTCAAAAGTTGAATTTAAAGAGATAAGCAATCAAAGTGTAGATAAGTATGAAGTATCCGTTTAATAAGGACATGATGTGCATGGGTTGTTCATAGGATATCTAAAATATAGCTAATTTGAAAATGTAGGCATGATTTGTTCGTAGGATATTTAAGCTGCATGTGTTATGTAATATAGAGAGTTTGGCTCAAGTTTGTTAAATATAGATAATCATGGAATTTGAGTGGTCAAGACTGAAAGTATCATTGATCCTACGAATAAAACTGAATTCTAGGATGTGAAGCACCGTCGGCAATAAATAGATAATACCATTAGTAATTTAAAGAAGTAGACGCATATATCAACTTATTAGTAATTTGTAAACAATAGAATGCATTCCATTTGTATATGAGACAAATGGAATTAAGAATATACGTGACAAGAATTAAGAATACTGTAACAAAGAAAAAAAACTTAATGAAAGGCTAAGAATTATACCCGAATTCTAAAACATAGAAACAAATAACAAGAAAAACGTTTCGGCACAATAACGTGAAGGAAAGTGTAGTGTGCCTGCCAAGGATAAATTCAGTGAACTTTATAATGAAGACCAAATTTTTGCATATCCCGAGCCCTCAGAAGCCTTTAAGAAAACATGAACTAGCCATAAAGGATCCGAAATTAAACCACTGAAGAAAGCAAAACTATAAACGCAAACGCATTCCATTTGTCATGTTGTAGAACTACACATTCACTAAAACGCAAAATGAATAAAAAAAAATACTTAGCACAGTCTTAAGACTCAAGCTGATCAATATTAATCTTTATCGCTTTTCGCAACCCTTTTCAATCTCACATCCAAGGTTGCAAAAATCGCTAGGCGGTAGCTGGGCGGCCGAGTACCGCCTAGTGATTAATCGGTTAGGCGGGGATTAATCGGATTGGACTTTTTATATATAAAATTGTAAAATTTTGAAACTATATGTTCGATTTGGCCAATTTAGCCGATTCCCCCAATTTAGCCGATTTTTATCCGTAACCGAGATGGGCGATTTATCCATTTTTTGTCCGATTTGACCGCTTTATGCCGGATTTGGCCGATTTTTATCCGATTAATTGGTATGTTAACCGATTAATAAGGCCCATTAATGAAAATCGTGACGGTTAATCTCCGCCTAGCAATTAATTGCTGATTGACATCGGCGCTGTAGGCGATTTTGCAACACTGCTCACATCTCACATTTTCACAACGTAGCAAGTTGGTGCATCAGATATTATATAATCGACAGTCATATCTAAGATAAATCTAAACATGCTTTTAATTGACTTCGATATAAGTAAAACTAAAACTAGATCCATGGAGGATATCCAACTCCAATTGCATTGTCATTAAATAATCGTATTCAAGTTTGCAATCAATTTTATGTGGCTTGATAAGAGAAAAAAAACGTATGTTATCCAACAATAAATGTGTTTTGTCCCACATCGGTTAGAGCAACTTTTTCATGGGGTTATTTTTGTGAATCTTGTTTTAACTTTTTTTTTTTTTTTGATAAATCTTGTTTTAACTTTTAAATCCCACATTGGTTAGTGAAATGAAATCTTGCTTGCTAATATAACTATTGTATAAGACGTTTGAATAAGTTGAAACAAACACTATGTTGTTATCTTTTAGGTTGTGAATAATGTTAGATTGACAACTTTTTTGTTATTTTAAATACTCTTTTATCATTTTCTATATATGTTAGTTGACTTTATTATAAGTGAACTATCAGTCATCAAAAGTAGTTACTTGAGTTTTCAACTCGATATTATGAGCTGACTAATCTCAGAGTGACTATTCTTTTCGATAACCCGGAGTTGGCGCAAGTGAACCTCCGTGGCCACATGGGGATTAATTTTCTCCCAGTAGGATGGTTCGAGATTTATAGTTATTGGATGAAGCCGTTGACATCGACATCCAAGTTTTTAGTACCATGTAAAGAAAGGTTGACATCATGTAAATAAAAGAGTTTAACAAAATAGTTTATAGTAACAATCCCAGTTATAAGGAAGAAGATATATAGGGAGAATAGATAACAACATGAATCCAAGGAGTTTTCGGTTTTCCCCACTTATCCCAAAATGACAATAAGTGCTAGCAGTCTACCTTATCGTTTATTCTATTTCGAAGAGATAAATAATCATATTTGAGACACTATGTTCATAAAAGAGTATTATAGAACAGATTTGGGTCAACCCAACCCGAGTACCCGACGCCTACAAAACACTACCTGTTTTGACTTGTCATCGAACCTGCAACCCCCACTCATCCTGCCACTCCTACCATAATGGTTAGAAAACCTACATAGAATACGCAACAACGGATGCAAATTGTGTCGCATTCTATAACTGAAATAAACAATGCATCTTAACACTACCTAAAAAGTATGATATGGGTTGGCAGTCGTGATCTTTTTGTCATCACTTGCTAAGGATAAAATTAGTGAACTTGATAAAAGAAGACAAGTTTTCTACATATCCCGAGCTCTTCAGAAAACATAAACTAGCAATAAAGGATTCGAAAACAAATTGCTGCAAACAGCAGAACTATAAGCACAAACGCATTCCAGTTATAAATCGATAAAGAATGACCAGTAAAGTTGTAAGGAATATACGCAAGACAAATACTTAACACACTCTTGAGACTCAAGCTCAATATTAAACTCAACCGCTTCTTACTACCCAACAACATATGCAATTGGTAACTGGATTTAGTATAAGTAAAAAATAAAGATATGATATAAGTTTGACCAAATTTCCGGGTGATTCAAGTACTATCCATGGAGGATATCTAACTCCAATTGCCTTGTCATTAAATAACCGTATTCGAGTTTGGTATCAATTTTCTATATTTTGGTAAGAGAAGAAAAAAAAATGTGTGAAAAAAACATATGAATAGTATATGGTAACAAAAAGTTAGAGCAACTTTCTTTTTTTTAATGGGGCTAGTTGTGTGAGACTTGTTCCAAGGTCTGAATCCCACATTGGTTGGAGGAATGAAATTGTGCTTCCTTATATACTTTGGGTGTTTAGAAATGTAACAAGTTGAAACAAGCATTATGTTGCATACGTCGGATTGTTATCTCAAGATTAAACATACGATATTGCAAAATCCGAGGGTAGTAATTAATGTAAGTTAGCAACTTTTTTTTTTTTTTTTTTTTTTTTTAATTATTATTGTTGTTATTATTATTTTGTATATGGTGTTAGCTTATGATAAATATGATATTGCTTATAATTGACTTAATCATAAGTGTAAACGAGCTAACACACATCAAAATTAAACAATAATTTTTTCATAGCATTTATCTTCTGAATAAATTGTGTTGCGGCTAAAATACAACTCCTATCACATTGCTACTAAATATGTGTGTTTGAGTATCAAATTTTTAATAGCTTTAAAAGGAAAAAAAAGTTATAACAAAGTTTGGCGTGGTTACCTTTTTTAATAAATAAAAAAAAAAACAAACAAAAAGTTTTTAGTCCACATGAATCAAAGAAGCAGAATTATACAATGTAGGTGCATATTTATGGTTATTTGGCAAGTTTATGACAAATGGTAACTTGTGTTATGGTTATCAATTGCTCAGCTGGTTGAAATCATTACTAATGATATTGGTTTATGGATTTGGTAATGGTGTCTTTTTGGATACGCTCTTCCAGTCTTGTTGCTAGATAAACTCAAACTCGGATATGGCTAAGATTTTTTTTGAGTTTTTGAGTTTTTGGTTATAGTCACGAGTCTTATTTCATTGTATTCTCGTTTTGGTATATTACTCCCCTTTCCTCATTAACGACATATACTTATCAATGCTATCCATAGACAAGCTGGATATTAAACTAAACCGCTATACGCAACCCTTTACAATCTCTCTTCCCACATAATGTGTTAGGAAGTATTAAAAATAGGTATTTGAGTTTGTATTAATTTTCACATTGCTTTAAAAGAGTAACAATGTGTTGTCTAGAGTTGATGGATGGACGTGGTCTTTGGACGCTAGTGGTTCATTCTCAGTTTCCATTTTAAGATCACGTATTGACTTGTTGGAATTGTCACAATCTGATCCTGCCACTTTATGGAACAAGTTGATTCCAAAAAAGGTGAATATTTTCTTCTGGAGATTGATTCGTAATCGCTTGCCAACCAAAACAAACCTGGTTGACAAAGGTATCGACCTTCACACAGTATTATGTTCCTTTTGTGATGATTATTGTGACTCTTCAGACCACATTTTTGTTGAGTGCAAGATGGTGAAACCAATTTGGGACTCTATAAGTAGATGGTGTAATGTCCACATTTCTTTGGCCAGATCCCATGAATTATTGGAGTTATCGGGTTCGGTTGGTCTAGCCTCGGTGTTCACAAAAACTTTTGACGCTATTATTCGTATTACGTCATGGGTGATATGGAAACATCGTAACGAAAAGATTTTTAAAAACAAATTCTTGAGCACTAACGTTGTGGTAACGGAGATCAAAGCTATATCTTAACTGGAATGATTGGGTGTTAAATCCTTGGTGTAGCCCCCCTTTTTCTTGACTGTTTGGTTTTCATATCTCGGGTGTTGGGTCTTTTCTATGGTGGTGTGTTTTTGGTTACTTCTTCTTTCTTGTATGTTTGTCTAGCTTCTTGCTAGCTGTTTTGCGTTTTTTAATAAAATTCCGCTGTTCGGAAAAGAAAAAAAAAATGTGTTGTGTCTGGAGAACTGAACAACTTTGTTCCTAATTACTTTTCGGAAAACCAGGTATTCAATCCCGCATGGGTTGAAGAAAGGAAATTTTGATAGGTCATATGCAGTGGTGTATTTAGTTCACATAGTTTGAGATTAGTGTTATGGTAATTGTTGGCACGTGATGTCGGATGCTGTTAAATGAGAAAAAAATAGCATCCTCGTTAATGTTCAACAGTTAATATAAATTCTCTATCAAGTAAATACCACGAAGGATTTGGCTATTTTTATCATTTTGAAGTAAGTTAACAGCTTTTTTTCAGTTTGAATAGTTTATCTCTTTCTATATACGTTGTTAGCTTGATAAATCTATTGTTGCTTACAATGACATGTAAAGCTGTAAGGAATATATGCAAAACAAATACTCAAGCTCAATATCAAACTCAACCGCTTTTCGCAACCAAATACATATGCAATTGACAATTGGCTTTAGTATAACTAAAACTAAATAAAAATAATAAGGTTTAAGTTTGACCAAATTTTTTGGGTGATTGAGGTACTATTCATGGAGGATATCCAGCTCCAATTGCATTGTCACTAGATAACCATATTCGAGTTTGGTATCAATTTTATTTAGTTTGATATAAGACAAGATAAAACCAATGTGTGAAGAGAACATATCTAATAGTATATGGAAACAAAAGGTTACAGGAAATTTTTTAAAGTTTGAATCCCACATTGGTTGGAGGAATGAAATTGTGCTTCCTTATATACTTTGGGTGTTTCAAACTTTAGCAATTTGAAATTAATATTATGTTGTTGTCTTAGTGTTTAGCGTAGTGTGATAAGCGGTCCGAGATGCACTTTGATAGCAATTAGTGAAAAATGACAACTTTTTAGCTAAGAGAAACACAAATAGTAGTATTAAGACTGCATTAGCTAAGAGTTCATATAAAAGTTCTCAACTATTTATCATTTTTAAATTAATACCACACAGGATTGACTATTACAATATTTGTATGCACTACAAATATTTTAGCTACTGGATGTTTAAAAACCAAGTGCTGGTGGTAGTACCAAAATTAGCCGTTCGTTAAAGCTCTTAAATTTGGTGGTCGTACCAAAATTGTCCTGTTTAAGTTAATAACTAAAGTGATCATTGCAAAATTTATATTCCAGCAATTTTGACTCAAGATTCATAAGAAGACGATGAGCCTGTATACAATAATGGATGTGAGCCTTTAGTTACATCATCCTATAAATTTGGACAAATTTTTGGACTCGGGTTGGGTTGACCAACATCCCTTAATTAGTTTTTAAAATAGTACCTCAATTTCTTATGTAATATTATATGGAAACAATAAGTTAGAGCAACTTGTTTTTATATGGCTAGTTGTGTGAGACTTGTTCTAACTTCTAAGATTTTGAATCCCACATCATTCGGAAGAATAAAATTTTGCTTCATTATATACTTTGGGTGTTTGGCATTATGATAAGTTGAAATAAACATTATGTTGTTGTCTATGAGTTTCATTGGTCGTTAATCTACCGTAATAAACGACCAAAAAACATTACAGATGATAATTGGTGTACGTAAACAACTTTTTGTCATTTTAAATAGTCTAGCATTTTTTTATATATGATGTGCTTATGCCAAACTCATTTTTTCTGTATATGGTGTTAGCTTAGGATAAATATGATATTGCTTGTACTTGCATTAATTATATATATAAAAGAACTAACACTCATCCAAATTATTCAATAATTGTTTCTTAGCATTTATCTTCGGAATATACATAGTGTTGCAAGTGATATCCAACTTCAATCACATTTTTGCTACTAAATACGTGTGTTTGAGCATCAAATTTTAAATAGCTTTATAAGAGAAAAAATAAAAGTTAGGGTTTTGCTAACTTATGCCCAGTGGGCAGAGATTAATCTGTTTATAATTTTTTGTCATTTTAAGTAGTCTAGCATTTTTTTATATATGATGTGCTTATGCCAAACTCATTTTTTCTGTATATGGTGTTAGCTTAGGATAAATATGATATTGCTTGTACTTGAATTAATTATATATATAAAAGAACTAACACTCATCCAAATTATACAATAATTGTTTCTTATCATTTATCTTCGGAATACATAGTGTTGCAAGTGATATCCAACTCCAATCACATTATTGCTACTAAATACGTGTGTTTGAGCATCAAATTTTAAATAGCTTTATAAGAGAAAAAATAAAAGTTAGGGTTTTGCTAACATCTGCTCAGTGGGCAGAGATTAATCTGTTTGCAAAATGAATGTTTTTAATTCATTCAAGTGAAAATCATGTTCAAACATAGTAATTTACAAGTTCATTTAATATGTATTTGATGCATATTTTGGTTAATTAAAAAAGTTTGTGTTCATTAACTACACGTTAACCTCTGAGCAGCGGGCACTTGTTAGCAAAATCCAAAAAGTTATAACAAAGTTTGGCGTGGTTACCCTTTTTATAATATAACAAAGAAGTTTTTAGTCCCACATGAATCAAAAAAGCAAAATTATACCAGCTAATTAATGCAGGTGTATATGGTTCGGGATTTATGGTTATTAGATTGCTTTTAAGTCCGAAGTTGGCATTGAAGTATCCTTCATGTCCCATCGTACAGATTTAATGAAGTGTAGGTTGAATCTTCAAGTGGTTCATTACAGATGATATTGGATTATTAAAGTTTAGGCGCTACATTATACTGGTTTTTTCTACTCTAATCTAGGAAGGTTTTGGGGACTATTCAAGTTTAATTTAATGTATGTTAATTTGTGTTATGGTTATCAATTGTTCTGCTGGTTGAAGTCTTTTGATCGAAAGTGATATTGGTAATTATCATTACTAATGATATTGGTTTATGGATTTGGTAATGGTACGTGCTTTTATGAATTGCTCTTCCACTCTTGTTGCTAGATCAACTCAAAATGGAATATGGCTCAGATTGTTGAGTTTTTAGTATAGTCACAAAGATTATCTCATTGTAGTCTTGACTTGGTATAACTCCCTTTTAATCTCTAACGACAAATACTTATGACTCTCTTCCGAGACAAGCTGAATATTAAACTAATCCGCTTTACGAAACCCTTTACAATCTCTCTTCCGACATAATGTGTTAGGAACTATTAAAAATAGGTATTTGAGTTGGGCATCAATTTTCTCATAGCTTTATAAGAGTAACAATGTGTTGTGTCTGGAGAACAACTTTGTTCCTAATTACATTTCTCAAAACCAGGTATTTAGTCCCACATAGGTTGAAGAAAGGAAATTTTGATAGGTCATATACAATGGTGTATTTGGTTCACATTGTTTGGGATTAGTGTTATGTTAACTGTTGGTACATGATGTCCAGTGCTGTTAAACGAGAAAAAATAGCGCCGTTTCTTTATTGACCAACGGTTAAATACGAATTCTCAACTTTTTAGCGTTACTAAGTAAATACCACACAGGATTAGTGTTACGTTAACTGTTGGTACATGATGTCCAGTGCTGTTAAACGAGAAAAAATAGCGCCGTTTCTTTATTGACCAACGGTTAAATACGAATTCTCAACTTTTTAGCGTTACTAAGTAAATACCACACATGATTTGTTACTTGTGCCTATATTTCTAACTCGTGATGTCGGGCTATTTTTATTGTTTTGAAGTAACTTAACAACTTTTTTTCATTTTAAATAGTTTATCTTTTTTAATTATATACGTTGTTAGCTTGATAAAGCTATTGTTGCTTATAATTGACCATATTATAAACGAAAAAATAGCGCCGTTTCTTTATTGACCAACGGTTAAATACGAATTCTCAACTTTTTAGCGTTACTAAGTAAATACCACACAGGATTAGTGTTACGTTAACTGTTGGTACATGATGTCCAGTGCTGTTAAACGAGAAAAAATAGCGCCGTTTCTTTATTGACCAACGGTTAAATACGAATTCTCAACTTTTTAGCGTTACTAAGTAAATACCACACATGATTTGTTACTTGTGCCTATATTTCTAACTCGTGATGTCGGGCTATTTTTATTGTTTTGAAGTAACTTAACAACTTTTTTTCATTTTAAATAGTTTATCTTTTTTAATTATATACGTTGTTAGCTTGATAAAGCTATTGTTGCTTATAATTGACCATATTATAAACGAACTAATGCTCATCAGAATTATACAATATATATTTAACGGAACTTTCTTAGCATTTATATAGGGATAAATTGTTGCGTAGGTGTTATCCAACTCCAATTGCGATGCCACTAATTACCTTTGTTTGAGTTTGCTATCAAATTTCTGATAGCCTTTTAAAGAAAACAATTTTGGTCCTTTTTATAAAGGGGAATTGCATATATATCCCTTCAAAGCCTCATAATTATATATATATCCGATCAAAACTGATAATTGCATATATATCTTTCCAAAGCCTTAAAATTGTCATATGTATCCAACCAAAACTCATAATTGCATATATATCCTTTCAAAGCCTTAAATTTGTCATATATATCCAAATGATTATTTTAATAAAAAAATGTCTAATAATTATAACTGATATATAAAATGACGATTATAACTTCTTTTTTTACAATTGCAAAATATATTTTTATTGGTTTGAATTTTATTATGTCATTTGATCTATATATATAGGAGTTTACGTTTAGATGGAACGATAGATGGTGCAGTTGATATTCTTATTCAAAATTCGTCGATAGCGACACTGTTGAATCGCCGAACATGGTTGCTCTTTCTTTTCATAAAAAATGGTTTAAGGATATTTTGTAATTGTTAGAAAAAATAATAATAAATAAATAATAATAATTTAATAAGTATAAGTGTATAATCGTTATTTTATATATCAATTATAATTAATATATAAAATAACGACTACACATAGTTGATATATAAAATAACGATTACACCCTTATACTTATTTTTATTTATTTATTATTATTTTAACAATTACAAAATATCCTTAAACTATTTTTTTTAAGAAATGAAAGAGCAACCATGTTCGGCGACTTAACCGTATTCATTATCGACGAATCTTGAATAAGAATTCAACTGCACCATCCATCGTTCCATCTAAACGTAAACTATATAGATTAAATGACATAATAAAATTCAAACCAATAAAAATATATTTTATTTAAAAAAAATGTTGTAATCGTCATTTTATATATCAAATATAATTATTAGACATTTTTTCTATTAAAATAATCATTTTGATATATATGACAATTTTAAGGCTTTGGAAAGATATATATGCAATTATGAGTTTTGGTTGGACATATATGACAATTTCAAGGCTTTAAAAGGATATATATGCAGTTATGAGTTTTTGTTGGATATATATGCAATTATGAGGCTTTAGAGGAATATATATACAATTGCCCCTTTTATAAAACACAAGAAAAATATGTTGTTCTGTTTGTCGCATGCTATTTTGCCTACACTTTAGTTAGTTAGGTTGGCATCAAAGTTTATGTGTATTGTCTGTTTTGGGTCCACTATCCTTAGCATCTTGCTAATATTGGATGCCTTTGTTTGTACTTGTTTGCTTTGGTTAGAATAAATTGTCTTTCAAAAAAAAAAACACAAGAAAGTGGTTTTAGTTTAATGAACTCAGTTGATGTTTTAGGGGCATATTTATGAAAGCTTAAGGCTAGTTTGCAAACCATTTTCTTTAAAAACAAAACTCCATTAATATTTATTTATATACGATTTATCTTTTGTTTCACAAAATTTAACTCTTTTGTTTCACAAATATTTAGTTCACATGCAGCCTATTTTGTCTTTTCGTTGCCATGGGCTTTTTGGTCATATGACTGGTAAAAGAAAAATATGTTGTGTGCTTTTATTTTCTCTTTTATGTTGGGCCGGGTATTACAATAATTCTATAAATACTTGGTAAGCTATTCACAGAATGTTAGAAACTTAGAACTTCGAATCCCTTAAAATGGTTACAAAGTAATAAAGGTGAATTACACCTTTTGCCAAAACAAAGAAGCTAGCAAAAAGCATGTAGGAATAGTCACTTGAAGGAAAAAAATTCGAAAAATAACTTAAAACGAAAGCAAAAGAATGCAGGGAGCAACTATTTATGTATTTCGATACTGTCAACATACATGACTCGAATTAAGAGTCCTATAACAAAGAAAAATGTTTGGGCACAATAACGTTAAGGAAAGTGCAATATGCTCGCGAGGGAAAAATTCAGTGAGCTTTATAATGAAGACCAAATCTCTACATAAACTAGCCACAAACGATCCGAAAATAAACCACTGCGGAAAGCAGAACAATAAACACAAATGTATACCTTGTGTCACGTTGTAGAACTACACATACCTTAAGAGCGCAAACTAAAAACGTAACCTTTTTCTAACTCGACATAAATTGACCATTAAAATTGTAAGCAATAACCTTCTTGCAACTGAAGCTCAATATCAAACTCAACCACTTCTTGCAACCAACAACATATGTAATTGATAATTGGCATCAATATAAGTAAAACTAAAACTAAAACTAAATCAAAACGACATGATATAAGCCTGGCCAAATTTTCAGGTGATTGACATACTATCCATGGAGGATAATCCAACTCCAATTGCATGGTCATTAAATAATCATATTTAAGTTTTGAATCCCACATTGATTTGGAGGAATGAAATTTTGCTTCCTTATATACTTTGGATGTTAAGAACAATGGTAAGTTGAAATGAATATTATGTTGTTCTTTTTGTCATTGGCCTACCGTAACAATCGGTGGACTGAACACAAAGACAATAATTAATACTCCTTCCGTCCCAAATTATTGTCCACTATTGACTTTTTTAGTCTTTCTTCTTCAACTTTGACCATAATTATTTTTGTTTGTGTTATATAATACTTGATGAAAAATATATGAATGTATTGGTTTTAAATGTATTTTTCATTGGTATAATTTTCATCAAGTATTATATTACACAAATAAATATATTAATGGTCAAAGTTGAACAAGAAAGACCGGTCAAAGTAAAACAGGACAATAAAAATGAGACGGAGGGAGTATAAATTAACAACTTTTTGTCATTTTAGAAATATAGCTTTTTATATATATAAAAAAGTCATTAGCTTATGATGGGCCATCTTTTTCTGTATAGGATGTTAGCTTATGATAAATATTATAAAGTTTAGGATTGACTTAATTATAAATATAAGTGAACTAACACTCTTCAAAATTATACAATAATTTATTCTTAGCATTATTCTTAAAACAAAGATAGAACAATTAACAACATCTGCATGCCATTTTTCATGGTTTAGAATTATACCCAATGAAACAACATAAGTTTTCAGAACCGTTCGTTAACTTTAAAGAAGTAAACGCAAATAGAACCATTAATTTGTAAGCAACAGAATGCAGGGAGCAACTATATATACATTTCAATACTGTCAACATACGTGACACGAATTAAAAATCCTATAAAAAAGAAAATAACTTAATGAAAAGCTAAGAATTATACCCGAATCTAAAACATAGAAACAAATAACACGAAAAACGTCTAGGCATAATAACGTGAAGGAAAGTGTAGTATGCCAGCTAAGGATAAATTCAGTCAAAGAAAAATAATAAATAAAAAATAAAAAATCACGAGCCCTTAGAAGCCTTTAAGAAAGCAAAAAACTAGCCATAAAGGATCGGAAAATAAACCACTGCACAAAGCAGAACAATAAACACAAATGTATACCATCTGTCATGTCGTAGAACTACACATACCTTAAGAACGCAAACTGAATACATAACCTTTTCATAAATCGAGAGAAATTGACCAATAAAATTGTAGGCAATATATGCAAAACAAATACTTAAGACCCTCTTGAGACTCAAGCTCAATATCAAACTCAACTGCTTCTCGCAAGCAACAACATATGCAATTTGTAATTGGCTTTAGTATAAGAAAATCTAAAACTAAATCAAGTTTGGACAAATTTACGGGTGATTGAGGTTCTATACGAGTTTGGTATCAATTTTCTGAAGTTTGACAAGAGAAAAAAAAATGTGTGAAAAGAACATATATAATCGTTGATTACGGAAAAACAAAGGGTGTTATGTCTCTCGGCAACTTTGTATGGGGCTAGTTGTGTGAGTCTTGTTATAAGTTTTTAATCCCACATTGGTTGAAGGAATGAAATTATGTTTCCTTTTATACTTTGGGTGTTTAAAAATGTGGTAAGTTGAAATAGCATATGATCCTCTCATGTTCATTTTGAACATGAAAGGTAATGTTTTGATTTTTATGATTGTACATTTGAATTAAAATAACATAAATGTCTTGCAATGATGACATTGTACAATTATAACAAACACAATATTACCTC
This sequence comes from Chrysanthemum makinoi, assembly GCA_910596185.1. Classification (NCBI taxonomy): domain Eukaryota; kingdom Viridiplantae; phylum Streptophyta; class Magnoliopsida; order Asterales; family Asteraceae; genus Chrysanthemum; species Chrysanthemum makinoi. The sequence continues at coordinate 67,755,060 of OU343225.1, read as the reverse complement.
TCATGTTCAAATAAGAGTTATGTTCTTGCCTTTGTGTATAAACGGGATGTCATTCACAATGTACAGCAGCTGATGTTAAACTAACAACTTTTTACATTTTAAGTAGTCTATCTTTTTGTATATACGATGTTAGCTTATGACAAACCCATCTTTTTATGTATATGCATTTCATCAAAGTTGCACAATAATTTTTTCAATTCTTTGCATTTATATTCTGAATAAACTGTCTCGCCGGTGATATCCAACTCCGATCATCAAAACTAAATACACGTGTTTAAGTATCAGATTTCTAATAGCTTCAAAAGAGAAAAAAGTTATTACAAATTTTGGCGTGGTTCCCTTTTTTATAAACAAATAAAATTAAAACCTTTTAGTTCCACATGAATCAAAGAAACGAAATTTTACTAGCTAACATAGGTGTATATGGTTCGAGTTTTGTAAGATTGGATTGTTAAAGTTCAGGTGCTCTATTATGCTCGTTTTTTCTACTATAATGTTGGTAGGTTTTAGGGACTATTCAAGTCGATGTACGGAAATTTGCATTACGGTTATCAACTGCTCTCCTGGTTGAAGTCATTTGAAAGAAAGGTTTATAGCAAATTTTCTAAAGCTTGAATCCCACATTGGTTGGAGGAATGAAAATGTGCTTCCCTATATACTTTGGGTGTTTTAAACTTTGATAAGGTAAAATAAACATTAATGTAAATTGACAACTTTTTTTTATTTTAAGTAGTCTATCTTTTTCATATAAAAATTTAGTCTCTCGTTAAAGTACTCAAAGGCTAATATCCTGTTAATAAATATGACAAAATGACAATCTCCCTGAAAGTTTAACAAAATAGTTTTTAGTACAATCCTAATTTTAATGAAGACATTGAACCTGTATACATCGAGAACAGATGACTACAATAAGTACTAGCCCTCTACCTATCGATTATTGTAATTCAAAGAGATAAATAATCATATTTGAGACACTATGTTCATAAAAGAGTATTATAGAACAGATTTGGGTCAACCCAACCCGAGTACCCGACTCCTACGAAAAACTACCTGTTTTGACATGTCACCGAATCTGCAACCCCCACTCATCTTGCCACCCCTACCATAACTGTTAGAAAACTTACAGAAAATACGTTTGCCACAATGCATGCATACTGTGTCGCATTCTATAACGAACTAAACAAATTTTCTTAACACTACCTAAAAATTATGATCAAGACGTATCCCAAAGTATTGTTGAGTAGTCGTGATCTTTGTGTCGTCACTTACCAAGAATAAAACTAGCGAATTAGATACAAAAGACAAATTTTCTACATATCTCAACCCTTAGAAGCCTTTAAGAAAACATAAATTGGCCATAAAGGATTCGAAAACAAATCATTGCAGAAAGCAGAACTAGAAACACAAACGCATTCCATTTATAAATTGATAGAAAATGTCCTGTAAAGCTGTAAGGAATATGCACAAAAGGAATACTAAGCACACTCTTGAGACTCAAGCTCAATATCAAACTCAACTACTTCTCGCAACCCAACAACATATGCAATTGGTAATTGGCTTTGGTATAAGTAAAACTAAAACTAAATCAAAATGATACGATACGATACGATATAAGTTTGAGTTTGAGTGTTTGACCATAACGCATTGTCACTTAATAATCGTATTCGAGGTTGGTATCAATTTTCTTTAGCTTGATCAGAGAAGAAGAAAACAGTGTGAACATATACCATATATGATTACGGCAACAAAAGGTGTCATGTCACTTGAGCAACTTTTATTTGGGTTTACGTTTGTGAGACTTGTTTTTTGTTTTGAATCCCACATTGATCGGAAGAATGATATTTTGCTTCCTTATATACTTTGCGTGTTTCCAAATAGGATGGAGTAGACATTATATTGTTGTCTTTGTTTCTCGCTTTCAGTTACAAATTTAGACCAACTTTATGTGGTGATACAGAGCCAGCAATTATTGTAATTTAACAACTTTTTGTCTATTTTTAAGTTTTATATTTTTTATATATATGTATTGTTAGCTAATGATAAATCGCGTTTTCTAATTTTAATTTGCAAAATTTTTGGAATCACGGAGAGTTGAAGTAAAGAGCAACAAGTTGTGCAAGCTAGCTTTTTATTGGATTGCAAAACTAATTCTTTGAAAATAACATTTGTGGATCTGGGTGTCATAACATTACTCGTTGGACTCTGTTGAGGAGCTCGCCCGCCTTCGGTACAAGTAAACCAAACGTATTAAACACGAAAGGTATAACACGTGTTGATTTTCAAATGCATGATTTCTTATATTTTGTAACTTTGCACAACGCGGTTTTCAAAGCAGCGAGTCTCACTATAAAACTCCGACTACTCAAACCCACGAGAGAAGAAACCTCAGGTAGATCTACGTATGCATGTTTCTTAATAATAAATATAAATGAACAACACTCATCCAAATTATACAATAACTTTTTCTTAGCATTTATCTTCAGAATAAATAGTACCCGTTGCTAGTGATATACAACTCCAATCACATTGCCACTGTATACGTGTGCTTGAGTATCAAATTTCTAATAGCTTCCAAAGAGAAAAGAGTTATAACAACTTTTGGTGTGGACCGTGGTTAACTTTTTATTTATATTTTTTTAAATAATAATAAAAGAAAAAGTTATACATGAATCAAAGAAGCTGAATTTTACTAGCTAATGTAGGTCTTTATGGTTATCAGATTGCTTTAATGTCCGAAGTTGGCATTGAGGTGATCTTCATGTCCCATCGTACAGATTTACTGAAGTGTATGTTGAATCTTCAAGTGGTTCAATTTAACTAGTAATGATATTGGATTCTTAAAGTTCAGGTGCTTTTTTCTGCTCTAATCTTGGAAAGTTTTAGGACTATTATAGTTTGTTTTATGGTAATTTGCGTTATGGTTATCAATTGCTATGCTGGTTGAAGTCTTCCTCTCCTTATGCTTGATTAACTAAAATCAGATTCGAAAACATACCAATTTTCTACATATCCCGAGCCCTTAGAAGCCTTTAATTCGATAGAAGTTGAATACATAACCTTTTTACAACTCGATAGCAAAAAACCGGTAAAGCTAGCTGTAAGGAATATGACCAAAACAAATACTTGAGACACTCTTGATACCTCAAGCCCAATATCAACTCAACCGCTTTTCGCAACCAACAATATAATTTGTGAATGGCTATACTAAAAGTAAAACTAAAACTAAAACAAAATGATATGATATAAATTTGGTTAAATTTTCGGGTGATTGAGGTACTATACATGGAAGATATCTAACTCCAATTGCATGGTCACTAAATAATCATATTTGAGTTTGGTATTAATTGTCTCTAGCTTCACTAGAGAAGAAGAAAACAATGTGAACATATATGAGTATATGATTACGACATTAAAAGGTGTAATGTCTTTAGAGATATTGATACAACTTTGGGTGTTGTGTGAGACTTGTTTTAAGTTTTGAATCCCACATCCGTCAGAGGGATGAAAATTTGCTTCATTATATTGCTTGATGGAAAAACAATTACCAAGTTAAAACAAATATTATGTTGTTATCTTTGTCTCTCGCTGTTTAAAAATTAGAACAACGTTTTGAGTGCGCCAAAGATTATTGCTAATATAATTGAACAACTTTTTTACATATCTATTACTGGTTTATATATTCTCTGATTTATATGATGTGATGTTATTGGTTATTGTTGGGATTTTAGATCTAGTTAACCAAGTAACGCAACGAGTATGTAGCGGAATTAGATTTAGTTTATGCAATTAGGTTAACACATAATTAATAAACAATAATAAATTAAAAGGGATCAAGAAAAACTAACCCTCGTACTCACCCGCAAGTAATTAACGAACAAGAAACCAAGTATTCAAAACGAATACCTCTACGAGTCCACACACAAACACTTAACCACGAATACGTTCGATAAAACTAGTCGAGAACGTTTACCCAATAAACCTTTGAATACTTGAACAAATCACGAACAAAGAAAACCAAGAAACCCTTCTTTTAATTTTGTCCGAGAACCATAAATTGCCCGAGAACACTTTTGTGTTTCACCCGATATCGGAAACTATTGTCCGCTTTGTTTTCTGCCTTTTGTCCGATAAAACCAAAACAGAAACCACCTTATTCTTGCCATCCAGTTCAACCATGAAACGTGCAAGAACTAATCAATCGAAAACCTCAACAACTTGAATCAAAGAACATGCAAGTAAGGTTTACGAAACAAAAGCTAAACAACCCTAATAGGTCTATATAAAAACGGCTGGGTATAGTGATTATTTAGGATAGATCGATTACTTTTTGTCGAGATTTTTAGGGATAGAAAACGTTATGATGAATGGCTAGGGGTGGGGTGTATATATAGCCTCCAATACCTAGTGTACTTGGGCTCAAGCTTGAGCACCAAGTTACCATTCTTTCCTATTTCCAAAACCCACTCTAACCGATCCAAACACCCTTCTTTTTGGCCAGCAACTTGGGCTTGGATCATTAACGTAATCGGGTCAAATAGTTGGACAAAAGACAGGTCAAGTAATATACAAACTGGCCGTACATTAGTTCAAGTATAAACGTACATAACGTACTCTCGTGTTTAATGTGTGTGCCCCCATAGGCTCACACAGTTCTAGTCATTTTCGTGTTTCTCAACTCCCATAATCCAACAGCTCCCACTTGGGAGTTGGAGTAGCGAATAGCACAAAACCCGATGACGGAAACGCCTAGCAACGCTCTCACTCGCTATTTAACTAAATGCGTCTGAGATATAGTTTCATAAAAATTCTCAGTAGCATGGTCATTCAATGTCTTGCTTTAATCATCCTTTGTTATAGATACCGTTATACCATGGATATAGATCTAAACTCATTCCATATAGTATACCATTTAGAATCTCGTTATAGATTTCAATTCAGAGATACCAAATGTAATCAAGAATCATCTTGCATTACCCTTTGGGTTTGGCCAAACAATTATCTGATTAAATCTGGAGAGGTGTCATGGTATCTTTCTGCACATATCAAGTGGAGTAACAAATCCTTTATCGACTACAAGTGTTGTGGATGCTGTTTCACATCACTCCGAAATATATCTTTTATTACTACCTTATTCTGGATAATGTTTGGCTTATACTTACAAAAGTCATATCCACACATAACAGAACTTGCTTGTATCTCATGTCTAATGACGACTTTAACAAACCATTTTCAATATTTTACTTATGACAAGGATCCAAAAGTAAATGTTTGAAAGTTAGGGTATCCAATATACATCTCTCGTGAATACACATGAGTTTGGCGGGAACAATCCACATTCTCGTTAGAATATAACCAACACTCACATTTGCCTTACATAACAATATTCCCACATTGTTAATCGATAATTGATATATTTAGAATGATAAATCATTTCATGGATTAAACATGCAAATATGGAATAACAGATTATATGAATGAAATAACAAATACCTCGTATCCTTACTTATCATAAAGTAATAACTGTCTTACAATTCCAAAAGTATCCAAATACTAATTAACACACAGATTTACATGAGACTACTAGCTGGTATTAAACCTATACCTTGATAACGCTCAGATTGTGCATGTTTTTAGTAGCGTTATGTGTGTTTTTATATCTGTTATTTGGTTATATTTGCGTGATTATAGTACTTAAACGCATCAAAAGATGTTTGTCTAGTGTTTATAACCAAGTGCATGGAAACGGAAGGAAAATAAAGAAATGTTCAAGCAAAATGAAGATTCCCGTTTCAGAAGTCTAAATGTATCTCAAGGACCTTTGAAGACCATAGTGATTGAAGAACCAAGTTCTACAAGATAAAGAGAAGAAAAGATCAAGTTTCCGTAACTCAGGAAATCCAGCCGGATCGGTTACAACTGTAACCGGATCGGTTGGAAAACAACCAGAAACAACATTATGACCATCACCAACCGATCGGTCGCAACCCGCAACCGGATCGGTTGGCCACTTTTGTAGAAGACCAACCGGATCGGTTGGTCATATGACCGATCCGTTGAGAGGTGCATCGCCAATCTTCATCACTAAGTTTCCCTTTGCATCCAAACGATTCTAGGTCCTTCTCTTGGTGTATTCTAGTCCCTTCCTTACTCCTTGGAGGCCAAGTTCAGCAATTAATACCCTAGGCTTTGGAATTAGTATAAATAGAGGCCAATTGTGAGCATATGAGACACCTCTCAAATACAAATCTCTACTCATCAAACAAAGCCTTAAGCTCTCAAAATTCGTCCTTAGAAGTTCAGAGAAGTTTGGAGTTCCAGAAGTTCCACATTTGGAGGCCAAATCGCCAAGAAATCTACCTCAATACTTTGGGAATCATTACTTCACCATTTGTAATCTTATTCCAAGCATTGTAAGACTTTTAATCATGTTTTCTAATGTTCAAAGTTCTGAGTTTATGTTCATGTTTGCTATGAGTGGCTAGTTTCTTTATACACTTGCTTAAATGATGTTGATTATCATATGATTAGTTAGTGATTGTGTTAACATGTTTTAATTCAATTTCAAGTTGATTCTAAGATCCAATTGTGCTAAAGTTTCATAGTGACATATGTTAATCAAGTTTGGCTAATTGATAGTAATCATTGGGGTCGAAAGAACTTATTGTTATTCAACTAGTCATAATCATTTTGTCTATGGATGATTGTTTTTACCCATTATTCTTGATTATACAAAGGAACTAAGGTGTGGTTGTAATAGAAACGCTTTTTGATTATCAAATTGGATTGGTTGAAAACATCTAAATGGTCGTAAGATTAGTTGTTGAGAATCAATTGTAGCCTTTTTTCTATGATCGGTTACCTTTTGTGTTGATCAGTTCTTAAGCAATTTGATGAACAAGTGGATGTTTTTGTGTTTAAGTTTATGTATGTAGACTTATGAAACTTGAACTGATTGGTTAAACGTAATGCTTGTTTTTATGAACTAAAATCTTGACGAAGGTTTAACTTGTAAGAACAATAGATTAGTCTTCCAACTAATTATCATAACCAACATGTTAAGAGGTTAACACAATCACATTAATCTATGATATGAAACTAGTTTAAGCAAGTGTAGTTTTTAATCATCTGAATTTCGTTATATCTATTTCCTTTATTATATGTTTTGGAAAGACTCCGTTAATTCAAACTTGTGTTTAGATTCACTCAAATCCCTGCGAACGATCCCGACTGACCTTCATAATCTTGCTATAACGGACGAGTATACTTGCTCGTATGTGTTATTGGTAATATTGGTAATTCACATTTTATAAATCTAAAACTTGTACACACGTAGCACATCAAGTTTTTGGCGCCGCTGTCGGGGATTTGATTGTGTTTCAACAAGTTTTTGAATTTCCCTCAGTCGATTCAACCCGAAAAAATTATCTCTCAGAAACCTTAACCGGATCCGGTTGTCCCTCAACCGAATCGGTTTTGATTTTGCCCATCAATCAACTGGTCTAACCGATCGGTCGCAATCCGCAACCGATCCGGTTACCTACTCTGACCCATAAAAAACTGTTTTCGTTGTTTGTTCGTGTGTTTAGATATTGCCTGGATTCTCTAGGACATTGTATGAACACTCGAGCAGCGGGAATAGAGCCAATTACACCTCTTACCAACCCCGAACGTTTGATTCGAAGAAGAAGAACATTCTTCATACCATTGGAAAATCGTGTACCAAGAGTACCAAACCCACCATTTGATAACCTCATAGAAGCTAAAGTTGTTTACAACCCTTTCACCAATTTACCTTTTCCCATGGCGGACGATCAACCCATGTGGGGAACCAACCGAGCCGTAGCACCAACCCCAGAAAGTGCTATTGTTGCTGTCAATCTTGGTGACAACTTCACCGTGAAGGGACATCACCTTTCTATGATCAAAGACCGTCAATTCGATGTCCGTGCGCGGGCCGATCCGCACAAGCACATTGCCGAATTCATCAAAATTTGCGGCATGTTTCGTTATGGCGACACCGATGTCAATGCCATCAAACTCAAACTTTTCCCATCATCACTCGCCAGAGATGCTAAAGTATGGTACAATGAATTAACACCAGGAATCATCAATACTTGGGAGGAGATGAGGCAAGCTTTTGTAAGTCGATTCTTTCCACCTGCCATGTTTGATCGATTAATGGGAGAAATTTCGTGCTTTCAACCAAAACCCAAACGAATCACTTGTCGAAGCTTGGCTTCGAATGAAAGATTTGCTTCGTAGTTGTCATGGACATGGACTATCAAAAGGAACCATTATCCAAATCTTTTACCATGGACTAGATGAAATCTCTCAAGGCATCCTTGATGCTGGAGGAATTTTTCTCTATAAGACTCCCAACGATGCACATCAATTGCTCGAAGATCGAGCACTTCTCAAACTTGATTGGTCTAAAGATTCCAAAACCAAACCTCTCCGAAAAACCGTTGCTTTTGTCGAAAACACCGATACCTCAAAACTCATGGAGAAGATGGAAGCGTTAACCTCAAAAATCGACTCGCAATACAAAGATATCAAAGATGAAATGAAAGAAATGCGAGACGGATGCAACAATTGTGGAGGAAATCATCCATCGTCCGAGTGCGACGATAAACCTATGGGTGGACCGAAGGAAGGAGAAGCGAGTTATGCTCAAGGAGGATACCGTGGAGGAGGATATCGTAGTAATTATTACTGTCGAAATTCTGGAAATTGGCAAGATCGCCGACCAAGGGATGACAACCGTGATTCTCAACCACGAACTGACGATCCCCTGCCACAAAATCCCGACAAAAATATGGAAGAAACCGAATTCGAGAAAATCATGAGAGAATTCGTGGCTGGTCAAAAATCCGCAAATGATTTTATCAAAAATCAATATTTCAATCTCAAAGCCAAAGTTGAGCAAGGACAGAAAAAACATCAAGCATCTATCCAAGATCTTGAAAACAAGTTTGGCATACTTTCTGACCAACATTCCTCTAGACCATCTGGTTCATTGCCAAGTAATACCCAATCCAACCCAAAACCATCAAATGATAAGACGTACCGTCCACCACAAACAAGAAATGAGCATATCAATGATGTCTTCACAAGAAGTGATCTCTTGTACGATCCACCACCAAATCCTAATACTCCTGTCACCATTGATAGTGAGGATGAAACCGAGGAACCAAACACAACTCAAACCACCAAAAAGAAAAACATTCCATCCGTCAAGGCGTATACACCAAAAATTCATTATCCTCAACGCCTAAAGAAAGAAAAGATGGAAGAGCGTTATAAAAAGTTCATTGAAATAATCAAAGAGGTTAGACTCAATGTTCCTCTCGTTGATGTCTTAGCTGGAATGCCCAATTACGGGAAATTTTTGAAAGAACTTCTTAATAGCAAAAGCAAGCTTGAGCAAATATCAGCAGCTTTTCTTAACGAAGAATGCTCAGCTATTGTCCAAAACAAAATCCCACCAAAGCTCGGAGATCCTGGGAGCGTTCTTATTCCATGTACTTTCGGGAATAATGTTAAATGTGATGCTTTCGCCGATCTTGGCGCAAGTATCAATTTGATGCCTTATTCGCTATATTCCAAGTTGTGCAAAAACAGCCTGAAACCAACAAAAATGAGCATCTGATTAGCAGATCATTCCTACCAATATCCTGTGGGAATCGCCGAGAATATGCTTGTTCAAGTTGGTAAATTCATTTTTCCCGTGGACTTTGTGATCTTGGAAATGGAAGAAGATAGTAAAGTTCCACTCATCTTAGGAAGACCTTTCCTAAATACCGCCGATGCAATCATCAAAGTGAAAGGAAAAGAACTCGACCTTGGAGTTGGGGAAGATCGAATCACTTTTCTAATCGATAAAGCAATGTGCTACCCACATTCCAGTGATGACACTTGTTTTAACATCGATATTATTGATGAAGTCACTGATGAAGAATTAGACGCATTATTTAACGAATCCGATCCATTCATGACTACTTCTGAAAAAATCAATGAAACAGATTTTGACAAAGAATTTGATGATTTCATGAAAGTAGAATTCGAAGGAGATAACTCAGAAGAAGAAGAAATGGAGGAAGAGGAAGAAAATTTTGAAGAAATAACTTTCAATGACGAGATGCGAATTAAATCCTCTATCGAAGAACCACCCACAGATCTCGAACTCAAACCTCTCCCAGATCATCTTGAATATGCTTATTTGGAGGAAAACTCTCTTCTTCCAGTAGTCATATCTTCATTGCTCGAGGATAGTGAGAAAGAAAGTTTAGTTTCTGTCCTCAAAAATCACAAACAAGCTTTCGCTTGGAAAACATCCGATATACCAGGAATTAGTCCCAATTTCTGCAAACACAAAATCAATTTTGAAGAAGGGATTAAACCTGTGGTAGAACGTCAACGTCGACTCAATCCCAACATGAAAGAAGTTGTTAAAAAGGAAATCATAAAACTTCTCGATGCTGGAATCATTTACCCAATTGAGGATAGCCCTTGGGTAAGCCTGTTCACTGTGTTCCCAAGAAAGGAGGAATGACGGTTGTGAGTAATGAGCGAAATGAACTAGTTCCAACTAGAACTGTCACTGGTTGGCGCGTTTGTATTGACTATCGTAAGTTAAACAAAGCCACCAGGAAAGATCACTTTCCGCTCCCATTCATGGATCAAATGCTTGAAAGACTGGCAGGAAATAAATTCTTTTGTTTCCTCGATGGATTCTCAGGATATTTCCAAATTCCTATCGATCCTAACGATCAAGAAAAGACCACTTTCACTTGTCCTTTTGTAACCTACGCATATCGGCGTATGCCTTTTGGTCTTTGCAATGCACCTGCGACTTTTCAAAGGTGTATGATCGCCATATTCCAAGACATGCTAGAAACCTCCATGGAAGTTTTCATGGATGACTTTTCAGTCTTTGGAGACTCGTTTGAAGCTTGTCTTTCTAATCTTGATAAAATGCTCGAAAGATGCGAAGTTGCACATCTTGTCCTTAACTGGGAAAAATGCCACTTTATGGTAACTGAAGGAATTGTGCTTGGCCACAAAATCTCCAGTGCAGGAATGGAAGTAGACAAGGCAAAGGTCGATGTCATCTTAAAACTTCCACCACCAACTAACGTCAAAGCCGTTAGAAGTTTTTAGGACATGCTGGTTTTTACCGCCGATTCATCAAAGATTTTTCAAAAATATCTCGTCCGATGACAAAACTTCTTGAGAAAGAATCTATCTTTGACTTCAATGCAGATTGCATGAAAGCTTTCGAAACACTGAAATCTCAACTTACTAGTGCTCCGATCATGGTCTCACCTAATTGGTCACTACCTTTCGAACTTATGTGCGACGCAAGCGATTTTGTTGTTGGAGCCGTCTTAGGCCAACGTGAAGGAAAACACTTTCGGCCTATATATTTTGCTAGCAAGATACTGAAAAGTGCTCAGCAAAATTATACCGTCACCGAAAAAGAATTACTGCCGTCGTTGCATTCGACAAATTCGATCATACCTCGTGCTCTCAAAAACAGTCGTTTTTACCGATCATTCAGCGCTCAAGTATCTGTTCACCAAGCAAGATGCTAAACCACGTCTTATTCGATGGATTTTGCTACTCCAAGAATTTGACATCGAAATCAAAGATAAGAAATGAGCAGAGAATCTTGTCTGCGATCACTTATCTCGTCTTGAAAACCCCAATCTTGAGGAGTTAAAAGAAGAGGAAATCGATGATTACTTTCCCGATGAAACTCTCATGACCATCGATGGAACTGACGATCCTTGGTTTGCTGACTTTGAGAACTACCTCGCAGGAGGAATTCTCAGAAAAGGTCTAACTCATGCTCAAAGAAGCAAATTCTTTTCGGAACTTAAATACTACTTTTGGGAAGAGCCATATCTATTCAAAATGTGTCCCGATGGGATGATTCGAAGATGTGTTTCTGGTTCTTGACGAATGTCATCATGGCCCAACTGGGGGACATTATGGTCCTTCCACCACAGCTAAAATAGTTTTTGATGCTGGATTCTATTGGCCAACAATATTCAAAGAAGCACACACACTTGTTCAGAACTGTGACGCTTGTCAAAGAACCACCAACCTCTCTCGAAGAGATGAAATGCCATTAACAAGCATTCCAGTATGTGAAATATTCGATATTTGGGGAATAGATTTCATGGGACCTTTCCCTAAATCCCACAAATTCGAATACATTCTCGTTGCTATAGATTACGTGTCCAAATGGATAGAAGCTGAAGCTTTACCAACAAACGATGCTCGTGTCGTCGTTAATTTCCTCAAAAAGCTTTTCGCTCGTTATGGAATTCCCAAGGCATTAATAAGCGATCGAGGAACCCATTTCTGTAACCAACAAATGGAGAAAACCATGAAAAGATATGGAGTTCATCATCGATTTGCGACGGCCTATCATCCACAAACCAGTGGTCAAGTTGAAAATACCAACAGAGCTCTCAAAAGAATACTAGAGAAAACAGTGAAGGACAATCCTTCAGTATGGGCAAAGAAACTTGACGATGCTCTGTGGGCATTTCGTACGGCTTATAAAACTCCAATTGGCACAACTCCTTACAGACTCTTGTATGGAAAGACTTGTCATTTGCCGTTCGAAGTTCAACATCGTGCTTATTGGGCTCTCAGAAATTGTAACACCGATCTCAAAATAGCTGGAGAGAAAAGATTCCTGCAATTGCACGAACTCGATGAATTAAGACTCCAAGGTTATGAAAATTCCAAACTGTATAAAGCTAGAACAAAAGCTTATCACGATAAAAAGCTACGAATTCGAAAATAATTCAAAGCCGGAGATAAATTTCTGCTTTTTAACATGAAATTCAAATTCAAAGCTCCTAAATTACAACCTAAATGGTTTGGACCATATGTCATTAAACATGGATATCCCTCCGGGTATGTCAAACTCTATGACAAACAGGGTGGAAGTTTCATTGTTAATGGGCACCGAATCAAGTTATATTACGACAAGGAGCAAACGAATGAAGTTTCAGTTGCAACAGTTTCCCATGAAAATGAATTCGAAACTATCACCTTTGTAGCACCATTTCCAGGAAGAATCCCACAAATTATTCCATGGAAACCATCTGCTGAGTTCATCTGGGACGATATTGAAGCTACTGGTGAAGAATTCATGTACATCCCCGAACTTTTCAAAAATGTTCAAAGCTGCCCTTGCGGCTAAATAAATTCGGGAAGATTCGAGTCAGGCTGATGACTCGGTAATAAAACAAGCGCTTCTCGAGAGGCAACCCGTGTGTTTTGATTTTCTGTGGTCGCTCCCCAAAGTTTAAACCTTTGGTTGAACTTAAGTGTGGGGGGTATCACTTTTTAATAAAACCTTTTGTTTTTTTATAAGATTGTGTGCAGGTGATGATTTCTCTAGTGGACGCCAGGAATGAAGAAAGAATTTTAAGCTGATAAACTCGTTGACATATCTGGTTTCATCTCTATTTTGCCTATTTCTATACTTTGAAGTTTATCTTTCATTGAGGACAATGTCTAACTTAAGTGTGGGGGGTGAATAGGAAAAATTAGAGTTTTCATGCTTAAATTTAAAATTTTGTTTACCCTTGTGATCTAGTTGTTTTCACACTTTTAGGATTATCTATTAGAATAACTGGATCATTCCACTGGTAAAACTGGTAATATTTGAAACTTCGAGATGTGTTCCGATTACTATTGCAATCCATTCTAGGATCGATAAACATTTGCTAGCACATATTATACCCTTTCCACTAAATTGTGAGGATTTGAGCCTATTTCTTATTAGCATACATCTTTTATGCTTGGATCTTTTGCTATGAGTGTGCCGGTGAATTTATTTATTCTAGAACTTGTGCTTGTAAATCATTACCAGACCGCAGTGAGATTACATTCGTGCGATATAAGTGAATTCGTGTGATAAAGAGGCACCGTAGGATTTAACCCAAATGGCCTTCCATTTTACATTTAATGATATATTAGCTAGCCACATTGGTTAGTTAACCACCCACATGGACCCATTTTTAGTGCTCATTTTTAGCACTAGATACCCCTAGTTACACCCTCTGAGCCATCCTTTTCATTTTTGCTTCACCCAGAAAATACAAAAAGATTTTACACTTTAAACCTTAGCCTATCCCGTATCAATGTCTAAACGGTTGGTTGCTAGTCGCCTGGAAAGTGAAGATTGTTCAAATGATTATAAGTACCACATCCTATGAGATTGATTGAGCCATGCGTTATGTTATGTATGTTCAAAAAAAAGTATGAGAAAATAATAGCCAATGTTCTATGATCGAAGAACAATTATCATGGCAAAGCGAAAAGCTGTGGAAAGCGGAAAAGAAGAAATTGAAGCTATAATCGTTTATTTGGTTCGTGGAATGTTTGGTAGCTAGCAACACGGGTATTAGACTTGATTTCATTTTTATTTTAACACCCATTTCATAAACATCTCCATGCCTTATCCATACCCTTAACCCTTAGCCATATCATTATAACCCGAATAAAAGCCCTCTTTAGATGTTTTTACTTGGTGCTCACGCCACATCGGTGGAGTTTTGTTTCTTGTACAAGCTTATGGTAATAATCTAATCGTGACTGAGCAATGAGTGTGATTTATCTTGTTACTTCACTAAAAAATGAGTGATTGAGTGAATTATATTTCGTTCCTTTTTCGTGAGGTGTTTTGAAATGTTGATCATGCAAGAAAATCATTGGATATTGTCAAACATCTTGATGTTTCACCTTTATAAAGCATAATTGATGAATCCTCTCTCGTATTTATACTTGGTTGATTTGCATCACATTTTTCATAATCACGATCTTGTACCAGTGGATGTTTTTCCTAGATTTTCTTGAGGGCAAGCAAAGTTTAAGTGAGGGGGAATTTGATAACGCCGATTGTGCATGTTTTTAGTAGCGTTATGTGTGCTTTTATATATGTTATTTGGTTATATTTGCGTGATTATAGTACTTAAACGCATCAAAAGATGTTTGTCTAGTGTTTATAACCAAGTGCAGGGAAACGTAAGGAAAATAAAGAAATGTTCAGCAAAATGAAGATTCCCGTTTCAGTAAGTCTAAATCAGTATCTCAAGGACCTTTGAAGACCATAGTGATTGAAGAACCAACTTCTACAAGATAAAGAGAAGAAAAGATCAAGTTTCTGAAACTCAGGAAATCCAGCCGGATCGGTTACAACTGTAACCGGATCGGTTGGAAAACTACCAGAAACAACATTATGACCACTACCAACCGATCGGTCGCAACCCGCAACCGGATCGGTTGGCCACTTTTGTAGAAGACCAACCGGATCGGTTGGTCATATGACCGATCCGGTTGGAGAGGCTGCATCTGCCAATCTTCATCACTAAGTTTCCCCTTTGCATCCAAACGATTCTAGGTCCTTCTCTTGGTGTATTCTAGTCCCTTCCTTACTCCTTGGAGGCCAAGTTCAGCAATTAATACCCTAGGCTTTGGAATTAGTATAAATAGAGGCCAATTGTGAGCATATGAGACACCTCTCAAATACAAATCTCTCTACTCATCAAACAAAGCCTTAAGCTCTCAAAATTCGTCCTTAGAAGTTCAGGGAAGTTTGGAGTTCCAGAAGTTCCACATTTGGAGGCCAAATCGCCAAGAAATCTACCTCAATACTTTGGGAATCATTACTTCACCATTTGTAATCTTATTCCAAGCATTGTAAGACTTTTAATCATGTTTTCTAATGTTCAAAGTTCTGAGTTTATGTTCATGTTTGCTATGAGTGGCTAGTTTCTTTATACACTTGCTTAAATGATGTTGATTATCATATGATTAGTTAGTGATTATGTTAACATGTTTTAATTCAATTTCAAGTTGATTCTAAGATCCAATTGTGCTAAAGTTTCATAGTGACATTTGTTAATCAAGTTTGGCTAATTGATAGTAATCGTTGGGGTCGGAAGAACTTATTGTTATTCAACTAGTTATAATCATTTTGTCTATGGATGATTGTTTTTATCCATTATTCTTGATTATACAAAGGAACTAAGGTGTGGTTGTAATAGAAACGCTTTTTGATTATCAAATTGGATTGGTTGGAAACATCTAAATGGTCGTAAGATTAGTTGTTGAGAATCAATTGTAGCCTTTTTTCTATGATCGGTTACCTTTTGTATTGACCATTTCTTAAGCAATTTGATGAACAAGTGGATGTTTTTGTGTTTAAGTTTATGTATGTAGACTTATGAAACTTGAATTGATTGGTTAAACGTAATGCATGTTTTTATGAACTAAAATCTTGACGAAGGTTTAACTTGTAAGAACAATAGATTAGTCTTCCAACTAATTATCATAACCAACATGTTAAGAGGTTAACACAATCACATTAATCTATGATATGATAGTAGTTTAAGCAAGTGTAGTTTTTAATCATCTGAATTTCGTTATATCTATTTGCTTTATTATATGTTTTGGAAAGACTCCGTTAATTCAAACTTGTGTTTAGATTCACTCAAATCCCTGCGAACGATCCCGACTTACCTTCATAATCTTGCTATAACGGACGAGTATACTTGCTCGTATGTGTTATTGGTAATATTTGTAATTCACCTTTTGTAAATTTAAAACTTGTACACGCGTAGCACATCATATATCTAGTCAATTTAGAATTCTTAGGATACACTAAATCTTTCGTAAACAGATATGCTAGGTTGTCATCTGTGTGATCCATTGATATTTTCACGTCACCCATCTCAATGGTCTCTCGAAGATAATGAAATTTTGCGTGATAATGTCTAGCACACTTGGTGATTCTGCTTTCATTAGTTATAGTAATGGCTCCAGTATTATCATAATACATATTTATAGGTTCTTCAATTGTGGGAACAATGTCAAGCCCAGAAATGAATTTTCGAACCCATACAGCCTCTTTAGATGCGTCTAAAGCAGCTATATACTCACCTTCTGTAGATGAAGTAGCATAAATACTTTGCTTTGTGCTTTTCCAATCAACAACACCTCCATTTAGAACGAACACATATCCAGTCTAAGATTTTAAGTCATTAGCATCTGTCAAATATCTAGCATCAGTGTAGCAAAAAACCCTGAGCTCTTGTTCCGTCTCCCCTCCATAAACCAGAAACATATCCTCAGTATTGCGAAAATACTTAAGAATATTCTTAACAACAGTCCAGTGAAGTTCACCTGGATTTTGTTGAAATCGGCTTGTCACATTCTGAGCGAACGCAACATCAGGACGAGTACATCTCACAGCATACATAATAGATCATATACTCGAAGCATAAGGAACTCTTTGCATGCGCTCTTTCGCAACATGTCTCTCAGCACCTTGTCACTTACTCAACTTAGGCTCCTCTTGCATTGGGATAGCTCCACGTTTGAAATTCTCCATATAAAATCTCTTCAAGATTTTTTCAATGTAAGCACTTTGACATAAACCAATCAATCGTTTAGATCTGTCTCGATAGATCTTGATTCCAAGAATATATGCAGCTTCTCCTAAATCTTTCAGGGCAAAACATCTTCCAAGATACGATTTTACATCTTGTAACATT
The DNA here is from genome assembly GCA_910596185.1 of Chrysanthemum makinoi. Lineage (NCBI taxonomy): Eukaryota > Viridiplantae > Streptophyta > Magnoliopsida > Asterales > Asteraceae > Chrysanthemum > Chrysanthemum makinoi. The sequence continues at coordinate 67,737,478 of OU343225.1, read as the reverse complement.
GGAATGTTGTTTCCCATAAGCAATATGTCATCAACATATAGAATTAGTAAAGTTGTAAGAAATATACACAAAACGAATACTAACTAACACCCTCTTGAGACTCAAGCTCAATATCAAACTCAACCGCTTCTCGCAGCCGGTAATTGGCATTATTATAATTAAAACTAAAACTAGATCAGATTGATATGATATAAGTTAAACAAATTTTTGGGTGATTGAGGTACCATCCATGGAGGATATCCCACTCCAGCTGCATTGTCATTATATAACCATATTCGAGATTAGTATCACTTTTCTCTAGCTTGATAAGAGAAGAGCACATATATAATATACGATTTCAGCAACGAAAGGTGTTATGTCCTCAGAGCAGCTTTCTAATGAGGTTACATTTGTGAAACTTGTTTTAAGGTTTGTATCCCACGTTGGTTAGAAGAATGAAATTTTGCTTCCTTATATACCTTAGTCTCTAAGACACAAATATGTTGAAATTGATATTATATTGTTCTCCTTAATACTTTAATACCCGTTAAAATGAGATAACGGTATTGAGGGGATTATGGATAATAATTAATATAAGTTAAAACATTTTTTTCATTTTATATAGTTTATCTTTTTCTAGCTTGAAATAATATTATCGCTTATAATTAACCAACCTTATTATGAACGAACTAACACTCATCACAACGTAGTTTTAACTAAACTTTCTTACAATTTATTTCGGATAAAATTGTTGCTTATAATTGACCTTATTATATAAACGAACTAACACTCATCAAAATTATCCAATTGTGTTGCCACTAAATACCTTTGAGATTAGTATCAAACTTCTAATAGACTTTAGAAGAAAACATGGATCAAAGAAGCAGGATCGTTGGTTGGTTGAAGTACATGCTATGTTGTTGGAGGTCATTTGGTGTGATCATTCATAGTGACCCTTTGTGAAGGCAAGTGGTTCTAACTTCCGAGAGTCACTAAACACATACAAAAGTATGTCGTAGCATATTTACCTTGAGACGTGCGATTAATAAAACATGTAAATAATCGTCTTATGAAATTAACTTGATTAAGAACCATTATCCTAGACATGATTTACAACAATTGTCCATTTGGTTGTGAACTATTCTTGATTAAGAACCATTATCCTAGCACATTACCCTATCAGAGAAGATCATAAAATATCAATATCTCACAAATTGACAAAAGAAAATCATATAAGCAGTAAGGTAGAATGTCGTCACTTAGTTTTGGGCATTTTGGGTAAAACAATTACTTCGGGGTTGATAACGGGATGACGTGGATAAGGAATTCTGAGGTAAACTGCCTACTTGAAACCAATGTTACTAATGAGACGATCAGGCCCGGATTCGGGCAAGGGCGGGTTGTGCCGACGCAAAAGGCACCAATTAATTGAAAGCCCACTATCATATTTTTCCATTCAAACTTTCAAAGTCTTTTAAAAGCCGATATTAAGATTTAAGATCAGTTATAAAACACAGATATAGACTCATATATCTTTCAAGGTTGATCAACATCATCACATTTAATCTATAATCAAAGATAACAAACTATTTTATTATGATGATTTGTTTTGTATTACTTTGACTAAGACCATGGACGGACTCATGATTTTGGAGAGGGTGTTGCACAGTTGTCATTTGGGTTAACTAGGTTACACCATAAAAAACGAAAGTAGCAAAATGAAAATATTTTACCCATACCAATAATCGATGGTTTTTTTAAAAACTTTTGCACCTCGTGACCTAAAATTGGTGCAGCCACACTCGACACCAATGTAGGTCCGTCCCTCACAAAGACGTTGATTTGCTGAAGTTAGTATACAAGCATATTGCTCTATAAGTAGGTTGGTGTGTATGCATTCTCAGTTTTAGTTGGTTACAAATCGGAGGCTTTATCCTTTGAAAACGCTTGGAGAATAACACCATTCAAATAAAAGATTGCTCATTGTATTAATAGTTTTAAACAATAACATCTTTTGCATAATGGGCACATATTTTTCTCGAACATTAAATTGTTTTTAATAAAAAACTTATAGATATCGTATATTTAGTTACTCAAATATAAATGATGTGTTACGTTTGGAGAATTTTTTTTGTCGTTTTAGGTCTTTTTTAAACCGATTCATATAACATGTGCCCGTTAAGCTTGTGTCCGTTTAACCCCGTGCCCATTAGGCTAGTGCGCGTTTAGCCCGTTGCCCGTGTCCGCCCGACCGGGCCGTTTTGCCACCTCTACTTAGAATCCCACATTGGTCGGAAGAATGAAAGTTTGCTTCCTTATATACTTTGAGTGTTTAGACTTACATGAGTTACACTAAACATTATATTGTTGTCTTCATGTCTCTTATCACGGGTCTATCATACCATAATACGAGACATGTTTACAACTAATGTAAATTTACAATTTTTTGCCATTTCATGAAGTCTCTCTATTTCTATTTATAACTGACGTAATTATAAAATAAACCAACTCTCATCAAAACTATGCAATCATTTTCTTCTTAGCATTTGTCTTCGGGATAAATTGTGTTGCGGGTGATATCCAACTGCAATCACATTGCCACTAAATCCTTGTGTTTGAGTTTGATATCAAATTTCTAGTAGTTCTAAAGAAGAAAAAGTATATAACTAACAAATTTTTGTTTGCTTACTGTTTTTATGAAGAACTCCAAGTTTTTAGTCCCACATGAAGGTGTATATGGCTCGAGATTTATAGTTATCGGATGAAGTTGGCATCAATTTTGAAGTGTCCTTCATGTTCCGACAATACTTCCATCGTGTGGATTTGATGAAGAGTACGTTGAGTCTTCAAGTGGTTTAATTTAGCTAGTTCATCACAAATGATATTGTAAAAAATAAAGTTCAGGTGCTCCAATGTTACTCGTTTTTTTCTACCATGTTCTTGGAAGATTTTAGAGACTTATTAAGTTTGAGGTATGATTATTTGGGGTGTCGTTATCAACTGCTGTGCTGGTTGAACTCTTTTGAACAAAAAGGTTATGGAGTTAAGCAAATTATTGGTTTGTGGATATGGATATGGTTATGGTGCCTCCTTGGATCTTCTCTCCACTCTTGTTGCTAGATCAACTATAAATCGGATATGGCTCAGATTGTTGAGTTTTTAGTATATTTACAAATATATTATTTCATTGTAGTCTTGATTTGGTATTGTGCTCCCTTTCCTCTCTGACGACAATTACTTATCATGCTCTTTCGAGACAAGGTAAATATTAGACTAAACCGCTTTATGAAACCCTTTACAATCTCTCTTCCCACATATAATGTGTTAGGAACTATTAAAAATAGGTGTTTGAGTTTGGCATGAGTTTTCTCATCGCTTTAGAAGAGTAACAATGTGTTGTGTCAGTAGAAACAACTTTTTTTCCAGTTTCTTTTATATATGAAAACTACTGTAAGTATTTAGTCCCACATGGGTTAAAGGAAAGAAATTTTGATAGGTCATATAAGGTGGTGTATTTGGTTCACATACTTTGAGATTAGTGTTATGTTAATTGTTGGTACATGATGTCGGATGCTGTTAAATGATAAAAAAAATAGGAACATCATCATCACTCAACAGTTAATATTATCATTATGAAGTAAATACCACAAAGGATTTGTTACTTGTGCCAACATTTTTAACTCGTGATGTCAGGCTATTTTTATCGTTTTGAAGAAAGATAACACTTTTTTTTCATTTTAAATAGTTTATCTTTTTCTATGAACATTGTTAGCTTGATAAATCTATTATTGCTTATAATTGACCTTATTTATAAACGAAATACCGCTCATCAAAATTATATACAGTAATTTATTTTTAACTAAACTTTCTTTGCATTTATATGGAATAAATTGTTGCGCGAGTGATGTCCAACTCCAATTGTTGTAAGCATTTTGTGGGTTCGGTTTTTTTGTCGGTTTTCGATTATTCGGTTCGGTATAATCAAATTTGAATTCGGTTCGGTTTTTTATTTTACTTAGAACTTTTTTTTAGTCGAGCCGAATAAACCGAACAACCCGATAATCAAATCGGTGAACTGGTGAAAAAAACAATTTATTGAAAGCCCACTATGTATATGTGTTCATTTAAGGTCTTCTTTAAAGCCCAACCTTAGGCCCATGTTTAGATTTTGAAAGCCCACTATGCACATGTGTTCATTCATACACCCACGTCAATGTACATACCATTAGTAATTTAAAAAGTTGTTAACTTTCAAAAGTAAGTGCATCAGAAGTGTTCAGAACCGTTCTACGAATTTAAAGAAGTAGACGCATATATCAACTATTAGGAATTTGTAAACAATAGAATGCCGGGAGCAAGTATTTATGCATTTCAATACTGTTAACATACGTGACAAGAATTAAGAATCCTGTAACAAAGAAAAAAAACTTAATGAAAGTTTAAGAATTATACCCGAATTCTAAAACATAGAAACAAATAACAAGAAAAACATTTCGGCACAATAACGTGAAGGAAAGTGTAGTGTGCCTGCTAGGGATAAATTGAGTGAACTTTATAATGAAGACCAAATTTCTACATATCCCGAGCCCTCGGAAGCCTTTAAGAAAACATGAACTAGCAATAAAGGATCCAAAATTAAACCACTGAAGAAAGCAAAACTATAAACGCAAATGCATTCCATTTCTTATGTTGTAGAACTACACACACATTAAAAACGCAAAATGAATACAATTCTGTGTAGCTTGATAAGAGAAGAGAACATATGCAATCAATGATTACGGCAACAAAGTGTGTTATGTCCCACATTGGTTAGAGCAACTTTTTCATGGGGTTACTTTTGCGAAACTTGTTTTAACTTTTGAATCCCACATTGGTTAGTGAAATGAAATTTTCCTTGCTAATATACCTGTTGTGTAAGCCATTCAGTAAGTTGAAATAAACATTATGATGTTACGTTTGTAGTTATGTACCATTCTTAATATAACAATGTTTACATAACTTAAATGTTACATTAGTGTAAGATTGACAACTTTTTTGTCATTTTCTATATATGTTGTTGACTTTATTATAAATGAACTATCAGCCATCAAAATTATATTACCTCCGTTCCATAATAATTGTCCACTTTGATTTTTTTAAGTCTTTTTTATTCAACTTTGACCATAAATATTTTTATTTGTGTATTATAATACTTGATGAAAAATATATCAATAGATTGGGGTTTAAATGTATTTTCATTTGTTATAAATTTCATCAAGTATTATGTTGGAATCACTCCTAAACTATATTTCAAGTGTTAGTAATCAATATGTAATAGGTTGCTTAATTAGGCTTTTATTTTAGTTATAAATGGCAAGACTTATGTAGAAAGCCATAGGCCTTGGCCCAAGCCCAATAATGAGGAAGGGACTAGACATGTTGCCCTAGCTCCCTTCCCCTATAAATACTCTTGTAAACCTTCCTTAAAAGGTTGGTTGTTCACATTATCATATATCCTACGTATAACTTTCTCTCATTTATATTCGTGTGTGTGTTGTTGTGTTCAACCGGTCTTTCTCATCTCTATTTCTAACATATTGATGCTTGTGTTACAATATGGTGACCTAACAGTGGTATCAATCGCCATCTAGTTGGGTGAAACACCTTGTTTTTGAAGTTACATAGTCATACGCGTGGGTTTTAACGCTAAAACATTTCATACGCATAAAAGCTTCATTTTTTACACTTGTAAACTCAAGATTCTTGTGGTTTAAGGTTTATTTAGTGATAAAGTTTAAGTTTTTTGCATCAAGTTTCAAACTTTACGTGTGTAGAGTTGTTTTTAAGCTTGGTTTTTGAAGAAACACGGTGCAAGTTGTTACAAATTTGGTTATGATAAAGTTTTAAAATGTACCTTTTTGAGGGGTCGTTTAAGCCCTTATTTGATCACTTTTGTATCCGTTATTACTTAATATCGTTCCTTTTCACTTTTTAGGTCTCTTGAAGGCAAATTGCTGTAATGGCACTTATTTGGACGAAAAGGCGCGGATATACGAAGAAAATGGCCAAAGTCAAGAATCGAGACACTCCAGCTGCTGAAAACACAAGGTGACGGCGTCACTGCTTAACTACTACGCCGTCAGAGGATTTTGTAACGGGACATAAGCCAAATATCTTATTTTCAAGTGACGGTGCCAGGCTTTAAAAGAGTAGACCGTCGTAACTCAGACGGCCTAGATTCAATCCAGACGGCGTCAGAAGCTGAAGAGGACGGCGTCACAAGCACAAGGTGACGCCGTCGCAAGACTAACGTGGCCAAGACGAAACCCTAATGACGACGACCCGACGGCGTCACACAACATAAGGTGACGCCGTCGCATATGTAATCTTATATATAGAATCCGAATTTTTTAGTATTAGTGGGTAGTCTTTTGGAGTAAAAACCTAAACCGAACCAAGGCTTTCTTGTACAGTATTTTAGGGTTCCAAACCCTATCTTACATCAAGATAAGTGTTTTACTTCATTAATTTAATTATGTCTTTGATTATTTGTGTGTATGCTTGCATGTTCTCCATGTCCGGCTAATTTACTTGTGTGTTTGCTTAGGGAATATGAAACTTAATTATTGAATATTGATTGGTTGTCTCTTATCTTAATTGTTAATGATCTAGTAATGCGATAGGTCATTCGTTGTGTACTTAATGCTTGATTAATCTTTTTGAACCTTAGGTTATAGCACTTAGAGTGGTTGTAAGCTAAACCTTCCAAAGAGGCCTTAGAGTTAGAGTTTATGATCCCTAATGGTATTTTGTAGACGAGACCCTTTGGTAACTTCAAAGAGTTAGGGATAAACGCATACCCTACAACTTTAGACACACAACGCAATTAAGAATAAGAACGTGACCATTCAACCATTAATAGGAGATAATTAAGGAGTAGTAAAACCTAAGTGAACACATCTTTAAACTATCATACGAGCACACAATAATTAGACATAGACTACATACACCTTAGATTAGATAATTAGATAAGTAGAGTAATCGGTAGCAATACCAACCCCCAAATCTAAACCCCGAGATTCGTACCTTTCCATTTCCTAAAAAACATAAAAAAGATAAAAAATAATCTTCCTCAACCCCAACCTTAGCGTAGTAACTTCTCACTAGCATTCCTATGCCCCTAGAGAACGATATCAATACCCGTGGCTTACCCTAATACTACACTATAACGATTAGGTTCACTACCTAGGGTGTTATAAAACTTGCTTGAAGAAAAGGAAGTTCCTTTGACCCCGAACGACGCGTGTAGCTTTATCAAGTTTTTGGCTACGCCGGAGAATAGAATAGCTAGTTAGTAGTCCACCTCGTTTAGGTTTCCTTTGCTTGATTCCTATCAAGTAAAATTTTCTCATTTTTAGCTTTCTCATAGTCTATCCCCCTTCTTCGTGACCTTTGTTCGTAATCCCATCATTTTTCATCATGGAAGGTGATAACCACCCACCATTCATCAACCCACCACCAAATGACCCGCCAAGAGCCCGTAATCTTGGTGAATACTCAAGACCAAGCCACCTAGGCTATAGGAACACCATTGAGCTTCCCGACCAAGCCCAAACTACGCCCTGCGATCCGACACCATCCGGTTGGTGCAAAACGGATGTGCATTCCATGGACTTCGTTCTAAAGATCCAAATCAACATCGAGGGATTTCCTCAAAATTTTCGATTCCATTGACCTTGATGCTATTATTTCGGAGACCACCAGCGCTGCGTCTCTTCCAATTCTCTCTACCGGACCAAGCTAGTAATTGGCTTGAGTGACTTCCCGCCGGCTCCATCTCAAGTTGGGATGATCTCACCTCTCGTTTCCTTGCTCAATTTTTCCCATCGAGGAGAACCACTAAGCTTAGGAATGACATCTTGATGTTCCAACAACGTCAAGGTGAATCTCTCTACGAAGCATGGACTCGATTCAAGGACTTACTTCATAAAGTCCCTCATCACGGCATTGATCTTTGGCTCAAAGTCCAAATCTTTTATGATCATGTCAACTTCCCCACCAAGCGATCCATTGACCAAGCGGCCGGTGGAAAACTTAGTGATCTTACCGCGGAAGAATCATGGGGAATAATAGAGGACCTTGCTCTCTATGACAACGAAAGTTGGAATGACCCCCGTGAGTTGCCCAAAACCGTTAAGTCAATCTCCTTGCCTCCTATTGACTCACAATCTTCCGACCGTAGGATGATCGAACTTGAAGATCAAGTTAAATTCCTAATGAGTTTCTACGAAAACCCTAAGTCTTCACGCCATGTGAACAAAGTTTCTTCTTCGTGTGAGCCGTTTTATGATCCTCATAACACGCGCACTTGCACCCGATCCCCCGAACATGCTTCCGTTGACTACGCATCTTCGCGTATTAATGGAACGAGAGGAAGATTCCCTACAACACCCGGACCTAGGAATTTCAATGAAACCCGAGAAGCATGGAAGGGCAAACCCGACTTCTATTGAGGACAAACCAAGGAATTCACTTCCAATGATTTTTCATGGCCCCCACCTCACGGTCCTAACCAACAAAACATCGAGGGGATGTTGCAAAACCTAGTTGCATCCCAAGAAGCCCAAATAGCTAAACTCTCGGACCGCTTTAACCAACAACAAGCCAAAATGGATAGGAAGATAGATAACCTTTTGAAAGCCATGACCAATAGTGATAGGAAGGTTAATGATATCTCAACTCTCGAGCCTTCCGGTGTAGAGATTAAGGACCCAAGTAAGTTAGCTAAGCATTTTCAATTCGTCAATACCATAGCCTTAGTGAAACCTAATAGAACAAATGACGAAGAGGACCATACACGTGAGACTAATGAAACAACCAAGGAAGTAGATGAAGTAGACAATGACTATTTCAATAAGTTTCCTACGGAAGAAGAGCTATCTCGCCACCCTCACTTAGTACGTGACCTCCGTCACATGTATGTTAGGAAAAGCCCTAGAATCAAGTTTGGGAACCCTTGGAATCTTAACATACCATGTTGCATAGGACACCTTTTCGTGGCAAAGGCCTACATTGATCGCAAGTCCCCAATCAACATAATGACTAGCACCTACTACAATTGGGTAATGAAGAAGCCTATTCCAACTAGGCAAGACCCCGATGATCCTAGTGTTAGTTGCAATTTTCTCGGTAGAGTTAAGGGATTGCCCGTTTATGTAGGTAGTTTCACGTTTCCTACGGACTTCATAATTGTGGATGATATTAGAACGGCTATAGATCCTAGCTTGTCCCACATTATTTTAGGAAAACCTTCCATAGAAAACACCGGGATGACTTATGATCCCTCATTAGGAATAGTCCGATTCAAGGATGAGATCGACGACATAGCTTACCAAACGTCGTTTAAGATTGAGAAGTTTTCATCACTCTCTAATGATGAAAAGGAACTTAAACTGTCGGTCTATTATAGGAATAATGAGGATAAAGAAAAAGGAGTAGAGTATGTTATGGCTAAGATTTTCGGATTCTATAAGGATTGCTTGAACCTAGGACCAAAATATAGGACCGATTGGGGAGAGGATGAACTCTTAGAGAAGTGCATCATAGGGCACTTCTACAACATGGAATCCCCCAATAGAGACCGTCATAAGGAAGGAGATGGCGGTAATGAAGTTACGTAGGAGCACGACTACGGGTCTAGCTACAAGACTCTTAAATAAAGAAAAAGCGCTTCGTGGGAGGCAACCCATGCTTAATTGTTTGATTGTTAGTGTCATATATATTTTATTAATTGTTTATTCTCATGTTTAAATTTGTAAAAATGCTTTATTTTATTTTTAACCTCGTCTTAATTGCATATAAAGGTATTTTACATAAAGGATAAGTGTAGGGAGGATTACACACGTTTTCAAAAGAAATGTAAACATGAGAATAACAATTCATTAAAAGATATATATGTGTGTTTGTTCGAGTCAAATGCTTGTATCGAGTCATAATGGATGTTTTGCATAAATTTTTCCAGATTCTAAAGATATAAATTTTCCAGAAAATCGCAGACCAGTTTTTGTCAGGATAACTTGACGGCGTCAGATTGCAACTGGCACGGCGTAGGAAGGAGTAAAACAACAAATTACTTTTTTCTCATTTTCTGAACTTCTTATAAATTTTTTGAATTTTCCAGGTCTTAATTTTCCAGAAATTCTGTAAACATCCATTCCACAAGCATTATATCTTAGTTTAGTAGAGTCTTATATATATTATTATCGCCGATTTTACTCGAAGGTTTCGTTTGTTTTCTTCGAATGTGCAGGTTTTATTTATCAAGAAGAAGAAACAAAAGATTGGAAGGAGCTTTTCACGCATACATTTTTCTTGGAAATGATTTAACCACTACTTTACACGGATCCTACCGAGCTAATCAGGGGAGTACTAGTTTCTTTCGTTTTTAATTACCTTCCATTATCATAACTTTGATACTTTCGGGGAACATTGGGGACAATGTTCAGTTTAAGTGTAGGGAGGAAAAATAAAACGGGAACTTAGAAACTATGCTTATCCTTGATTATTTGCTTTGTCCAATTGTATTTGTGTAATAAACCATGAGAAAATGTCAGTTAGGGTAATTTTGGCACCAAATTTGAAATTTTTCATGACATATAGGAGTGGGCCATTAGACTTAACAAAAGCGTCTCACGGATAGGAAGTTGCATGACTAGCACAAAAACCCTTTACCATTTAAATTCCACCCAAAATGTGAGGATCGCCCTTAGATTAGTAGGAATTAAAGCATTCATCTTTAATGCTTAGAGTGTGAACCGGTAGTATATTAGATTCTAGAACTTGTTTTGTGATACATTCCGAGATCGCTAGTAAGACTACACTTGTGTAGTTAGGAATAACTAAATGATAAAAGGCATTAGGATAACCCTTGTTTGATACCTGTAATATAATTACTTCTTCCACATCGGTTGAGTAATTCCCCACACCTTTGCGTTGTACTCATCTTTAGTACATGATACCCCTAGTTAACCCTCGAGCCTATCCTTTTCGCGGTTCTCGTGATGTTTTGGTTTTTCCGGAATATCAATGAAGAGCATTGTTTACACCCCACCCCCAAATTTACACCCAAATCGCCTTAGCCTACCCTGTATGCACTCACTTTTAGTGCATTATTGTTATCACCCTAAACCCTTAGTTCTAGTTACTTGCATGAGTTGCTAAGTCGAGTCATATCCTTTGTACACAGTTTTGGGATGATTGGGACTCATGGGAAAAGTTAAAGTTTATAAATGATTGGAAGGGAACGTTAAATTCCCTAATTTGCGTAATAACATACCCCAAGTGTTTTGATCTTTTCAATTCGGGTCAAATTAGTGTTACACCCAAATCGCCTTAGCCTACCCTGTATGCACTCACTCAAGTGTAGGGATGTGCCCATAAATCCCTATCATTTTGATGTTACCGTAGAGGATGGTAGAGTAAAAGTGTAAAAAAAAAATCGAAAAAAATAGAAAAAGAGAAAAGAAAAATATAGAGTGTTCATTAAAAAAAAAAAGGGCTACCATCCTACATCTATCCTTTAAATTTATGTTTGTTTGTTTCAGTTATCTAGAGTCTAAAGTGTCGAGTCTTGGCTTAGCAACGCCATTCTTCGTATGCTTGTAACATAAAGATTTTTGACTTGACACCACTAAATAGCATATCCCACCAAACCCTTTATTTCCCTACCGTAAGCCTAACATTACAACCCTTTAAAGACCTCTTTGATAGTCTTTCCTAGGTGCTTAAGCCAAAGCGATGGAGGTTTGATCTATTCTCAAGCCTATGGTAATCTATGTACTAGGACCGGTTAATGAGTGTTTAATCTTTCATTTCCAACTTGTTATATTTCATATACACCCGAGAGAGATGTGAATATCCAAACACCCCATGTGAGGTGCTAGTATGTAATTTCCGTGCTTGTTATGACTTTTTTGGGGCTTATATGTGTTGTGGACTGTTTTAAACCAATGCTTCATGACCCCTAACTTATAAATTAATTGGCTAAAAGCACATTTGCTTGAGGACAAGCAAATACCAAGTGTAGGGATATTTGGTAAGGTTTTAAAATGTACCTTTTTGAGGGGTCGTTTAAGCCCTTATTTGATCACTTTTGTATCCGTTATAACTTAATATCGTTCATTTTCACTTTTTAGGTCTCTTGAAGGCAAATTGCTATAATGGCGCTTATTTGGACGAAAAGGCGCGGATATACGAAGAAAATGGCCAAAGTCAAGAATCGAGACACTACCAAGCTGAAAACAAGGTGACGGCGTACTGCTTAATCTGACGACGCGTCGGAGGATTTTGTGACGGGACGAAGCCAAATCTCTTATTTTGAAGTGACGGGTCGCTTTAAAAGAGTAGACCGTCGTAACTTCTCGACGGCCTAGATTCAATCGCACGCCGTCAGAAGGTGAAGAGGACGGCGTCCAAGCACAAGGTGACGCCGTCGCAAGACTAACGTGGCCAAGACGAAACCCTAATGACGGCGACCCGACGGCGTCACATAACATAAGGTGACGCCGTCGCATATGTAATCTTATATATAAAATCCGAATTTTTTAGTATTAGTGGGTAGTCTTTTGGAGTAAAAACCTAAACCGAACCAAGGCTGTCTTGTACAGTATTTTAGGGTTCCAAACCCTATCTTACATCAAGATAAGTGTTTTACTTCATTAATTTAATTATGTCTTTGATTATTTGTGTGTATGCTTGCATGTTCTCCATGTCCGGCTAATTTACTTGTGTGTTTGCTTAGGGAATATGAAACTTAATTATTGAATATTGATTGGTTGTCTCTTATCTTAATTGTTAATGATCTAGTAATGTGATAGGTCATTCGTTGTATACTTAATGCTTGATTAATCTTTGTGAACCTTAGGTTATAGCACTTAGAGTGGTTGTAAGCTAAACCTTCCAAAGAGGCCTTAGAGTTAGAGTTTATGATCCCTAGTGGTATTTTGTAGACGAAACCCTTTGATAACTTCAAAGAGTTAGGGATAAACGGATACCCTACAACTTTAGACACACAACGCAATTAAGAATAAGGACTTGACAATTCAACCATTAATAGGAGATAATTAAGGAGTAGTAAAACCTAAGTGAACACATCTTTAAACTATCATACGAGCACACAATAATTAGACATAGACTACATACACCTTAGATTAGATAATTAGATAAGTAGAGTAATCGGTAGCAATACCAACCCCCAAATCCAAACCCCGAGATTCGTACCTTTCCATTTCCTAAAAAACATAAAAAAGATAAAAAATAATCTTCCTCAACCCCAACGTTAGCGTAGTAACTTCTCACTAGCATTCCTATTCCCCTAGAGAACGATATCAATACCCGTGGCTTACCCTAATACTACACTACAACGATCAGGTTCACTGCCTAGGGTGTTATAAAACTTGCTTAAAGAAAAGGAAGTTCCTTTGACCCCGAACGACGTGTGTAGCGTTATCAGGTTAAAAGCACATTGTTTCAAAAAATAGAAAATTAACACTTGCTTTCTTGGTGATAGCTTCGATGGTCGTCATGGAGCTACTGTTATTGTTATTGTTTATCATTGTATTCTCTCAATAGATAGTGTAAGAGTATAAAAAAGCGATTTCATCTTAACTTTTAGTCAATAATTGGGTTACTATATTTATATTGATTTATTTATTGCTATTTTGTGTTTTGTATGAGGAAGATGATGACTGAATCTAAAAACCTGGAAAATGATATGCATGTTGGCAGTTTGAAATTTATGTGCTTTGTAGTTTCTAATGAATTAGTCTCCACAAGTTAGAAAGCAAAGAACATCTTCGTTTATATTTACGAAATGTACAAGTCGAGCAAGACTTAGATATATATTTAAGTAATCATTCTTACGATATTCTTGTGGAGAGAGAACCTCAAAATGGCACGAGGGAAGGTCGCTAACTCGAGGTTGAACATAGACATAAAGGCAAATCGACAAGATGCTACCAGTCTGCCAACACTCATAAATTAACATTCATATACACTATTTTAGATATTTGTTTGCCACATTGTTCTATAATCATATCCTATATAATACAATTGTAATCTATTCTACGCACGTAATTGTTCGAATAAATATGCTATATCAAGAATACGAGATGTTGGTTCAAAAAGTCTACTTGATTTGGTTCTTGATGGAACCATGGATTCTATCTTTGACTATGTAACCTTTTTGTGATTGTGTAGAAATCTATAACACCAAAGTAATTTTAATCAAACAACACGATTTTAGTAGTGAACCCAGCCAACCACCCCTTGGCTCACTCTTATTATTAATCAAATGATATGAAATCAGTTTTACAATACAAAGAAAACTTTAGATAAAACAATACACAAACTAGGGTTTCTTCTTCTCAGGAACAGATAGAGAGAAGAAAACGAGTTCACACAGATGATATTTTGAGTTATGAGAATCAACACAAGTCTTCTAGCTTTTATAGTCTTTAGAATATGAAGACTTTCTTTTGGACCTCTATCTTTCAAACTTGACAACAATAGCCCTTTAACTTTCAGAATATCTTTAATAATGCTTATCTTCAACACTCCCCCATAAGCATTAGACATCATAAGCTTCTCCATAAACACTAGCTTCCTGAAGCTCCCCCATCATCCTTTGCCTGATCTTCAGTCTTTACCTGAAACATATTAAACAACCCAAGAACTTGGCAAAATTTGTTATGGTCAGTAATGTTAAGACCTTTAGTGAAAAGGTCTGCAACATTATCTTCAGTTCTGACTTTTACTGGCTTAATAAAACCATCAGCCACTTTCTCTCTTAAAAAATAGAGATCAATCTCAAAATGCTTGCTTCTCTCATGTAAAACTGGATTAACAGAAATCTGCATAGCAGAACTGTTATCACAATAGATGTTCACAGGCAACCTTATACTAGCATGCAAATCAGCCATCAGTTTGGTGATCCACATAACTTCACAACATACATTACACATTGCTCTGAACTCAGCCTCAGTGGAGGACCTAGCAACAACAGCCTGCTTTTTACTTTTCCAGGATACCAAATTATTTCCTAGATACACACTATATCCAGTAACAGATCTCCTTGTTACCTTACACTTTGCCCAATCAGAGTCAACAAACACTTTTATACTTTTAACATCACCTTCTTTAAAAGTGATACCAAGACCAGGTTCATTCTTCAAATATCTCAAAACTCTAAAAGCAAGTCTTAAATGAGACTTCATAGGCTTATGCATTACTTGACTTAAACAGTGCACAGCATATGAAATATCTGGCCTTGTCAAAGTCAAGTAAATCAATTTTCCTACAAGTTTTTGATAATTTGTTATACTTGTTAAAGGCTCATCATCTCCAAATTTAGAAATAAGCTTTTTATTATCTGGATTAGTTTCAATAGGAGAACCACATGGCTTACAACCCAACATACCAAATTCAGTTAAAAGTTCAGTACAATACTTTCTTTGAGTAAGACAAATCCCATTATCAATATCAAGAACCTCAATTCCCAGAAAATATTTAAGTTTACCCAAGTCTTTAATCAAAAACTTTGAACTTAAAAAACTCTTAAATTTGTTGATCTCATCAGTATTATTACCTGTGATGATAATATCATCAACATATACTAACAATACTAACAAAACATCATTTTCATTTTTAATGAACAAAGAAAAATCATTTGGACTTTGTATAAACCCATTTTCTTTAAGCACAGAAACCAATTTCTCATTCCATTTTCTAGGAGCTTGTTTTAAGCCATACAATGACTTAATCAGTTTGCAAACTCTTTTATCATTTTTACCAGAAAAACCTTCTGGTAACATCATGTAAACATCTTCCTCTAATTCACCATATAAGAATGCATTATTTATAACAAGTTGAAACAAAGGCCACTTGTTATTAACAGCAATGCTTAAAACACACCTTATAGTAACAATTTTAACAACAGGAGAAAATGTCTCCTCATAATCAATTCCTTCTCTCTGATTATATCCCTTAGCTACTAATCTAGCTTTAAACCTTTCTACTTCACCATTAGCTTTATATTTAACCTTAAAAACCCACTTATAACCTATGGCTTTTCTACCATCAGGTAATTCTACTACTTCCCAAGTACCATTCCTATTTAAAGCTTCTATCTCTTGATTCATAGCCTCTACCCACCTAGGATCTTTCACAGCTTCTTCATAAGTTGTAGGTTCATATATTTTATTAAGACTTGATGTAAAAACAAAGTTATCAAAGCTTAAATTTGAATACTTAACAACTTTATCAATACCATACTTATGATTTTTATTAAGTACAAAATCTTTATATTTAGATGGTAAAGCTGTCATTCTACTAGTCCTTCTAACTGTTTGTGCTCCTGCTGGTTCTGGTGACTCAAACATTTTACCAAACATATCAAGATCATCACCCTCAGATATGTAACCATCATCAACATTACTAGTACCCTGTATATCATCAGAAACAACAGTTTCTGTTGTATACTCCTCATCCTCAGTGTCCTTCCTACTAGATGTGTTCCTAGTGATGTCTACATTAACTGTATCTATCTCTGCTGTATCAACTGGCAAATTGATATCTACATCACCGTATCGCAGGTTCTGATCTTAGTATGTAGATGCTCAACATCACTAGCATCACCTTCTACAGTGCTGACACTAGGTTTATAAGTACTAGATTCAGGTACAGATTTGATGTTACTATCTATACTACTAATCTTATCATCATAGGGTTCATTGGTTCTAAAATTATCTTGACTGCTACTAAATTCTTGATCAAAGAAATTCAAAGTATTTATTCCATTATCATTAAACACATAATCTTTAGAAAAAGATGTATTTTTAAATGGAAATACAGTTTCATAAAATTTTACATCTCTAGAAAATATAAATTTCTTTTGATCAATATTAAAAAGTTTGTATCCTTTTTTATCAAAAGCATATCCAACAAACACACATTTATCAGATCTGGATGCAAACTTATCAGATTCATTTAAAACAATTGAAAAACATAAGCGTACCAAAACATTTTAGATTCAACAGATTAGGTTCAGTATTATACACCATTTCAAAAGGACTTTTCAGACAACACGCAGTTGGCAAACCTGTTAATAAGGTAAGTTGCGTTAGAATAGACTCATCCCACATGTTCAAGGTAACCCCCCTGAAACATGAGGGCTCTAGCAGTATTTAGTAAATGTCTATGTTTTCTCTCAGCCACACCATTTTGTTGAGGTGTATAAGGACAAGAAGTCTGATGTAAAATACCATTGTTGGACAAAAAAACTTCAAATCTTTTATTTACAAATTCTGTCCCATTATCACTTCTAAAAAATTTAATAGTTTTTCAAATGATTTTTAATAAGATTATAAAAACTATTAATATGTTCAAAAACTTCAGTTTTACTTTTCATCAGATACACCCAAACAGCCCTGGTGTAGTCATCAACTACAGTAAGAAAGTACTTAAAACCTTCTTTACTAGTAACCTTATATGGTCCCCACACATCTAAATGAACAAGATCACCCATATGTTTAGTTTTATGATTACTTAGAGGAAATGGTTCTCTTGTTTGTTTAGCTTTATGACATATCTCACAAGGTTCAGAACTAGTACTCTTTAGGTCTTTTAGTTTATTCTTAAGCACATTTAACACATGATCAGAGGGGTGCCCAAGTCTATTATGCCAAATACAATTTGACATAATACAACTCTCAATATTACTATTATTAACCCTCTTACCTTCATCTAGAAAATAAAGACCACCTCTTTGACTACCAGTCCCCATCAGGAACCTTTGAGTTAAATCCTGAATTTTACAAATTTTATCATTAAAACTGACAACCACCTGATTATCTTTAGACAATTTATGAACAGATAACAAACACACATGATACCCAGGAACAACCAACACATCTTTTAAAACAAGATTATTTCCAAACTTAAAACTTCCAATTTGTTTAACTTGTGCAACAGTCCCATTGGGATGTGCAACTGTAAGATTTAGATGAGAAACATCCATTATATCATAAAGATGAGTAGCAGTAAAAGTGATATGTTGACTAGCTCCTGAGTCAATAATCCACCCAATATAAGTACTATAAGTACTTATATTAGAGTTAAAATTAAAAAATCTACAGCTAAAGAAACTAATCACACAATTAGATGTAATAATACTACCTGCAACACTAGCATGAGCCTTGCTAGTATCACCTGAACCACTAAGTAATGCCATCAATCTGTTATACTGATCTCTAGTAAGAGTATGAGTAGTACTCTTACTAGTATCAGTCTTATTGTCAATCACATTATTAACATTTCCTTTTTTAACAAAACCAGGTGGATATCCAACCAATTCAAAACATCTATCAATAGTATGACCAGTCATATTACAATGTTTGCAGACAAAGTTTGACACCCTGCCAAACCTTTTGTTGTTATTATTAGTATTCTTATTAGAATTCCAACTATTATTTTGATTATTACCAGTAAATGGCTTAGCAGCAAAGGCTGCTACCCCATTTTTAACAGATTTATTAGCAACATGATTAATTCTGTGAGACTCATCTCTAGACAATGTAGCAAAAGCAGATTTAACATCTGGTAAAGGATCAGTAGTGAGAATGAGACTTCTAACAGAGCTAAAGCTATCATCAAGACCCATAAGAAATTGCATCAGTCTTAAAAGATCTGAATGCTTTTTCAAAGTGGGGGCTGTTTCACAAATGCATGTAGGCAGATCAACAAGGGAGTCAAACTGCCTCCATAATGCATTAAACTCATGATAATACTCTGAAAGACTCATTCCAGATTGTGTTAAAGTATGTATTTTATGATGCAGATTATATATTACAGATCCATCCTCTTTGTTATAAGTTTCACTTAATTCATCCCACACAGATTTAGCATTCACAGAAAACACTTGACCTTTATAAAGATCTTGTGATATACAACCAAGAATCCAAGACAAAACCACAGAATTACACCTGTCCCACTGTGTCTGATATAACGCATCAGTGGGATCTCTAACACACTTCCCATTAATAAAACCAAGTTTATTTCTAGTATGCAATGCTAACTGCACAGCAGCAGACCAGACTTTATAGTTCTCAGTACCTTCAAGTTTGAAAGTAATCAACTGAGCACCAATGTCTTGAGGGTGTAAGTATAATCGGTCATATATATCCAATTTTAGTTCACTACTTCCCCCTTCAGAACCCTTGCCCTTATCATCAGGACCATCAACCATAATGACCAGTAATCAGAATAAAATGCACAAGCAATAAACAAACAACAGAAAAACACAACAACTCCTTGTAACTCCTCAATCACAATTAACCACCAAACAATCTCAACAACTCCAACAACAAATCCCTTGATCTACTCAACCTCCACAATCCTAATCCAAAAGAAAAAAACCTAAAAAAAACCTAAAAGAGGGTGTGAGAGGTATTACAACCACGCAAGCTTCCAATAACAGTAACCAAGAACAGGATCAAGAAGATCCAACCAAAACAATACAGCACAGCGGAAATACACCTGAAACAAACACACAACAACAAATATTAGATAAAAATCACCTTACACACAAATCTGACTCAAACAAACCCTCAAAATTATTTTAGGGTTTTTTATTTTTATTTCAAGAATCTTGAAATAAAGATCAAAATTAGTCAGATTATAAAAGAATCAAGACAGATCAACCTGAATTAGGGTTTGATACAGTAAACCCTAATTTTCAACTAATTTGATTAAAAATCAAATTAACACACTCCGATCACTAACTAATTCACTAGATCGTAAAATCGATTAGCAATTAGAGAAAGATACTATCAGGATCAAAAAACCCCAAAAATCAAGAAACCCTAATTTTAGAGAATCAACAATTAACCTTCAGATCTGAAAGATCTGATATTAACAAACCAAAATCAACACTTAGAACCACAAGATCTACACAAATAGATCAAAACCCCCAAATTTTGAAGAAACCCTAGTTTATCAAAACTTTATAATTTTTTTTTAAAATCACTTTGGTATAGAGAACCTGTCTCTGATACCATGTAGAAATCTATAACACCAAAGTAATTTTAATCAAACAACACAATTTTAGTAGTGAACCCAGCCAACCACCCCTTGGCTCACTCTTATTATTAATCAAATGATATGAAATCAGTTTTACAATACAAAGAAAACTTTAGATAAAACAATACACAAACTAGGGTTTCTTCTTCTCAGGAACAGATAGAGAGAAGAAAACGAGTTCACACAGATGATATTTTGAGTTATGAGAATCAACACAAGTCTTCTAGCTTTTATAGTCTTTAGAATATGAAGACTTTCTTTTGGACCTCTATCTTTCAAACTTGACAACAATAGCCCTTTAACTTTCAGAATATCTTTAATAATGCTTATCTTCAACAGATTGTATACTTGATTCATCTTTTCACAAAAGAAAAGGTAAAATAAGAATGGATTCATTTGTGAACCCTGTGCGTGCACTAACAAAAACTCTTGATCCTATGTTATATTGTCGATGAAATGTGAAATCACTCTCGATCCACTAGATACTTATACTTCCTTCTTGGATAGTTTAAATGCAGAGATGTCATGCTTAAAGTGTACAAGTTATAACTCATTTCACATCCTCACTTATATAACTTGCACTTATTGATGGAACTTCATTTTTGGAACCTTTTTTTGTCCATTTTCTTATTAGCCTTGAGTCTTGTGCATCATTAGTTCTTTCAAGAAGTGTTTTTTTCCTTTGAAATTGTTGGTTGTTGGTATCCAGTTAAGTGTTGCTAAAAAATGACAAGTGCGCTACTTTTAGTTGATGCAATTTGTCTTTTGATTATGTTTCTACAATATTGCATGTATGTGGAGATCCAATATTGCAAAATACGAATCTATTCTGGAGAGTTTTAATCCAACTTTTATGAAGATAGTTGAGGTCTTAGGTTTGACCCTCAGTACGTAAACATTTTGGGGGTGACAAAGGAAAGGGTTCGGAAACTTTTAGGTATCCAATTAGGCTGCATATATCTCAGTCAAGGATTCGCCTTCTTTGGATAACTTGAACACTCATTTGATTACGCGTTTTGTTAGTTTAGGTTATAAAATATAAACAATAATACCTTAAACATCACTACTTTTTAATGCTAAAGGACAACTGAAATCTTTGAGTTTGGACTATCTTAATAAAAATAGTTAATTACATAATTGGTCCTTGTGGTTTGTGGAAAATTGCAGAAAATGTCCCTGTGCTTTTTTTTTTACGGGTCATGTCCTCGTGGTATGCAAAAGTTACGGGTTTGGTCCTTTGACGGGTCATGCTGTTAGTTGACCGTTAAGTGTTTTGCGCTGTTAGTCCTTCGTTAGTGCAGTCCGTTAAGTGTTTTGCACTGTTAGTCCTTCGTTAATAAATTTTGCACCGTTAGTCCTTATTTTTAAAAATATAGTTTTCCCCAATTAGTCCCTCCGCTAATAATAGTTTTCACCGTTTTTGTCCGTTTTTATCCGTTTTCGTTGTGTTTTATCCGTTTTCCCCGTTTTTTTTACATTTTCGTCCGTTTTCTTTCTTTTTATAGTTTTTGTCCATTTTCTTACGCTTTTATCGGTTTCATCCGTTTTTGTCCGTTTTTCTTACGTTTTTCTTAATTTTTGTCCGTTTTTCTTATGTTTTGTCTGTTTTCTTACGTTTTTTTCCGTTTAAAAAAATTGAATAAAAAATTTCAAAAAAAAAATTTTGAATAAAAAAAATATTTTCAAAAATATATTTTTTTTAAAATATGTCCGTTTTTTTTCAATATTTTTCGGAAATTTTTTAAGATTTAAAAAAAAAATATTTGAAAAAAAATATTTTTGTTCAAAATTTTTTTTTGAAATTTGATATATTTTTTTCAAAAACGGAAAAAAACGGACAAAAGCTTAAAAAAAAACTTACGAAAACGAATAAAAATGTAAAAAAAACGGTCGAAAACGGATAAAAAACAGACAAAAACGGATAAAAACGGACAAAAGCGTAAAAAACTGACGAAAGCATATAAAAACAGACGAAAAGGGATAAAAACGTAAAAAACGGACGAAAAACGTAAAAAACGGGGAGAAACGGATAAAAAACGAACGAAAACGGATAAAAACGGACAAAAACGGGTGAAAACTATTATTAACGGAGGGACTAATTGGGGAAAACTATATTTTAAAAAATAAGGACTAACGGTGCAAAATTTATTAACGAAGGACTAACAGTGCAAAACACTTAACGGACTGCACTAACGAAGGACTAACAGCGCAAAACACTTAACGGACATTTTTGGACGAGGGACAAAATCCGTAAGATTTGTAAACCACAGGGACGAAACGCACTGAAAAAAAAGCACAGGGACAGGATCCGTAATTTTTAACAAACCACAAGGACCAATTATGTAATTAACTCTAATAAAAAATAGTAATAAACAAAACATTTTTGGTTTCAAAGAAAAAAAATGCACTTTCTAATAATAAGAAAATATAAGTATGAATTTATACTTTATAGCAACAAAATGCATTAAACATATTTTTAGTCAATTCCAATTAAATTTCAAAAGATGACACTATAAGAAGATAGACATTTAGTGACAGAGGTTTTAATGACACAAAAAGTGTCATTAAATCTAACTTTTTAGTGACACTTTTTAAAAAGTGTGAGCAAAAGACTAAAATTTGAGATCTAATTATAAAATATTATATAGCTGAACTTACAAAAGTGACATGATAACACAACGATTAATATTTCAACATAAGATTAAAAAATAAATTGATCTAAATTATTGATACATAAAGCATAAACTTTGTACATAATATTGACCCATATCTATAAATATACCATATATGAACTTTTATCACGATTCTAAATCAAAATTAAGAACCATAATTAAGACGAAAAACAAAAATTAAGCTATTTATTAAAAATAAAAATACATTATTGAAAAATTTAGAAAAAACTCTGCGCGTGTGCAGGCGTTATAACTAGTTGAAATAAAAAGGTGATTGAATGCATATGCCAACGATAAAATTACAGAACTTTAAACACAAATGCATTCCATTGTCCTGTTTTAGATCTAACGTACCTTAAGAACTCAAAATGAATATGTAACCTTTTAATATTTCAATAGAAAATGACCACTTATGTTGTAAGGAATATAGTACGCAAATCAGTTACTTAACACACTCTTAAGACTCAAGATCAATTTCAAACCCAGCCGCTTCTCGCAACAAACAACGTATGCAATTGGTAATTGGCTTTAGTATAAGTAAAACTAAATCAAAACGATATGATACAAGTCTGACCAACTTTTTAAGGTGATTGAGGTAGGAGGATATCCAACTTCAATTGCATTGTCATTAAATAACCGTATTCAAGTTTGGTATCAGTTTTCTCTAGTTTGATAAGAGAGGAATAAAACATTGTGTGAAAAGAGCATATGTAATAGTAAATGATTACGGAAACAAAAGGTTAGAGCAACTTATTTATAGGGTTAGTTGTGTGAGACTTGTTCTAAGGCTTGAATCCCACATTGGTTGGAGGAATGAAATTGTACTTCTTTATATACTTTGGGTGTTTGACAATTTGCCAAGTTGAAATGAACATTATGTTGTTATCTTGAGGTTTTGTTAGTCGTTATGTACTAAACGGCTAGTAGAACCTGTAGATAACAATTGATGTAAAAAACAACTTTTTGTCATTTTAAGTAGTCTTATCATTTTGCACATATGATGTTAGCGTATGCCAAACCCATATTCTTTGTATGTAGACCCATAACAATTGATGTAAAAAACAACTTTTTTGTCATTTTAAGTAGTCTTATCATTTTGCACATACGATCTTAGCGTATGCCAAACCCATATTCTTTGTATATGGTGTTAGCTTATGATAAATCTGATGTCATTAAGTAGTCTGTTATTTTGCATATATGATGTTAGCTTATGCCAAACCCATATTTTCTGTATATGGTGTTAGCTTATGACAAATCTGATATTATAATTGAGTTAATTATAAATATAAATGAACTAACGCTCATCCATATTATACAACAATTGCTTCTTAACATTTATCTTCGGAATACATTATTTTGCGGGTGAAATCCAACTCCAATGACACTGCCACTAAATACTTCTGTTTGTATATCAAACTTCTAATGAAATTGACAGATTTTTCCTATTACTATAAATTTCATTGTTGCCAGTATTGGTATGTAGAACAGGACTAGCACAGCCGAGACAACGACGAGTTCTCTACCCCTACTGCAAGGATAGAGCGATAGAAAATTTGAGAATTCAAGAGAAGGTCACAACGAGACAAGCTGTTAGTCATTACGATAGGTGTCAAGTGGAAGTAACAAATTTTGGTGCGGTTACCTTTTTCGAAAAAAGATAAATAAATAAAATAAATAAATAACTTCTTAGTTCCATTTGAATCTAAGAAGTGGAATTTTACTGGCTAATGTATGTGTATATGGTTCAAGATTTATGATATTGGATTATTGAAGTTCAGGTGTTGCATTATAGCGGTTTTTTTTAACTCTGACTAACATCGTTAGGTTTTAGGGACAATTCAAGTTTGATGTATGGTAATTTGCGTTATGGCAATTTCCAAGTTTTACTCTAATCTTAGAAGATTTAGGGACTATTCGAGTTTTGATCAAGAGGGTTATGGGGTTTAGCAATCATTGGTTTACGGGTTTGGTTATAGTGATCAATTCAATACCGGGTTCGGCTCAGAATGTGTTTAATTTTTGGTATAGTCATGACTCATGAGCAAGGTTGCAAAAATCGTGAATCGGTAGTCGGGCGGTCAACTACCTTGTAGCTTGTAATCGGTCTAGGCGGGATTAATCGGTGATTAATCAGATTGGCATTTTTGGCAAATTTTGGGTATTTTCGCTAAGTTTTGTGTATTTCTGTCGAGTTTTATGTATTTTCGGCAATATCTTTTCTAAAAAACAACTTGTAATAGATTTAAACAGTTACTATAAATGATCAAAATAAGTTTACGGTGAGTTTTGGGTACTTCTGGCAATATTTGTAGGTTTTCGGAAAGTTTGACCACCATTGACCGCCTTTGATCGGCGTTGACCATGGTTGACCTATTTGTTTGACCCAGTTATCGGCAAGGTTGGTGACCCTATAGCGCCTAGGCAGCGATTAATCGGCCTTGTAGACCTTTTTTTGCAACACTGCTCATGAGTATGGTTTCGTTGTAGTCTTCACTTGGTACAGTACTCCCCTTTCTTCCATGACGACCAATATAACACACCTTTTAAAGTCGAGCTGAATATTAAACTCAGCCTCTTTTTGCACCCATTTACATGCAATTAGTGCTTCTGATATCACATCCCCAATTATATCAAACAACAATGATTGCACCTAACATTTTCAACTCATGATTTCATACTACTTTAAACAAGCTACGAGTGTTTAGAATCGACAGTTCATATAAGCTCCAAATTTTTCGCAGGTTGAAGTTGATACCTCAAGGAATTCGGTTGGACCAAAATTTATGTGCCAACGTTTTTTACTCAATACCTCGTACCATTTTAGACATAGTGATAGCATGCACTTGTAACATACTAACCACCAGAGTTTAAAAACCAAGTGATTTTGGTCAACCCAACCCTACTAGATAAATTTTGTCCATATTTATAGGAAAATAACTATCCATTTCGGGTCAACCCAACCCGAGTACCCGACTCCTACAAATAACTACCTGTTTTGACATGCCACCGAACCTGGCACTCCTACAGTCCTACCATAATGGTTAGAAAACCTATTGAGAATACGCCACAATGGATGCAAATTGTGCTGCATTCTACAACTGAACTAAACAATGTATCTCAAGTCTTAACACTACCTAAATATATGATCAGGTTTCCAACTTAGCAAAAGGTTTAATACTATGATATGGGTTGGGACTCGTGACTTTTGTGTCGTCACATGCTTGATCTAGATAAGATACTGAGACCGTACAACGCATAAAAGGTAAGATGTAAATTGATTTACCTGCACGTGACGCATGTCACTTGTATTGATTTCTGTAAGAGAGAATGTAATTAAATCTGGCTAATAAAGAAGAGAGGAGGATACAATGCATGCATCCAATATTCTAAAACTTTCCTCCAAAAGAGGCTGATTGATTTCCTCTTACGGAACAGAAAGAAACACGTCTCTCATACTTTAGTCTGTTTTTTTATGTTTTTTCATTCATATGACCAAAGTGACTGTACATCTCGGGTGGGGTATAGCCCACCAACAGGTCTTGTGGTTGATGCACTTCCTTTGCCTTCCAATGAAACTGGATAAACAGCCCTGTCTCTCCTGTTAGATAAGATAATAAAATTAGAATTAAAACACCCGAAGACACCAATCTGCATATAATAAAGCTCGAGATGTAAAGGCAATGAATGCATGCTGCACAAAAAACCAAGGAGCATGGTATAATGCACTTACAATACAACAACATAGACATTAGAAACATAGCGAACATACATGTTTAAAAGGTTAGGCTTTGAATTGAAATTTGCGGTCCTAATTAAAAAATCATGTGATTATAACTTCACTGTCTTTCTGTGGCCATAAACCTGTCTATACATTTAGTTTTAATACAAGTGAAGGTGGCCATGAAAATGAGGCTAATAGATTCGATTCCTCGAAAAAACTAAGTTCAGAAAACGTATATCCAAAAAATTGTACCCTGAACAACACGGAGTATCAATATTGGTGCTAACCTTAAGTATAACTAATACTTCAACTTTCTCATCTGAAGCTCAACTTGAAAAAGATAAATAAGCTACCTTCTATTGCTATGTTCGGTAACTACTGTGTTATTTTCCTTGTAAAATGGTATTTTGACTATAGTGGTTCTAAAAGTGGTTTCAAACTTTCAGTGCCTACGAACAAGCTGTCTTTATGACTAGTTATCAAGATATCTTACAAATACGTTAGCAATTTCTGTAAAAAAATGATACTTATGCAGGCTAGATGCAGGTTTAATAAATCACACCCATGAACGGTGTTTCGATCCTCATACCCCCTCATGAAATGGTCAAGAATTTGATTAGATATCAAAATATTTGATTTTGTTCAGGCCAGCTAGTCGAATAACACCTGCATGGTGGCCTTGTAAAAGAGTGGTGGAGTGAGCTATCAAAAAACTATGGGAAGTAAGGTTGGCCAAACCAAAAAAAAAGGTGAACTGGAGCACTCCTGCATGATGGCCCTTCGTGGAACGAATACAATACTTTTTCATTATACAAACATAATAATACATGGCATACTGCTATATAAATCCATTGTGAGACCCTCCTTATAATCAGGAAGTACACAAGCACTTGTAAACAAAATAAAAATTAACATCTCTTAACTAAACCACGACTTCAATCAAGAAATGATGACTTGGTACAAGCCTATTTAAGTTAAGCATCTCTAGACATGTGTATTTGAGTTGCACATGCACTCCTCCCACCTCTCTTAATACTTGACTTCAACTTTTAAGCAATTTTAAGGGTGGTACCATACCAACTACCCTATCAGACTCCATCAATTGCACGGTGTCCTATCAGTTTAACAGTACTAAGCATGGCTAAATATGCTAACGTGTCAGGTGCTCAGCGAATACGCTAACAACATCAAAACTTTTAGTTGCAATTCTTGTACTTGCAAAATTATCTACATCTAATCATTCCCATGCACCATAAACTTCATTGAATGACCAGTAGCAAATTAAATCACTGATTAGGTGTAACAGGTATGGAATTGAGAATGTATAGCTGCTCTATTTAAAAGAAAATTGTAGTAGTACTTTTGGCTGTTCACCCATTTTCCATTGAATTTATTCCTTGTAGAGCACAGGAGATCAGGAATTTTTGTGGTTTTTTTATAAATCTGTACTTTTAACTCGGCATGCTCTTACACCTACAGAACCGAGATCAATTTAATTAAGCTCAGTCATTCCATTAATAAAAAGTCATTTTATTAATACGAGTAAGAGTTCATAATATAATTAAGCTCAGTCATTCCATTGATAAGAAGTCACTTTATTAACAACAGTAGCGTTAATGAATCTGATGCAGTGGGTACGAATCCTGAATGCCAACCACTTTTTGATGGTTTTGAATTCTAGATTCGGTGTGCTGGTTCAGAGTTATGGACTTGGTTCACCTATTGATGGTGATGGCACTCGGGTGGTAGTCTTAAACAGCAGTGGTGGGTAGTGGGCTTAAAGTGATGGTTGTAGAAATAAGAGAGGATGTGTCAGTTTGATAAGAACTCGAAAATAGAAAAGTCTCACGAACAAAGATTTAATTACTAGAATTTAATGCCTATAAGTTTCGAATAGTAAAATTTCCCATGAGAATTTCTACATCTGATCAATAATATATATATTCAAGTGAAAGAGAAGGCGCTGGTGGCCTGGTGCTAGACTGCAAGTTCTACTTTGTACGAGAGGTCATTCGGTATAATCTTAGTAGCAGGATGTAGTTTCAATTTTCTCTATCTTCGCATTACCTCTATCCCCAATCAGAAAAAGAGTTTCTAGCTTCAAACCCAAGAAATGTGTTTTACTTAGAGAAACCACGTATATAAAATTTAAAATGCCCTGAGCAGAATCCTAGAAACACCAACACAAAATCAAAATTTAAGAATACTAGTACTGTCTAGGTCCAACTCTGATTCTGGGACATGAGAAACATGAGTTTGTCACATTAACAATTAACCATATAGGTCGAGGGAGTAAAAAAATCATCAAGTTGCTAAAACGCGTAACATTAATCACATGGGGGTCGGAACGCATATTCTAAGATAACTTATCAAGAAGCGCCTACACTCTCTAATGTCTAAAAAGCAACACACACACAATTCATAAAATATGATATAAGGAAACTTTCTAGTTTATTCGTAAACAGCTTGCATACGGTTGGGCATCATAAGAAACTTACTTGGCCCAAAAATTTCCTTGAGACAGCTGAAATGGATGGTTAACTGCAGATCCATTGAGATTTCCATAAACCAATTCATTCTGAGTAGCATGCTCCTGCGGGTTCAGTGGTAACTGCTTGTCGCTTCCAGACATTGGCCCATATAAAGTTCTTGGCATCCATGGATCATCTTCAGTAGCATGCACATAACGGCTGTACGTTCTCCCATTCTGGCTAGGTTCTTGAGAAGACTGTGTGTTAAAAGGGACTTGGTCATCTTTCTTGAACAGGGAAGCCATAGTTTTTTGCTGTTGCGGTTGCGTTACCCCTTCCTTGTTTAACCCATTCAGATCTGGAGGTAAAAGCCAGCTTGAGGGATCACCTGCTAAACCAAGACTATCCCACATCTGCCATCCTTTATCACTTGTCTTACCTTGATCTTCCACTGGTAAACTGTTCATTTCATGAGCTCTAGGTAGAAATCGAGACATAGGTGACTCAATTGGTGATGGCCTACTCACTTCAGATAACTCACCTATACGCTTAACAGTATGTGGCTTCTGATACCCTACAGTGGGTGCAAACCCAAGGTCAGACTGAAAATTATCAAGCGACTCTGAAACAGGCCCAATTAACGCTATAGGATCAGGGACATAACACGGATCTTCGAAAATGTCCGATTCTTCAGGTAAAAATCTATCAGGAGCTTCTCCAACTCGAGGAAATATGGAATTGGATGACAGCTGAAGACCCGTACTAATAACAGGATCTCCATACCCAAAATTTGGTAAAGTTGTAGGTAATTCAAAAGTAATAGGGTTATCGAATCCTTGAGTTGCTGTAAAACCAGACGACACAGGACTCTGAACCTCCTTCTGTGAGTTTTCTTTTGGCCTACTTATGACATTTGAACTAGATGATGGAGGAACAGGTGATGTTCGCGTAAATAATTGTTGCCATGATTTTTTGGGAGCTGGAGGTTGAGATTCAATCTGTACCTGCAGAGTAAATATAAACTCAAAAAGGAATGCGGGTACACATAACCTCCATGCAGAACACGACTTAAAAACAACTACAAACGGGTTTACAAAAACAAGAAAAACACCGGTTACCAAAAAGAAGATTGGTAGTGAACCCTTCACCAAATACGTATTTACGTTTTAATATGATATAACATATGATGAGTGAACTTCGATCATGCAAACTAAACAGGATTAAAATGCAAGAAGAAACTTACAGGGCGATAGATGTTCTTATCATCTGTAGAAGCAATCGATTTCCCAGGCGTATGCTCGGACTGAGAAGAATCTCTCCTATTAGCAGTATTTTGTACATGATCCAAAGTAGCACCGGATTTGTGTTCTCTTGTGTTACTAGTATTAGCATTTGCGCCTTTCCCAAAAAACCCACCCCCAGTAAATGCTCTCGAAGATGATAAAAAGCTACCCCTCATTCTATCAAGATATCTAGTGCCGACACTTCCAATGTTATTATTGTGTGTAGGAACATGCTTCAGGCTTTCATTGGCAGCTTTATGGTGCCTGGTTCTTTCGACTTCCTTAACTGCTCTTTTTTCGAGTTCATCCACATCAGAGTTGCTTTTACTTGATCCCCTGTCTTTTTCTTTCTTTCTTTCTTGGCGTTTCTTTTCAGTTTCTTTTTTGTGATTTTTTTCCCGCGGAGATGCCTTACCTCGATCCTTTTCAGCCTCTGTTATTTCATCTCTCAGCTTCCTACGTTCTTCAACCAGCCGAGCAACCTCTTCTCTCTGTTTTCTTTCTTCTTCCTCCAACTGTTCCTTCTCTAACCTAGCTTGTCTCTTCTCTTCTGCTTTTCTCCGAGCCTTTTCACTTTTACTTTCGTTACAATTAACTCCATTCTCACCCTTTTTAGCCAGACCTCTGATCTCTGCATCTGTTGCACTGTCGTCATGAGATGAACTAACTCTAAAAACCTTTCTCCAAAGCCACATAACACCATAAAAAACTGTTGCTAAACACTTGCAAATAAAAACAACAAAACGGGAATACGATTTCTCAACAAAACAATCGTCGTCACTACCACCAGGAAAAGTTCCACCAACCCAATTACCACCGTTTTCCAGCCAATCCTGACCGCATATCCAGCCATTATCAGACCAAACCTTCCCATTCAACATCTTCCCGCCTTTCCCAACCAAGTCCTTCAAAATCCCTGAATTCGACAACCCACCCAACCCAGGAGGTATAGGCAAGTCCAAAACCGGTCTTTTCGATATATGACCACAATAACTACACATAAATTTCCCACCACCCGGATTCTGATCACGATACGCAGTCAAACAATTCCTACACCTTCTCGTCGCAGTCTTCCTAAGCTTCTGCAACTCAATCGCCTCAAACCTCTTCCTCTCCCTAATTCTAGCATTTCTCCTTACACGCCACGCCGACAACTGTGGCATCAATATCTCATACCAAAACAACGTAACCAACAACACAAACACACATGCAAGCCTTGGCGAAGTAATTTCAAACCGAAACGCAGGTGGCAAAAACTGCGACAACAACCATAGTGCAATTAATGGAATCACTAACCACGGTAACATCGTAGCAATCCGTCGTGACCACTTCTGAATCACACACAGTATACACATTATCCCTCACACAACACCTTAATCTCCCCCTATCTTCAACCACAATCCTAGTTCCCCAAATTTATTCAGCAACAATACCTTTTCCAAGCCCTAACAACATACTTCTCGCAGCTTAACCTAATCATTCATTAAATCAACAAATTCATGTATTAGAATTCGATAGACATCCATTAAATTAGGGTTTATTTAGTTTCAAACTAACTACCACAAAGAGTCAAAGACTCGCCGAACAGGGAAAACCTCATCCATTTTATAGCTTTAAATTTTAAATCCCCAAATTCAAAACCTAAAATACATAAAACCTATTAATTCAACTCACCCTCGATAAATATCCTGAATTACGGTTTACGTAGCTTCAAAACCTAAGTCGTCAAACTCAGACCCTAACAACACACTTCTCACAATTAAACCTCATTTTCATCCTATTAACACATTAAATTCAGCAATCGTCGGTTATCTAGCTTTAAAACCTAAAATCGGCCCTAACTTTTCAACTTAATATAATACGCATTCAACTGAGCAAAATCGATTAAAGCAAGGTTTACGTACCTTCAATACCTAAATCCCAAAATTCAACCCAACTTCTCATACTAAACTAGGGGGTGTTTGTTTCGGCTTATATAGCGCCCTTATGGCTAATTTGGTCTTCAGCTTATGTTTCATAACTCACTTTTTGTGGCTTATTTTTTTTATATTTTCTGGCTTATATAAGTTTATATAATCTCAAAAGTTTCAAAATAAGCCACATAAAGTGAGCTTAAGAAACATAAGCCGAAAACCAAACAAGCCATACGCCGGCTATATAAGCCGAAACAAACACCCCCAACCTAATAATCAATCGCAATAACCATTCAATTAATCAATCTTCAGTTATATACAGGTTTACGTACCTTCAAACCCTAAATCCCAAATTTACCCATAATTTCCAAATTAACCCAGCATTTCATAAAATTAACGCAACAATCAAACGAAACAACGCTTAAATCGGTTAAATTAGGGTTTATACATCTTCGAAACCCAAATCCCCAAATTCAACCCTAATTTCCAAAACTAACCAACA
Organism: Chrysanthemum makinoi; assembly: GCA_910596185.1. Lineage (NCBI taxonomy): Eukaryota > Viridiplantae > Streptophyta > Magnoliopsida > Asterales > Asteraceae > Chrysanthemum > Chrysanthemum makinoi. The sequence goes on along the minus strand of OU343225.1, from coordinate 67,704,825 downwards.
TTTCATCAAATCAACACCATAATCAATCGTAATCAATCACATATCACATTCAATCAAACAAACAAACCGTTAAATTAGGGTTTAGGCAGTTACAAAAACCTAACTAACATATAACAAACCAATAACAAACTGTAGATAATTAAATAAATTAATTAATTAATAAACAAAACGTCGTCGTTCGGGTAATGAGAGGTTTAAGTTTTGTTTACCGGATGATGATGAAATTTGACGGTGGATGAAACGTCGTCGTTTTGGTGTTTTGTTTGTTTTGTTTGTTATTTCAGTTGTGACGGTGATGAAGAAGATGAGTTTTTGTTTTTTTGTTTTTTTTTATAAAAGGTGGAGGATGGAAATGGTGTTTTGACTTGGAGTTTGACTTTTTGCTTTTTATATAGATGTGTTTTCATTGGTGTGTAGTAATATTTTTTTTTTTTACTGATAAACGGTTTAAGAAAAACATAATTATTACTGTTTTTGTAGTAATTAATTTATAACTTTTATAGAGTTTGTAATAATAATATTAAGTGAGAGTAATATGATAATTAGATCTGATTTTTTTATCTGTATTTATAAGTGGGCAGTTATTTTGGGACAACTTGAACAGAAAACTTGTGACGTAAGGAGTGTCGATTTTGGTTAGGTGTGTTTAAAAAGTTTTGTGAGGGTGTTGGTTTAGATGATTTAATGTGAGAATTTTCTTAAAGGCTAATTATGAGGAAATGTAACTAACTTGTCAATTTTTCTAGTTTTATATAGCTTTTTTTTTTTTTTTTTTGGCAAATCCATGGAGTCAATTTTTGAATGCAGTATGTCCGGTGTATTGGGTGTCCTGTTGTGTGTATTATTTGACAATTTTACCCTTCAATTTACGCACTCTTATTTTACTATTGAGGGATATATGCGTCAAATAATACACAAACTGGTCACACGGTACATGAAACAGACCGATTTCAGAAGTTTGTTACACGGAATTACAAAAAAAAATAGTAGGCTATACAGAACTACAAAAATTGGTAAGTAAAATACATTTACGTGTAATTAGCCCTTTTCGTAATGTTTGATACTTCATAATTAGAGCATGAATAGAAAACATGAAAGCTTGAAAAAATTATATTTGTTTACGAGTATGGAATGTAATGATTTGTTACACCAAGTTACGCATTACGTAAAAGACCACCATTTTTAATTCATTAGGAGTTCATTACTTTTTTTTAGTAAAATTTTTTTACTACATGGGAGCCCTTTTACTAAAAAAAAAACATTTTATTGTCAAAGGCTAAATTTTTGGTTACATTCCATTATTATCTTACTAGCAATTGCATCATGCTGACATGATATTATGCATATTGTACTAAATTTTTTTGACGAACAAATGTTATTTTATTTTGTACTACTAGATTTCAGATTTATGTTTTGAAAGTTTAATTAGATTGTATATTGTGGTTAAATAGTTATATATTTTGGTGAAGGGGTATTTTTAATAGTGTATTAATTGTATGTGTTAAATAGTATTTTTTTTAGTCTATCTTTTCTTTAAATACATGTAAATTATGTTTATTTACTTGTATTTGCTTAAAAATCTATTTTTAGATTATACATGTGTGGAAGCTTAATTATATTGTACTTTGTGGTTAAAAAGTTGTATTTTTGGATGAAGGGTGTTTTTAATAGTGTATTAATTGTATTATATGAGTAGTGTGTTTTTGCTTAAAATTTTATTTATGGCGGTTTTAAAATAATAAATAAGATAGAAGTGTTTTACTCCATTATAAATAGTATAGATAACAATCAAACATGATTACAATTGTAATGTATCACTACTTTACTTCATTTATTTCATTAAGGCATTTTTTTAATTCTCTTGTTACTTCATTTTGTCATATTTAGAGGTTGCAATTTGTGGCAAAAATAAATAAATTAATTAATTAATTAAATGGGTTAATTTATAAAAGATTTGGGCATATTTTGCTCATTCTTTTTTTGTAAATAAATAAAATGGGTATTAACATGCTTATATTTTCTTTCAATTGGAGAACATTTACAAATGTTTTTAATAAAAAAAATTATAGATATAATATATTTAACTTTTTTAAATATAAATGAGTTGTTATGTTTAAGAAATTTATTTAGCTCTTTTTAAAAGCAATTTGTATAACATGTGCGTCTGTATGGCTCGTGCTCATTTAGACCATGGCCCATACCCACCTAGCCCGCCCGTTTTGTCACCTCATACCAAACAGATATGTTTATGAAATGAGTAAATTGTGAAAACTATTCTTCTAGCTAGTTCATTTTGATAGTAAAAGTTCGTATCAAAAAGTATTGGTAAATATTATCACTATATAATTGTCAAATGTTTAGTTAAAGTCATACTTCTCTAGGTTGTTTTAGCTACTCTGCTTCCTCCCATTATTTATGACATAAAGGCAATAGTCTTTACCCGGGGCATAGTTGGAGATCCCAACCTAGAAAAGAAGCGAATAGCCTCTATCTCCTCTTCTAGGAGGTTCCAATGCCTCTGGCTATAGTAGGACTACTCCAACGAGGAAGCACGTAGCTCTCATTCATGACGCCCAAAGGATGAGTCTGCTCATATTACTTTTGATGAGCGCACAACCAAGCATCGGAGTTTTTGGGGAGTAAGGAAATATAACTCCTTCGGATTCGATACATGCAGTAAGGTATTAGCTTAAAGTTAGGGTTCTAACATTCACGTGCTAATGCTCAAGAGGCGATTATGAACTTTCTCCCAGATAGTGGGATAAGACTTTATGTCAATGACCTTGGGATGGTTCGAGACGCCGCTTAAAGGCCTATCGCGTAATGGAGTATTCAATGCATACTTTTATGCCTTTGCATACTATCTCTTTACGGATCATACCCCTAAAGATGGGTATTCGACCACCCATATGTTAATCATTTTCACAAGAACATTTATATCTAGAGTGTAGCTCAAGGTGCAATTTCATGGTACAAGCTTATAGTTTAAGTCAAGCCTAGTGACTTGTTAGGGAGGAGATACTCCAATGGAGGATACACTCCTCTCGGAAACACTTCTAATCCACCGGATGACATCATCTTTCGAATGGTGTAACCTATACATGCTCCTAAAAGCCTAACAGGTGCTACTTCATGCATAACGCGTGTGTTTTAGGCATGAGGTCCGGATATATACTCCGGATATGGTAATGCATCGTTTACAAGAGGCTAAGGCAAGATTAATAGCGATGCTACCAACAACTCTACTTATTTGCTTTTTAACTCCGTATGGCGTTTTGAGCGTAAAGACAAAGAGTTCAAGCACTTACAAGTATCGCCACGATATGTGGGATAGAACTAGTGGGAACGGGGAAAATGGTGCTTCACATTACCTTAATCTATCCTCGACTCCACGGATTGACTAACTTGAGACTCCTCCGTCTAGCCTCATGATCCTCCCGCGACGAGTCTGCTGGGGAGGTTGCTCTCCATGCCCATATTGTCAAGTTCCTTGACCACGATCCTTAACACCTCAAAGTTTTGCTTCACGAATGTTGAAGAAGGTCCTTCATGAATGGTCCGGCAAGGAGCGAAGATTCCTCCTGGAGGAGTCCTCCTAGTCCTTGATCTCGGTGTTCAAGTTTTTCCCTTCCTCTAGATGAGAATCCCTAATACAACCGTCCATTGCTTAGAACTTAGTAGATTGGTATAAGGGTCCCACGGATGGCGCCAATGTTTGAGCAAATATTTGTAGATACTCTTCAACCATAAGCTTCAGAAGACTCCACGGCAGCCTTCCGTCTCGTGAGGTGAAATAAGATAGAACACCGTTAGCTCGCCGGGTTTTAGTCCGAGACCAAGCTCCGGCGTGAGAGTAAGTACTTGGTATAAGTGAGTGATAAATAATAAGTGTTAAGTAAAGAGGAGTAAGGGCAGAGAGAAGTCTCCATCGGGAGTATGTGTGTGTGGGAAAAATTCCTCCTTCATGTGTGTGAAGAGTTCCTTTTACACTACCTGTGGTTAGCTCCACGACAAATGTTGTGGAAGCTAAGTTGTTCTGGGCAGACTTAAAGCGCTGAAGAGCACCGTGCCTGGTCTTCGGGTCAAAGTTGTCTTTGTGCTAGTTATGGACCGACTGTGTTACTCGTACATCATCGTACAATGTGTGTCAGTTGCGCCGTACTAGTTCGATGGAGATAATGTTACGCCTCTGGCGGACATACTCTCCTAAGTAGACAATGCATTCGAGTAGACAACTTTCTGTGCGCATATGCTCTCTCCCGAGCGACATTGCTCTTCTCGAAGGACATTGCTCGTGAGCAAACAATGCTCTTTGGGCGAACATTGCTCTCTTAAGTAGATATTGCTCTCATGAGCAAACATTGCTATCCTAAGCGCACAATGCTCTCCGAAGGCATCTTTGAGTAAACATTGCTCTCCTGAGCGATGCCTCACGCGTGCGCAGACAATTCTCCGGAGCGCACATTGCTCTCCCGAGCAGACACCTCACCGAAAGGCTGTCTCATGGGCTGACAACTTTCCTGAGCAGACAATGCCTCATCAAAGATTGGTTTTGTCTTAGAAGTATTTGGAGTTAATTGTGATTGTCTCCTCCGGAGTATCAGGAGGAGGACATACCTCATCATATCACATCGAATAATGGTTTAATCGGTTAATTAGGGTTTATACACCTTCGAAACCTAAATCCCCAAATTCAACCTAATTTAACCCTAATTTCCAAAACTAACCAACATTTCATCAAATCAACACCATAACCAATCATAATCAATCACATACCACATTCAATCAAACAAACAAACCGTTAAATTAGGGTTTAGGCAGTTACAAAACCTAACTAACAAACAACAAACAATAGAAAACTTTAAATAAATTAATAAATAAACAAAACGTCGTCGTTTAACGAGACGAATAATGAGAGGTTTCAAGTTTATTTACCGGATGATGAGGAAATTTTGCGGTGGATGAAACGTCGTCATTTTTGTTTGTTTGTTTTGTTTGTTATTTCAGTTGTGACGGTGATGAAGAAGATGAGTATTTGTTTTTTTATTTTTTTTATAAAAGGTGGAGGATGGAAATGGTGTTTGACTTCGGCTTTGAATTTTTGCTTTATATACAAGTGTTTCTTTTGCTTTGTAGTAATAATTTTTTATTGATGAACGGTTTAAGAAAAACATAATTTATACTGTTTTTGTAGTAATTAATTTATAACTTTTATAAATTTTGTAATAATAACATCAGAGTAATATGATAATTAGATCTGATTTTTTTATTTGTATTTATAAGTGGGCAGTTATTTTGGGACAACCTGAACAGAAAACTTGTGAGGTAAGGAGTATCGATTTTGGTTAGGTTTGTTTAAAAAGTTTTGTGAGGGTGTTGGTTTAGATGATTTAATGTGAGAATTTTCTAAAAGGCTAATTATGAGGAAATGTAACTAACTTGTCAATTTTTGTAGTTTTATATAGCCTATTTTTTTTTTTTTGGCAAATCCATGAAGTCAATTTTTGAATGCAGTATGTCTGGTGTATTGGGTGTCCTGTTGTGTGTATTATTTGACAATTTTACCCTTCAGTTTACGCACTCTTATTTTACTATTGAGAGATATATGCGTCAAATACACAAACACACCTGGTACCTAACGTGATGATTTCAAGTTTGTTACACGGAATTACAAAAATAGTAGGCTATCTGTAACTACAAAATTGGTAAGTAAAATACATTTACGTGTAATTAGCCCTTTTCGTAATGTTTGATACTTCATAATTAGAGCATGAATGGAAAACATGAAAACTTGAAAAAATTATACTTGTTTACGAGTATGGAATGTAATGATTTGTTACACCAAGTTACGCATTACGTAAAAGACCACCATTTTTAATTCATTAGGAGTTCGTTACTTTTTTTTACTACATGGGAGCCCTTTTACTAAAAAAATAACATTTTATCGTCAAAGGCTAACTTTTTGGTTACATTCCATTATTATCTTACTAGCAGCGTACTCGCGTGATGCGGCGACATGTACATTGTGACTAAATTTTTTGACGAACACATGTTATTTTATTTTGTAATACTAGATTTCAGATTTATGTTTTGAAAGTTTAATTAGATTGTATATTGTAGTTAAATAGTTGTATATTTTGGTGAAGGGGTATTTTTAATAGTGTATTAATTGTATGTGTTAAATAGTATTTTTTTAGTCTATCTTTTCTTTAAATGCATGTAAATTATGTTTATTTACTTGTATTTGCTTAAAAATCTATTTTTAGATTATACATGTGTGGAAGCTTAATTATATTGTACTTTGTGGTTAAAAAGTTGTATTTTTGAATGAAGGGTGTTTTTAATAGTGTATTAATTGTATTCTATGAGTAGTGTGCTTTTAGTTTTATGTGTGCTTTATATACTTGTAAATAATGTTTATAAGGTAATATTTGCTTAAAATTTTATTTATGGCGGTTTTAAAATAGTAATAAATAAGAGAGACGTGTTTTCCTCCATGATGTGCTACGAGTGGTGTATGTTTTAAAAAATTATAAACACGATTTAACCGTCTAATCTATTAACACATACGAGCAAGTATACATTTCCGTGATAGCAAAGTTTTGTAAGTCGAGATCGTCCTAAGGGATTTTGTGGTTGAAACTGTTTTGAATGAAAAGATTCCAACAAGAAAGCTTGTCAAGGCTTCCTCAAATAGTTATGTTATAGTGAAATTCAATAATAAGAAATATATATACTTGTGTGTAGTATATAGTCAATCATAAATAGCATTCATGAAGGTTTGATGTATACTCTTGATGTGATGCACAAATCATAAGCAAATGATCCCCCAACCATGGTATATGTTTGTAAAAATCATTCTAAGAACAAACACATATATGTAATCTTTTCGGTCCTTATCCTAATGATTATCCTTTAGAAATTCCATTTGTTTGCAACATGTTCTTATTAAATTTGTTCTTACGAATCTTTCGACCCTTTCGTGATGAAAATGTTCCTAGTCTTGTTTTAATAAGCAAACATGGTGGTTGTCAATCACCATATCCCCATACTAGTTTGTCACTCAACTTTTTAGAATAAAACACAAGAGAAATCCTTTCGGTCCTTTTTCTTAAAACATGTTTTATCAACAAATCAAACCAAGACTAGTATTTTTCCAACAAACTCATTTAAACAAGATCATATATACATGCATCACATTTTGAGAACACTAATATGATTAACTACATCCCAACACACAAGTATATCCCAAAACTACTCCATGATAATAATAATAACTAAACAAAAATCATAACAAAGTAATTCCAATAATTCAAGAGAATAGAATTCCATAACAAAGTTCATAGAATACCTAAACTTTTGTGATTACAAGAATTAGAATTCGTGGATTGTAGCAACCACGTGCCTCCAATCACCTAGATTCACCATATAACTCCAAACTACCAAAACTAAGGATGAGAATTGTTCCCTCCTTGCTCTGGACGTTTTCAAGAAGAACCAAGCTTTTGGGCTGAATAATTTGGTTGGTATTAGTTTAGGTGTAAACTAATACAATTTTGGTTGTGTCACAACTAGTAAACTAGGACTAGGTTCATTATATAGCCAAATATGCTTGCTCAATGACCAAAACGTTCCCAACAAGTTAATATCAAGAAAGGATCTGGCCAATGATTATGGGGAGTTAAGAATAAATGAAACTTTGTGTAATCTGCAGTTCATGCAACCGATCAAGCATGATGGCAACCGGATCGCTTGCTTTGATAAATGCCCACCGAATCCGGTTCACGTCACGACCGATCGGGTCGGGTGTTGTTGATTTGACTTTTGTTGACTTTCTGCTTATACGCTTCATTCTTCGCTCTCGCTGATGATTTCCAAGGCAAAACTTGATCTTTCCTTGCTGTAGATACTTAGAAATCATTGTGCTTCCCAATCATTGAATCCAAAAGCTTCCTAGCTTGACTTCCTTCCTCGAGAATCTTCCAAATGTGCATAAAAACTTCATTTCTTCATCATTCGTGATACCTGGCTACATATACATACACAATACGCATCTTTGCACTTTTGCAACAGTTATGAGTAAATATAGCCGATTATCATGCACAAAATCAACAATAACGCTACTAAAAACATGTTCATTTTAGGCGTTATCACTCCATTATAAATAGTATAGATAACAATCAAACATGATTACAATTGTAATGTATCGCTACTTTACTTCATTTATTTCATTAAGGCATTTTTTTTAATTCTCTTGTTACTTCATTTTGTCATACTTAGAGGTTACAATTTGTTGCAAAAATTAATTAATTAATTAATTAATTAATTAAATGGGTTAGTTTATAAAAGATTTGGGCATATTTTGCTCATTCTTTTTTAGTAAATAAATAAAATGGGTATTAACATGCTTATATTTTCTTTCAATTGGAGAACATTTACAATTGTTTTTAATAAAAAAAATTATAGATATAATATATTTAACTTTTTTAAATATAAATGAGTTGTTATGTTTAAGAAATTTATTTAGCTCTTTTTAAAAGCAATTTGTATAACATGTGCGTCTGTATGGCTCGTGCTCATTTAGACCATGGCCCATACCCACCTTGCCCGCCCATTTTGCCACCTCATACCAAACAGATATGTTTATGAAATGAGTAAATTGTGAAAACTATTCTTCTAGCTAGTTCATTTTGATAGTAAAAGTTCGTATCAAAAAGTATTGGTAAATATTATCACTATATAATTGTCAAATGTTTAGTTAAAGTCATACTTCTCTAGGACTTTTAAAAAATAAAATAAAAAAAATTGCATTTGGACTTGTTTAGGGTGTCTTTGGGCCTTTGTTTATTACACTAGTCCATTTTTCATCATCTTCAAAAACCCTATTGCCTGCCCGTCACACACACTTTGCTCTGCATCTCAAAAAACTTTCTCATGGCAGATACTCCTTGCCCAAGTGTTAACCCTGCTGATAACCCGAATCCTAACCCTGCTGATAACCCGAATCCTGATACTCCTTGCCCAAGTGGCTACATGATATCAGGATTCGGGTTATCAGCAGGGTTAGGATTCGGGTTGCCCAAGACAGGTCGGAATAACGTTGTTAAATTCATATAAAATCCACCTCTTGAGCTACTGATTGAAATAATTACAATATAGTTTTGGGACTTGGTTTATAAGTATATTTATATATAGTTTTGGGACTTGGTTAATTTTATGTAAGTTTTGATGTGTTTGGTTATAGATTTTAAGTGATAAAGGTGTTGTTGGAATCAGTGGCGGGGCTAGAAGAAATTTCGTGGGAGGGCCGAAGCAAATTTTCTTCCGGAAAAACATTAAATGGGAGGGCCAAGATGAAAATTTTTTTTTTTAACACATCAAATCGCGAAAAAATACACTAACGGGCTTAAGCCTAGGAGGGCCGGGACCCCTCCCGGTCCTCACATAGCTCCGCCCATGGTTGGAATTAATGGTTTGAAAGCAAATGTTAGAGTTCATTACTAAGCAAAACAAACAAGGTCGTAAGCTTATAAATGTGCCAACTGATTGGAGTAAATGGGTGAAAATGGGTAAATGAGTGTTTTAATGAAGTCAAGATATGGTTTATGAATTTGAGGTGCTTATGTATTAAAATGGTGTATAATCAGTTGTAGGAACTTAAAGTTAGAGTACTTAAAGTGTGAAGGATGATTCGGGGCAAATCGAAAGTGTTTGGGTTGGATTTGACAAAACTATGATTGAACGGCGTCACAAATTGGAGCTCAGTCAGAAATTGGAGAGACATCACTAGCTTAAAGTAACTTATATAAGTTTAAAATGACATAATAAACTTACATAAAAATAAGCCACAAAAAGTGAGCTTATGAAACATGTGCCCAACACCAAATAAGCCATCAGCCGGCTACATAGGCCGAACAAGCACCCCACCCCCTAGAAAACTAATCTAAACAGCTTCTTTCAAAAGTAGTATAATCAAATTGCATAATAAAAAAAAATAACAAACATTTGATATGTGTTGTTGGCCCTATATACACTCTGGTGGTTTTCGACTCATTTTATATGTGTTGTTTATTTTGTCCTTCAGGTACCGGACACTTCCATGTTATGCCATTGTGATGGGTGCAACAACCTTGGGGTTCTACATCGGCATTAGTTTTAGGGCAATTCCACCTCCGACATCCTTAAACTCCGTATATAGTAAGTTAGTTTTTATACAACAATGTCTTAGCAAATTAAAAGTTATGAAGTTGCAATCATTGAAATTGAGGTTTGAACTACTCGACCCATTTGACCCAACTTTAGTAATCTTACAACTTTTTCCATTTGACCCATTTTGGAATAAATATAACCCAAATCAGCCAAGTCAGTTCTTCTAACGCTGTAGTAAGCTGTTTTGGATTACCTTCGATAGCTTACAGTGTTTAGGACAGCGGTTTAAAAGTAAAGCGATTCAGGATAAAAGTTAACGATCTCTCCGCTTTTTTTTAATCAAAACCACTTACAGAAAATAAAGGTCAAATATAAAATAAGCAAGACGATTTTGTTTAATAAAAAATGCAACCAGATACGCATAAACAATAAGCATTTTTATCCCGAAAATGAAGGCTTTATTCAATATATTTGTTTTGTTGATCGATATGGTTTTGTTTTAGTATGCTAACTAAACTTAAGATCATTTTTTGTATTTATAAAGAATGCTTCATTTTTTTTGACGTTGCCGTCATTTTTACTCTCCACGAACAAACAAAATACTACTAGAAAAATATGATATACTCATATATTATATCATATATAGTGTGATATTTGTACCAGTTTCGACCCGTTTTTGGAATATGTGTATAGTTTTGGTTGAGAAGGTTGACGGTAAACCTAATGTCGACTACATGATTAAATTTCGGCGGATAATCACACGTACGCTGTTATCTTAATGGCTACTTAGGCATTTATTTGTCGAACCTACTATGGCTGAAATGGGTTCGCTTTCTGCTAAGTTCATACGTAGGTCATTGTCGCTGTCTTCATCTGCAACCCCACCAATACTCTCATTCGTAATGAGCCTGTTGTTGTTGCCTCATTACGCTATACACAAGCTTCGGTACATTGCCGCATTACGCTGTAAGATATTTTCATGTAACATATATTGGAAACCATTACAAGCCTTTTGAACAAATGATATAATCGAGCACTTGCAGGCTAGAGACGCAGAAACTGAATCACAGAAAAAAATTATGGAAGCATTCAAGAAACAACTCATGCAGATCTAACCAGGTGACAACATCCAAGTTTTACATTTTATTACCATTAAAAGCGTATAGTTGACGTTGTTATTTATAACCTTTTATGCGCTAAGCTTACTACTTTGACCCTCATGTGAAATAGTGAAAAGGGCAAGCTACAACTAATGGCTGCTGCCATAATTGAGGACGTCACAGCTCAAGCTTCAGCACTGTATACCACAGTTCCATTTGACTGTTGAGAGGATCCAAACCGGAAATGCCACATTCAAAGAATAGAAATACATGTCAGTTTTAGATAATACATTAATCGCAGCCATATTCTGACTTCTATTAATCATTACTATAGGTAACAATATTTTTTACATTGGCATGCAGAAAACGGCCACCTTTATACAATGAGCTTTCAAAAGGCCATAGCCCAAAGGTACAAATGATTGATCTTTTTTTTCTTTAATACGATGTATGCATTCGTTAATTTTAAGTTCTAGACTTCACAAGATAATTTCTGTACCATCTGCCTAGAGTAGATAATCAGGCTTGAAAACACTACTGGCAAAAGAGAAGGTAGAGAATTTGAAGTTTATTGAGCTCGATGTACTGATAGAAGGATGCAGCAGCAGCGATCTGAAGATCAATTTATAAGCAAGCCTTGCAGGCAGCGGTTATATTGTCGGTCAAGTTTCCACACTTTGGCGGCTGGTGCTTTTACGTCCGTTTGATGTATTAAATTTCTTATATTTGGTGATTGCTAAGATGGTGTTTGGTGTTACTTATTAACACTATGTCTATCTTTAATGTGTCTTGGTATAACAGATAACGGTTTCCAGAGGGTGTGGTTCATAGGGTGTCGTTGAGGGGGTGTGGTTCAGAGGGTGCGGTGCCTACTTAGGGAATCCGGAAGCTATATCCTTTGAAACGCAGGCTACAAACACATTATGTACTACATAATTATTATAATGTTTTTGGTAGTGTTCTTCTCATCCCTTAGTACAATGATACAGCTTAATTCAGTTTTTCGCTGTTAATTCATTATTTTTTAGTTCACTTACATGTTTGTGTTATTTTTGCGTCTTGCTTTTAGGAAAGTTACAAATGCTAGACTGATGCACTTGATGGTACATACTACTCATGTACAGATCGAACACTTGAGGTAAGTAAATCTATTTGGGCAGGGGACCTACAAGTTGATTGTGGTTGCAACCACAGTGGGTGTTTGGTATCTCATCTATGTCTTTTATTACGCCCACTTTGAACCGGATGTTTTTACGCAGTGAAAGGTTGATATGCTGCATTGCAATTGAATGGGTTTGTGTATGATCTATGGTCTCTAAAACAATCGCAGTCAGTATTTGCTTGACTCGAGTATGAGGGACTTTACAAAATGGTCTTGGAAAAAGATGACATGCTACTGTGCAGCATCCGTCAGGTATTTATCATCGAAGTTAAATCTATCTAAAACTCTATTTAGATCAAGTTTTGATCTTTTAAAGTCCCTATATGATGTCGTGACCTGTGATTCAACTAATTCTAACTGAATATTGATCTTACCCATGATCTAAATGGATGAATCATGACCCTGAGCGACTTTAAAAAATTAAAATAAGTCCAGCATATGATAAATTTCCACAATGTGATCTGTTTGTGTTCTCATTCAGGAATCATGGGGCATGACTTGCAGACATGTCTATAATTGCAAGATGCAACAAATATCTGCGATAGCAGGATGTGTAGGTGTATTTTATACGAAGAATGAAATCGTTTACATGCTGTAGCAAAAATCAAGTCACATTTTTCATAGCTTCGTCATTGCTAATTCCTGACAATAATGCAAGTAGACGTTGCTAAAGACGAGCATGATTGACTTGGTGATTCAACATTAATGCAAGTACACAAGGGAGCGGGAAAAACTGCATTGCCAATGCCGGTTTTAATTTATAAGTGTTTCAGTGGATGTTTGTTTTACCATATCTAATGGGCTCATGAATTTATGGAAATTGCGGAAAGTTCAAAACCTTCTTTTAAGGGGTTGTGACCTTGGCAAAAAAAATTCTTACTTCTTTCAAGTTACAGAATAATTGCATACTTCTTTGAAATGAATGTCTGGGAGTACATAATTTTAATACCAGAAGATATCCAATAGAATGGTATTATGTTGTTATTTAAGAACACTACTACAAAAAAGGGAATAGAGTCCGGTTGAAAATGGTCATAAAACATGGCTCTATGTGAATAAAAATTAAAAAAAAAAATCTTTTTATGACTTAATTCGAGCCCTCAAATCTTTTAGTGAACTGAACATTGTATAGATACAAGCTTACAACTTAGTGAACTGAACATTGTATAGATACAAGCTTACAACTAACTTTCTGTTGATACATATGAATACTCACAAGCTAACTTTATTAACTACTTGAACGGAAATGTAAGTGAAAACATTGAATTTACTGCGAAGTCTTGTTATTGTGTATTGCTTTTGAATAACCGGACCAAAACAGTTGGGTTTGATGAAGTTGACGTCGTCTCGAGATCTGCCTACAATCTGATCATGATCTTGAGACAGTATAACATCAAAAGGCTGCACACGAATGACCAATGACAACCACGGTTAAATACTTTATAGCACAACCCAGATTCTAAATTTATGTCATTTTACTCTGATTGAGTAGTCTAGCACTAACCTTTAGAAAAAGATTGAAGTAATCTGGAACTACAAGAAGTCAAAATTACAAAGCAAGTTTCTGTAACAAAATTAAGGAAATGCCAAAAAATATATTTAAATGTTAATGTCAGGATAAGAGACAAGAAAAAGGATCATGATGTCATGTAAAAAAGGGTCAACCCGTGTAAAAAAATGCAATGTAGCATTAACTTAATTTATGATGAACGATGAATGTCTTTCAATTCTATCACATTCTAGAAACCACAAAAGCATTATAAGCACATTATCAAGTACAATAGGTTTTGGAGGAGATTAATGGTATAACTAGAGAGGAAATCTTAGACCATTATTTCTTGAAAGTTACTAGATATCATAAACAAAAATAAATTACCTTAAATTACTTTGTTAGCTCATTGCCATCCGGTATACATGTCAGCTTCGAGTTTTCGACTGTCAATAAGCATATTTGGGGCGGTAAATAAACAAGAAAATGGAACAAATGAGTCACATATATACACTTAATGAAGCATTCACATATGTGCAATGAGCTTCGGTTATGTTTATCCGCAGTGGGTAAACATGTAAAAATCATAACGAAATAAAAAATAGATTAAAAAGTGGGTTGAAATGGTTAAATAAGAGTCACGAAAAGTTTGACAGTATGAAATTAATATGAAATACGAACAAGGGCCACAAGTAGGTTCACCATACCTAACAAAACAGAGCGAGGGCCAGAAGGGCAACATAACAAACAATGGATAATATAAATATTTACCTGAGTTATGTGTTCCACCTGCAAAAGCTTTTGGTTACGCTATGTCAAATATTGCTCCTACTACTGTATTGGAGCACTGCCATACTCTATAGACGAAACACAAATAGTTAAAGATAACAATCAAGTTAGTTGCTAATGGGGATTGTAACTTGCACTAAAACTAAAAAGCACAAACATAGATGCTAACTGAAAAGTAATTGACTAGCCAATACAAAGCCAAAGGAAACTGACTACAAATCTGCAATGATTGAATAAAAGATTTGCTAAGTTAGCACTCTAAAGAACTATCACGATCAACCAAATCAACATGACGAAAAAACTAGCCATTCATTAAACACATGACGTCTCTCTAAAGAACAAAACCCCTATAAATTAGATGTTAACGGGATTAAACGTAAAGGACATTGAACAAATACTTCAGATGCAAATATGCAATATATTCGGTTAGACCTTTAAACAAACACTTGATAGATCGATATTTTAAGCTAGCGACTTATTTAGCGAATTTCTCAACATACATATAAAAGTGCATCTGCAACAATTAAAGCACCTAAATAGCATCGATATACCTAAATAGCATTGATACAAATAGATTGTCGAAGTTTGCCTCTACATGTTTCCATATTTTACAACCAATCACTTACAAACGACACAATCTCATAACATCTTGAGAATTGTAGCACCATCATTTGTAGATAGTACCTATTCATTATCAAGGTACAAACCAAACAAAATTGATAAAACTCTCACTTATACCCATTTAAAGTTTTAAACTTGTCAATTTTAGTTCAAGATGCAACATGTAGACACAAGGATATTACAACTAAAATTGAAAATAAAAAAAAAATGCAAACTTGAACCAAAATACACTAATTTCACAAATAATTGCTAGTGTGAGGTCATATAACTATATAAGAACCAATTATACAAATTGTTTTGAATGTATACTCACCATGGATCCAGAAGCTTTAAGAAACTAGTTTAAACCTGAAACTAGTTTAAACCTGAACTCAAAAAAACCCAAGTTACATTCATATCAAACCCCAAGAATTAAAGAACCCCAGATCTATTTTAACAAATAGAATTAGACACAAGAACTTCGAGTTGATAATAAAACTAATGTTGGATGATGTTTATACCTGATTAATTAGTGCTCGACTTTAAAAAAAGTGAGAGATATGGGGAGGGAAATAAGGCGCCCAAAATTACAAGTTTTTTTAGTTTCATTTTTAATGAACCGCCTAACACCTGAAATATTTTTCAACCCGGTTGTTTAAAAGAAAACATGGCTCTCTACGAGGAATAGAGTCCGGTTTTGTTCAAGAAAACATGGCTCTAATGTTTTACAATATAAAGCCCGGTTTTTTACAAGATAACAGGGCTCTATACCATTTTTTAGAACATGGAATTCCTTTAGAGCCCGTTTTTCACTAAAACCGGGCTCTATTTCACAATCTCTACTGTACATCTCGTGCTTTCTTAACACTGCTAAAGATGTTCAAACAACCAAAAAAAAATAAACAGACTGTCCGAACTTAGTGCAACGTATCCAAAGTCCTAAAAAAAATTTTAAAAAGTCCGCCGCAACACGGCGTGGGGTTTTCACCTCGTTACCACCAAAAACCCTTAAAAAAAATAATTATGTGCAAAAAAAAAAAAAACAGTGTACATATGAAAAGTTGGATATTAAATTAAAAATATATATAAATTCGGTTTTCGGTTTTGACCAATAACCGAACCGAACTTCGGTTCGGTTCTCGGTTGGGTCACAGATATTTTCGGTTCGGTTCAGTTTTCGGTTATGCCTAAAAAAAAATTAACCGCACAAACCGAACCGAAAAAACCGATTAACCCAAGAACCGATTAACACCCCTAGATTTCAAGATTCCCAAGAAGTAAAAGCAAGGAAACTATAAAGAGTTGGTCAATACAAGGACCATTTAGCACTGTATTTATCCACACAAACAATATTTACACTTTTTTAAAATGCAACTAACTACTTGACATTATATACACAACAGATCAAACTCACAATGTCCGAAGCAAACCCATAACCATTTAATTGGGAATACTCTCACACACAAAGTACCATACAAAAATTCAAGTAGGAACCAGTCATATACCAGTCATATAATCCTCCACCTCTTATTGAGTAAAATGTTATATTTCTGATTGGGTGCACTCAAAAGAAAAAAAAACAAACAACAATAATGTCTGGCCACCTCTTACCGCCTCTGACTCAGTAAGAGTAAGAGGCTAATAAGACATTTTTTCAAAAAAACAAACACAACCGTAAATTCAACTTACATTGAAACTAACTGTATAATGTTTCACTTTACCATAACACTTATAATAATAAATAAAAATAAAATATAATAATAATAATAATAATAATAATAATAATAATAATAATAATAATAATAATAATAATAATAATAATAATAATAATACATGTGGTATTTTAAACATCTTTAACCTTTGATGCCGATTGTTTTCATTGATCAACAGTCGAGGGTTCTTTCGGGAAGAACGGGTTTAAGGCTTATTTGTATATGTAAAAGCTGGGTAAAGAGGTGGTTATGAGTGACGGAGGTGGGATATTGATAAGCATATTCTTTTTTCTTTTTTTTTTTTCTTATTATTTTTTTTTCTAATTACTATTATTTAATTTTACAAAGATCGTCTTTGTGGTTTACCCAAAATTTCACGTTTCGTACTTAACTCTCAAAAAGTACATCAATCGTCCTTCAGGTTTTTCTTTTGAGTTGACCGCAAACGGCCATTTTGTTTTACCCGTTAGATGAGGTCATGTGCTTGTCACGTGAGGGCAAAATAGTCCTTTCACATCTACATAGACGATTTATGTAACAGAACACCTCATGGACGATTTATGAAACAAAACTTTAAATTTTTTTCTTCATTATTATAGGACAATACACCATTTGTCCCTGCGGTTCGGCCATATTTCATTTTTAGTCCATTTTCGAAAAAATTCCCTTGGCCAGTCTCCAACGTTCCACCGAGGGTCTAATTCCCCGAACGACGGTCTTTGGTCGTTATCTCCTATCACATGCCTAACAGGGTATGCTTCTCTTTTCGCCTTTTTTTTTTTTTTTTTTTTTTCCTTCTTCCTTTAATGCACATTTGTATTTCCTTTTTTTGTTAATCTTTTTATTAATTTGTTTAATGTTTTTTTTCCCCTTTTTATAACAACTCTCATGTAGTCCTACCATCACCAATCATACTATTTTCTTCTTCAACCACCACCCTAGCACTACCACTTTCCACCACCACCACCGTCCACTATTCATAAAACAATTAATAAATTAAGAGGTAACTCATGTTTTTATTATATTGCAAAAGAATTTATATATGATAAACACTCTTATATCAAAATTCAAAAGCCAAACTTATGTATAACAATAAGCAACAATAAGCACGCGTAGATTTAATACTGTAGTTGATAAAAATATATTTTCATAGATATTCAAGGAGGTATACAAACTCATGTTCTGTACGGTTTAGAAAATAAAATTCATATCATGTTACTGATTTACCGCTACTTAATCTTTTATAAATTGCTAATGTTAAAAAGATAACATTAGTAATTCTTCTGTTTCTCTTAGTGATTTAGGGTGCGTTTGGTTGGTGGTTTTTAAAGGGTTTGGGTTGAGTGACAAGTTAATTCCAATGTTTGGTTAGGATATTTTTTAAATGATTTGGGGTTTTGAGTGGGTTTTAATTATTTAATTCAACTTAATATTTTTGTTTATTCTTTCAAACTTTTATAGCCACATGTTTTAACTCACTTTTTTGTTATCATTTTCTTTTCTTATTTTTATATTATATTTTATTTTAACTATTAGATATATAAAAGCTAAATCTAATTGCAAACCCTTTTACAAACCAAATGCACCCTTTTACAAACCAAATTGCTAATGTTTGGTTAAGATATTTTTTTAAAAGGTTTGGGGTTTTGAGCGGGTTTTAATTATTTAATTCAATTTAATATTTTGTTTATTCTTTCAAATATTTATAGCCACATGTTTTAACTCATTTTTTTGTTATCATTTCCACATCTTATTTTTTATATTATATTTTATTTCAATTATCATATAAACAAATCTAAATCCAATTGCAAACCCTTTTACAAACCAAACGCACCCTTAGTCCATCACATGAGGCATTGTCATACAGGTGTAAAAGGTAATAAACCCTTTCACCTTGATGAATACACGTGTTAAGTCAACGCAAATCTCAATATCGTACATCTAAAAACAACACTTAATCACAAATAAACTCTTCTCTAAAAATACAGACACCTCACACACATTACGCCTTCCACCACTATTGACTATACGCTGCTCCGACCCGTTTACCACTCCAACGACCAATGCGGTATGTTGCACTCATGTTCCGGAAAAAGTTAACAGTTCTTATGGGTTTTCTAACGATGGCAACTCCTTTCCTGCGCCATGTTCATCTTTTTTTCCTGCTTTTTTTCTTGTTGGTAATTTTCAATAAGGAAGCGGTTGTTTTGAGGAAGAATGTGAAAGGGATGAGGGGTTTGGATGAAAGTGTTTAGAAGGATTTAGGTAGTGTTTGCCGCAAAGTGTTTAGAAGGATTTAGGAGCGGTGAACGATGAACGTTGAGCGTTGTGATTTTAATGCTCATTTGACAAACACAAATTAGCTTTATCTTTTTCTATAAATGTTCATTTTCCAACGCTTCATAAGGTAACATTTAGGGGCATTGAGTGTTTAGGAGCTGTTTTACACATTATGATTACAACTCTATAGTTATGTTACCAAACATTTTAATAAAAAACAAAACAGCTACCACTTTGCTCACTGCTACTGCCACTTTTGCCCAACACACCCTTATTACTAGTCTAATTCATATCTATCGGATGTTTTAATTGTAATTAGAAATAAAAGTTGTGGTTGTTAGACAAACCCTATGTGGAGTAATCTATATTGAAATAATAGACAGATTGGTAAGTCGAAATAGGGGGTGTGTTAGGAGTGAAACTATCAAAAAGGGGATGTTTGATAAGTTTTAGTAGGGGCAAAATGGTCATTAAAAAAAAATTAGGCCGATAAGGGATTCAATGTGGTAAACATTTCACCAGCCATCGATGACATCTGCCAACAATATCGGCTTGCAATTCACTCATAAATAAAAGTTGGACTATATATATAAGCAATAGAACTACTCAATAATAGTTGTTCATTTATGGATATATTCATGTTTTAATTGATCGAGTCTTTAGATAGAAACTTTTAAGAGGTAAGATGACTTTTAATTTGCTGATATGAGCTTATTACCAAGTACAAGAAACAATCATGGTGCTGACTTGATAGTATTCATAGAGATGATAGTTTGTCTGCCTTCATTTTCTACTAGCACACATGCATGGAAACTAACCTAAATCAGCAAAAATTACAAGGGATAATCATTTAAACTTGTCACGTTTTATGTAGTGAATAATTTTGTATTTTTTTTCAACTTCATGTATTAGTGTGACTTTTTTCGTCACTTTAATATATTAAATTGCCTTTTTCTTCACTTTGGTGTACGATTTTCCGTCACTTTGGTGTACTATAATACACTAAGTTAACGAAGAAAAGCACATTAATACATGAAGTTGCAAAAAAATTTATTTGCTACATAAAAATAAAAAACGTGACAAGTTAGATACATTTACAAATGATTATCTCAAATTATTACAACTCTGGCTCTTTTTGGCTAAGCACGCAAGCAAAATATATACGTAACTTTTCTAATCGCATAAGAAATATCATAAACATAAAGTAGCAAGTAGCTAGAAGATACGCAGTTCTGAAAAAACAAAATTTAAAACACCAAATGTAAAAAGAAATAACCTAAAATAAAGAATCGAAACACGAAAACAAACCAAAACAAACCTATAAAGCCTTGAAGAAACGACACCCTCTAAATCAAATACTTCGACAAAACCACTTCCAAAGGAGCATAGTACGGATCGATATACCCTGGACAATAACAAATAGGGCATTGATTTTGTTGTTCGAGCCATTCCATTATGCACCATTGGTGAAACAGATGTTTGCAGTACGGAAGCACACCTAAGGATTTGTTTATTTCGAATTCAGTTTGACATATCGTGCAAGCATAGCCTTCCTCTACTTGAGAGCAATCCATTCGTTGTACACTATCCTCTATCGCCTCTCTCTTGATCCATATCGGGTCAAGTACTTGTCTTCTATCGATAATCGGAACAAAAATAGGGTTTTTATGCCGATAGGGAGACATATACGGATACCTCATATCAGCCGAATGAGGAAAGGGAAGTACCTTTGGCAAGCCATTGTGATGTCGATAAACAGAAAGGTCAATATAATTAACCATAACAGCTTGGTGTTGGTGAACATACCACGTATATGGATATTGGAGATAATAGTAGTATCGAAGCCACTCGGCAAGTTTCTCAAGATCATTCTCATAGTATGGGCCATCAATAAGAATATCGAAAAAGGAATAAGCACGACAGAAACTTACCGAGGTAAAGAAGGACGTGATCGGATCGGTACGGGTATCCGTTAGCAGTAGGCATGGTCGATCGATCAATACCTTTTTGTTTGGTGAGGAACAAGAATATGTATAACAACATTAAATACGTGGGATTTATATATCAGGAAAGTGTACATATAATAGGAAACCATATCTTCAACCACTATACGGATTACGGAGTAATATTTACTCTTATTCAATATTTAAGGAAATACTTCAAAACTATCGACAAGTATTGATCGGCAACTATTAGTTGTTTTTTAAAACTAGGCGAGTACCCGTGCCTAGCGGCATCGGTTTGTAGCAGCAAACAATTAACGATATGCATTATTGTGCTAAGTGTTTCGTATAACGTTCAAAATAGAACGTGAAAAGATCAAAATGTTTCGTATAGCGGCAGCGGTTTCTAGTTTCGATCAAATATTGAAGGCTGTTGAAGATATTGTTCAAGCTTATTTCTATTATTAGAGGACTGAAGTTGACATTATCTGATTCTCATTCTCAAGTGTTTTCAAGTCTTTGCTAGAGTTGTCAAGATTTATAGTCAAGGGGCAAGAGTGCAACTTTGGAGGTTATATAATCTCTTTATCTGAGTTAGGGTATTCATTCGGTCTTTCTCACAATAAAAGTTGTTTTACTCTCGTTCTCTATACATTTAATATTAGTCTGGTTATTGATAGATATCAAACTTGATATCATTAGGGTTTATATCAAGATCAATCTCTTTATTTGATCTTGTAGTTTGTGTTTTGAGAGTTCTTGTAGTGAGGTTGATTGGTGTCTTCCTAGAAGAGATCAGTCCTTTCTTGTGTATTTGTTTGGTAAGCACCCGATTGGGGACTTATCTACTTGACGTTGTTATAATAAAATTACACCACGGGGTGGTTGGTTGGGTGTACGTGTTTGTTGTTGTGTGCTCTTGATTGTTTTTACATGGTATCATGGCGCATTGATCTGGTGGTTTTGAGATTCTAGGGTTTCTAGGGTTTGAAGGTTGTTTTGGGGATTTTTGCAATTGAAGGTTTATTTGGTTAATTGAGGCCGTTTTCTTAACGGCCGTGGTTGATTTGATCTGTTTGGGATTAGATCTGGTGATTTTGTGGGTAATTTGATTAGGGTCTCTTGAAACCCTAATTTGGTTATTGGGGTTTTATCCCTGGTGGTTTCTTGATATTTTTGGGCCCGTTCTTGGTTACAATCTCACTAGACTAAGTGAATCTAGTTAGTTTGTACTTCATTCATTGGTATTTCACTGTAAGTATATTTCTTATCTTTAAGATAACATTTACTTAGTCAAGAAGGTGTAAACAGAGTGGTTAACACCTTGACCTGCCACCGTGAGTGGTACGGAAACCTGCTCTGGCCACTCTCAGTCTTCTTGGCTGGTATTTGGTTACTCTTGGGTGTGAGTTTAGGTTATTGTGTCTAGGTCGAAGGAGGATAGGTTTTGGGTTTGAGAAGTTGTGATTGAGGCTGTTGAGATTGTCTTGGTTTGTTAGTTGATCTTGTTTGGTTTTTTGTTCTTTTATCCATTTGTTTTTGTGTTTTCTGTTCTTGGTTATTATTTGTTCTGTTATCTGTTGGTTTAATTGTTTATCTCTGTCTCATTATGGCTATTGGTGAACCTAGTGGTAATAATGAAATCTTAATTAGTAATTTGGATGCTGGTAATCCTCTTCATATTCAAACTAATGACAATAGTGGTACTGCTCTTATTCCATTTAAACTTGTTGGAACTGAAAACTATAGAATATGGTCTGGTGCTATGAAATTAGCTTTACAAGCTAGGAATAAGTTCAGTTTTGTTGATGGTTCTTGTGTTAAAGAAACTTATTCTACTAGTAATGTGCTTCTTTGCTCAATGGGATAGATGCAATGCTATTGTTTTAACATGGTTAATGAATTCTGTATCTCAAGATGTTTATATGGGTCTTGTTTATTACGATAATGTCTTGCATGTGTGCGGAAAGAATTACAAGAAACATATGATAAAGTTGATGGTTCTGTGGTTTATAGTCTTTTACAGAAAATTAATTGTGTTAAACAAGGTGGTACTTCTGTTGCTGATTACTATCATAGACTTAACTCCCTTTGGAGAGAATTTGATGCTTTAACTAAGGTGCCTACATGTATTTGTGAAGTTAAGTGTTCTTGTCTTTTGCTAGTAAAGAGTTGGTGTTGCATAACCAACTTTTGAGATTAATCTGATTTCTTATGGGTTTGGATGATTGTTATCAACCTGTTAGAACTTCTTTGTTGACTAGGGATCCTCTCCCAGAGGTTAAAGACGCTTATATAATTGTTTCTAGAGAGGAGTCTCATAGGGTGTTCTGAGTCTTCTAGTGTTCTTGAATCTAAAATGAATGCTTCTTCTTT
The DNA here is from genome assembly GCA_910596185.1 of Chrysanthemum makinoi. NCBI lineage: Eukaryota > Viridiplantae > Streptophyta > Magnoliopsida > Asterales > Asteraceae > Chrysanthemum > Chrysanthemum makinoi. Next base: position 67,681,225 of record OU343225.1, on the reverse strand, counting down.
TTTGTTAAGTCTTTTAATAACAATAGAAGAGGATTTAATAATAATACTAATAATAACACTAGGAGTACTTCTAATAATAATAACACTATTAATAGAGGTCCTAATCCTAATCTAAATTGCAAAAACTGTGGTAAAATTGGACATACTATTGAAAGGTGTTATGAAATAATTGGTTTTCCTCCTGGGTTTTCTAAACCAAATGGTTCTTTTAAGCAAAATGGTTTTAAACAAACATTTAATGCTAATGTTGAGGCTAAACCAATTGACAAATCTTCTTCTACTAGCAATTCTTACGGTTTTACTTCGAGCGATGAAGAAGCTTTTGTCTTTGATTAATGATTCTTCTATGGAAGCATACATGCCAACATGGCGGTGTAGGGCTTCATTCTATAATCATAATGTTTGGTTTAATATGAACTTCTCTAAGTATTATTTTGCTAATTCTAGTCTTACTATTAAAAGTTTGACATTGGGATGGATCATTGATTACGGTGCTAATCGGCATCTTCTTGTATCTCTTGAAGGAATGTTTAACATTGCTGATATATCTAGTTTACATATTACTGTTGGTCATCCTAATGGCACTCTTGCTACTATTAGTCATGTTGGGAATCTTAAGCTCACTAATAATGTGGTTTTATATGATGTTCTTGTTGTGCACGGTTATTGTGTTAGTCTTTTATCTGTTAATAAACTGATAAGAGATAGTAAAATGTTTGTTGGTTTTGATGAGGATAAATGTTATATTCAGGATTTGAAAAAGGAGAATGTCTTGGGACTGGTAGCCGGTCGATGGTCTCATATCTGTTTGATATGCATCCTGTTAATTCTGTGAGTAATTGTAGCCTGATTATGTCTTATAATGTGTCTAAGTTTGTGTGGCATAATAGACTGGGTCATCCTGCTGATCCAGTTTTGAATGTTCTTCAAACTGATCTTGGTTTCTCCAAGAATACTTACGTACTGTTTGTGAAATCTGTCATAGGGCTAAACAAACAAGGGAGCCTTTTCCTTTGTGCGACCATAAGTCGAGATTTTAGGTGAACTTGTTCATCTTGACTTATGGGGTCCATCTGAGTCACTAGCAGAGAGAAGGTTATAGATATTTCTTGACTGTTGTTGATGATTTCTCTAGGTCGTATGGGTATATTTAGTTAAAACTAAAGATGAAGTTTTTGATGTTTTTGTGACTTTCATAAACATGTTTTCCAATCAGTTTAATTCAAAAATTAAAAGCTGTAAGGTCCGATAATGGAACTGAATTTGTGAATAAAAAAAATGCATCATGTTTTTTCTGAACTTGGTATAATACATCAAACTTCTTGTGCTCATACACCTCAGCAAAATGGAATTTGTTGAAAAACATAGACACTTGCTTAATGTGGCAAGGAGTCTTATGTTTCGTGGGGTCCTTTGAAATTCGGTCGATTGTATTTTGACTGCTGTCTATTTGATTAACAGTTTGCCATCTTCTGTTTTAAAAGGTAAATGTCCTTTTGAGATGATTCACAAAAGAAAACCTAATCTTTCCCACTTGAGGTCTTTTGGTTGTCTTTGTTTTGCAACTATTTTGAATAATCATGATAAAATGAGTTTTAGATCCAAAATGTATTCTAATTGGTTTTTCTATTGTTAAAAGGCTTATAAACTTTTAAGCCTAGATTCTAGAAATGTGTTTTTTCATAGAGATGTAAGGTTTTATGAAAATGTTTTTCCTCTGAAAATGAAAACCTATGATTCTGCAGATACACAATGTGTAAAGGAAGCAGATCATTTGAATTTTGATAATCTTGAGTCTCAAAGTCCCTATGATGATGGGAGAGATACACCAGTTGAGTATGGCAGTGAGACACCTTTCATTGCGAGGATAATACACAAGGTATTAACACGATCTTTGCACAAATGCAACATGAAGGGTGGCAATCTGCAACCAACTATGGTGACCAAAACTGGTCTGAGGGCAATATTAGACAAAATCTAAATGAGTCATCTCAATCTAGTTATAAAAATATTGATGTGCGATCCGATACTCAATCTCCTATGTTAAGAAGGTCTAGTAGAGAGTCTAAGCAACCTATCAGGTTTAATGATTATGTGCTAAGTTCTAAGTTGAGATATGGTATTGAAAAATATGTGAATTATAAAAGATTGAATATGCATAGTAGATGTTTTGCTTCTTCTTTAAATAAATCTGTTGAGCCTACTTGTTTTAATGATGCTATTAAAGATCCTAATTGGGTTGATGCTATGAATAATGAAGTTGAAGCTTTAAATAGAAATAATACATGGACTGAGTGTAATTTGCCTTTAGGTAGAAAACCTATTGGTTCAAAGTGGATTTGGAAAATCAAATATAAATCTACAGGAGAAGTGGATAGGTATAAAGCTAGACTTGTTGCTAAAGGTTATAATCAAAGAGAAGGTTTTGATTATGATGAAACCTTTAGTCCTGTGGTTAAAATGGTTACTATGAGAAGTCTTATTAGTATTGCTGTCAAAATGTCTTGGCCTTTGTATCAATTAGATGTTAATAATGCTTTCTTGTATGGTGATCTGGTTGAAGATGTTTATATGACTTTGCCTGAAGGGTATAACAAGAATGATAAAACTAGAGTTTGCAAACTTAATAAATCTTTGTATGGTCTTAAACAGGCACCAAGGCAGTGGAATGCTAAGCTAATGTACTGCCTTGGTTGAACATGGTTTTGTTCAAAGCAAGTTTGATTATTCATTATACATTAAACAAAAGGAGTCTATTTTTGTTGCTCTTCTTGTTTATGTAGATGATATTGTGATAAGCTGGAATAATGAGGATGAGATCGTAGTTTTAAAAGGTTTTAAACTCAAAATTTCTAATTAAAGATCTTGGTGAACTTAAATACTTTCTTGGAATTGAAGTATTAAGAAATGATAAAGGTATTTGTATGTCTCAAAGGAAGTATTGTTTAGAGTTATTATATGAATATGGTTTGTTAGCTGCTAAACCAGTTGATACTCCTCTTCCTGAGAATACTGTGTTGAATCATATTGAAACAAATAAAGACAAGGGTCTTAAGAATGTTAATGCTTATCAGAAACTAGTTGGAAAACTGATTTATCTTACTAACACTAGGCACGATATTAGCTATGCGTACATTGTTTGAGCCAACATATGCATTATCCTTTGCAATCTCATCTTAAAAGGCGCTTTAAGGGTTTTAAAATACTTAAAAGGGTCACTGGTCTGGTTTTACGTTTAATAAAGAGTCTAGTCTTAAGCTGAGTGCTTACTCGATGCAGAGGCTAAATGTCCTAAAACAAGGAAATCATTCTTGGTTTTGTGTTTTCTTGGGTGATTCTTTAATTTCTTGGAGAAGTAAAAGCAAAGGCAACATTGTCTAAAAGTTCTGAAGCGAATATAGAAGTCTTGCATCTGTGGCTTGTGAAGTCATATGGTTGGGTAATCTTTTGCATAGTTTGGATCTAAGTGATTTGTTTCTGTGAATGTGTCTTGTGATAGTAGTGCTGCAATTCAAATTCTGCTAACCCCTTTTCCATGAGAAAACAAAGCATTTTGAAATTGATGTGCACTTTGTTAGAGAAAAGGTGGCTGCTGGTATTATAGTCACTAAAAAGATTCATACTAATGAGGCATAGCGACATTTTACAAAATGTCTTGGTCAAGCTCAACATAAGGTGCTTTGCAAAAATCTTGGTTTGTTTGATATGTTTGCAGGTGTTAATAACTCTGGTTCTGGTATGAGTGATGGTCAAGCTGAAGGGAGTTCTGGAAATCAGCTTGAGGAGGGGTGTTGAAGATATTGTTCAAGCTTATTTCTATTATTAGAGGACTGAAGTTGACATTATCTGATTCTCATTCTCAAGTGTTTTCAAGTCTTTGCTAGAGTTGTCAAGATTTATAGTCAAGGGGCAAGAGTGCAACTTTGGAGGTTATATAATCTCTTTATCTGAGTTAGGGTATTCATTCGGTCTTTCTCACAATAAAAGTTGTTTGAATAATATTTTTCAACAAATTGATTTGGGGTGTTAGGGGATCATTTTATGATAGCATTGTTATAAGTTGAAATGTTTTTCGGAGAACAATTTTCTGATGGCATGATTGCATTCTTTTTCTTAAAGCGTCGTTTTAAATTGCATTATATTTAAGCTATAATTATTTTATTCAAGCGTAGTATATAGTTTTGTTAATTTGAGTATTAAAAACGTTATCAAATTAAGTTCTCTTTTGTAGAAGCAAATTCAGGAAAAGCAAATTAAGTTTTTTATCATTTTTTTCTAATATCGATTGAATACCAAGACTATTGTAGTTTTCATACCAACTTTACACCTTCCGTTCTTGGTTTTCTAAATTACCAAAATTTAAAGATACTCTTTTGAAAAACTTTCAAAATTACAGACATAAAACTAATTTTTTGCCAAGATCTGTCAAATTTGAAGTCAAAGAAAAATGGGACCAAACAACACCATGGCTAGAAACAATAATTACAATGTAATATCTTTCGTGTTTCCACGCCAAGATACAGGTTGGATATCACAATAAGATGTATATCTTTTGCAAAATAAGGATCATCACTGTAGCGTGGGGCATTGTAACTTGTAAGGTGTTGCAACACAAAATCAGATACTCGACAACAAAAAAGGATATCTCAAACACCATTTAATATACAAGCTTCACAAAGAACTATGAAACATGTACCATTACTGCCTCTTATAGAACATATTTCATAGCTAAACAAATTACTGAGAAACAAATCTGAAAACCCAAAATAAATTTTAAGCCTAGAAACAATATTGGCTCAGATATAATAAGTTGCTAAGTGGATTCATGCTTTGGCTGCAATAATATAGGTTGCTAAAGGATATCACGTTTAGCCATCCTTTCGTTTTTGAAGGCAAAAGAGAAAAATTACGACAACTGAATCAATTTTTCGTATAAACCATAAATCAAAACACAACAATATTTCCTTTTTCCATATCTCACGTATGTGAACCACAAGCGCAGTAACACACATCTAGGCAAAAAAAAATGTTCATACCATTTAACCCACTAACACAAAGCCTCCAAAACCACAAAATCACCACCAAAACTACTAACACCAACGAAACCACCAAAGCTCAAAACACCAGTAGTGTTGGCGGCGGAATCAGTTAACGGTGGTGGTGGCAGAATAGGCTTGGGTGGTGTCATTCATGTGTGGGAGTTAAAAGCAGTAACAAAGACCCAAATTTTTTTCAAGTGAAATAATAAGATTCTAGGCACGGCTGCAACACGATATTTTTTGAACCAAATAAAAATTGTCACTACTAAAAACAGCAACCTCATTTATCTTTCGTTTTAGAGAGTTAAAATTACATGGTGGCCACAAAACTTCCACCACAAATACTATCAAACACAAACCTGATTATAGCAACACCGACAACAACCAACCAAAACTTAAAACCGAAACCACCAACAAACCACCAAAACTACACTAATTTAAGGCAGACAACACAAACCACCACTTAAACCCAACAGAAGTCACCTAAACCACCAAAAATAAAACCGGTCAGATCTACAGATCCAGAAGAAACGTTAGTGGTGGCGGCTGTGGATTCAAATGATGGTTCTGGTGGTGGTGATAGATTAGATGGTGGTAGTGGTGGCAGCGGGTTTAGAGGGAGGGCAGATTTGTGTGTGAATTAGGTTAAGGAGAGATGGAGCAGATTTATGTATCTTTGTTTTTTGCTGGAGCTTTTAGGTTGGTTGACATATTTCTCTTTCATTTCACCTTTCAATTTTTTCACTTTTTCACTTTTTCACTTTGACTGTTTTTCCATTTTATGTAGTATAGATGAATTTTTATTTGCTTATCTTGGTGCTTATTAAGGGACAAATTCTCACCATCCATTTAGTTTAATTTAATGGTGGAGATTAGCATAAGAGTTATTAGATAAACATAAGTCCATGTTTTTTTTTTTCTTTTTTTTTTGTCTTTCTCTTTTATTCATATTTTTTTTGTTTGTTTATTTTAATTCACGTTTTTTTTAAATTCATTTTTTTTAATTCACGTTATTCACGGTTTTTTCTTCGCTTTCATACGTTTTTGTCCGTTTTCATACGTTTTCGCCCTTTTTCATACGTTTTAGTCCGTTTTCATACTTGTTTTTACACTTTCATACGTTTTCATACATATTCGTCCATTTTCTTACGTTTTCGTCTGTTTTCATACGTTTTTGCCCGTTTTCTTACGTTTTCGTTCATTATTCATACGTTTTCGTCCATTTTCGTCCGTTTTCATACTTGTTTTTACGCTTTCATACGTTTTCGTCCATTTTCATACATATTCGTCCATTTTCATACGTTTTCGCCCGTTTTCTTACGTTTTCGTTCATTATTCATGCGTTTTCGTTCATTTTCGTCCGTTTTCATACTTGTGTTTACGCTTTCATACGTTTTCGTCCGTTTTCATACATATTCGTCAATTTTCTTACGTTTTCGTCTGTTTTCATAAGTTTTTGCCCGTTTTCTTACGTTTCATTCATTATTCATACGTTTTCGTCCATTTTCGTCCGTTTTCATACGTTTTCATAATATCACTAAGTGAATTCAGAATATCAGAAAGTGATATTCAGAAAATCACAAGTGATATTCAGAATATCACAAATATACAATTTAAATAGAAGCCAAATAGTTTGGGGGTATTTGTTTAACCTTATTTATTTTGCTTATGAGCTTATGTGATATCGGTTTATATTTCACAAGCTTAATTTGCTTATTTTGAAACTTATAAAAATATGTAAGTTTATATTTACCATGTATAAAGAGAAAATGGTCAAATTTTGGTTTAGAGTTCATATATATTCGTCCGTTTTCTAACGTTTTTGTTCGTTTTTAAATACTTTCAGCCGTTTTCATATGTTTCTGAATATCAAATATTCTGTGATGTGATATTCTGTGATAGCAGAATATCACAAGTGATATTCTGAGTATCATAAATGATATTTTGAGTATCACAAGTGATATTCTGTGATATTCAGATGATCACAAGTGATATTCTGTGATATTCAGAAAATCACTTATGATATTCTATTCAAAATGTCACAAGTGATTTTTTGAATATTACAAGTGATTTTCAACTAATGTTCTGTAAAATGAAAATCACAGGTGATATTCAGAATACCACAAAGTGAAATACAGAAAATCACAAGTAATATTCATAATATCACAAAGTGATATTCAGAATATCACAAAGTGATATTCAAAAAATCACAAGTGATATTCAGAATATCACTTAAAGTGATATTCTGAATATCACAAAGTGATATTTAGAAAATCACAAGTGATATTCTGAATACCATAGAAAATCACTTGTGATAGTCAGAAACGTATGAAAACATAAGAAAACGGGCGAAAACGTAAGAAAATGGACGAATACGTATGAAAACGGACGAAAACGTATGAAAGCGTAAAAAGACGTTTGAAAAAGGATGAAAACGTATGAAAAATGGACGAAAACGAAAGAAAACTGATGAAAACAGACGAAAACGTATGAAACATATGAAAACGGGCAAAGACGTATGAAAACGGATGAAAACAGACGAAAACGAAGAAAAAAAGTGAATTAATAAAAAAAAACGCGAATTAAAAAAAACGCGAATTTTAAAAAAAAACGTGAATAAAATAAAAAACGTGAATTTAAAAAAAAAAAGACAAAAAAATATCTGAATAAAAAGAAAGACAAAAAGACAAGAAAAAAACATGGACTTAGGTTTACCTTTAAATCTTAGGTTAAACCCCACCATTAGAACCAACTAGATGGATGATGGGGATTTATCCCTTAGTAAGTATGGATTTATAGGTAAGCAAAATAAACCGACTTTTGTTTTTTAATGTTTATAGGGATAATACAATTAAAAAACATTATATTTGTCCAAAAATACTTTTTTAAGTAGTGAATTTAAAAAAATGCTCTTGTGAGTATTAACGTTGACATTTTTGTCTTTAAGCGAGTAGTAAAACCGGTGATGACCATTTTACCCTTTGGATTTTTGAAAATTGCATCCGCCGTCCCTGGGGTAAATTATATAAATGGACTCTGTCGTTTGAAAAAAATTGCATCCACCATCCTTATATTTTTTTTCGATTTTTTTTCCAAAATTTGTTTTTCGAAATTGTTGTTTTCAGAATTTTTTTTGTCAAAACACTTTTTATCGTCCTTATATATACATTTTCGTCCGGTTTTTATTTTTCAAATTTTTTTTCAGCACATGTGAAAAAAAATTCGGTCACATGTGATTTTTTTTTCAGAAACTTCTTATATATGGTGAAATTTTTTTATCGGAAAACGTTTTTTTTTGTCACGAAAGAAATTCAGAAAAATTTTTTCAACAAAATATTTTGAAAAAACAAATTGAATTAGAATTTCGAAAAAAAATTGGAAAAAAAAATTCAAAAAAAAAACAAACGAAATAAAAATTTTTGAAAAAAAAAATCTAAAAAAAGTTAGGGACGGTGGATGCAATTTTCTCAAAATGACAGGGACCATTTATGTAATTTACCCTAAGGATGTTGGATGCAATTTCGCAAACCCACAGGGATCATTTATGTAATTTTGAAGGGTAAAATTGTTATACGATTCACATAAAGACAAAAATGTCAACATTAATATTCACGAGAGTATTTTCTTTAGTTCGCTACTTAGAAGAGTATTTTTGAACAAGTATGATGTTTTTTAATGGTATTATCCCATGTTTTTATTTTGGCTTAGATGTATGATGTATTAATCTAGTTTGTAGGTATAAAAGTGTCGACTTCACTATTTGTGTTTGTTTAAAAAAAAATGTATTACTTTTATTTTTTGATAGTAACTACTAATTATGATTTGTTTTCCTACTTTATTCTTATAATCATAATCAAAGGAATTGATTTGCACATATTGAGAATTGATTGGGATACTCTTATTCATGCATTAGATACTTGTACATTATTAATATTCTGCTTTAACTGTTTTTACATTTTAGTGTGCAAATAATAAGTTGGAGGGTGCAAATTATCTCCTTATAATCAAACATGCATTAATTACCTTTTTTTTATAACCATGATTTCTGACATTTTGACTGACTAATCTACGAGGTGTGAATCCACTGCCATGTAGACTCAAACGAGTTAAAGTCCTCTCTTTTTATGAGGTTGGTGTGACTACTTAAGTTTGTTTGCATATAGCAGGAATTTTGAACTTGAGACTTCATACATTTTTAGAGTGATAGTAACAAACTCTTTTACTATTAAGCCACCCTTAAGTGGTTTATTCCTAATTTATATTAAGTATGAGGGTAAAAAAAAAATTGTTAATTAAAAGTAGCATTAGTTATACATATAATAATTTATCAATTTTTTTATTTGTGAACACTCTTATGGGGATGGAAAGAGTAACTGTTAGTCAATCGCAATAACCATTCACTTAAACAATCATAGGTTATGGGTTTACTTATATTTGAAACCTAAATTCCCAAACTTAAACTAATTCAACCTAATTTCTTATTTTAACCTTTTTTTTTTGTCAAATTAACATTCTAATCAATGAAAATAAACATTCAATTCAGACAACTATCGGTTAAAACGGTTAAATTAGAGTTTATACAACTTCGATACCTATTTTTCCAAATTTTTGCCCTAATTTCTAGAATTAACCAACATTTTCACAAATTAACACCATAATCAATCACATATCACATCCACTCAAACAAAAACAACTGTTAAATCGGTTAAATTAGGGTTTAGGTAGATAAAAACCTAATTAACAAATAACGAAGAATAACAACCAATTAAAAAAATGTGAATAATAAAATAAATAAATAAAAGTCGTCGTTTAATGAGAGGTTTAAGTTCGTTTACTGGAGGTGATTTTGGGCGGTGCATGAAACATTGTTGTTTTGGTGTTTTGTGTTCTTTTTTGTTATTTCAGTTGTGACGATGATATAGAAGACGAGTTTCTATTTTATAAAATTTGGAGGATGAGAATGATGTCTGACTTGCTTTAGATAGAAGTGTTTTGAAAATGGGTTTGTAGACATTATTGTTTTATGCTCTTCTGTCTCAAAATAATTATACACCCACAAAAATCATAGTTTAAGAAAAATATCATTAATACAGCTTTTTTGTTCTTACTTTTTGCATGATGAAAGTTTTTCCTCAAGTAATTAATTTGTACCTTTTATAAAGTTTGTAATAATAACCATAAGTGAGTGTAATATGGTAATTTTTATCTAATTTTTCTATCTATAGTTAGAAGTGGATAATTAGTTTGTGACAACCTGAAAAGAAAACGTGGATAATAGATTTAGGACGAAGAAAGTATCAATTTTGGTTAGGTATAAGCGTAAAAAATGTCGTAAGGGTGCTAGTTTAGATGACTAAATGTGAGAGTTTTCGAGAGTGTGAATGGACAAGAACATCACTACGAAGACATGAAAATATCATGTTTGTTTACGAGTATAGAATTTAATGATTCATTACACTGAATCACTTACTACACAACAAACAATTCCTACACCTTCTCGTCGCAGTCTTCCTAAGCTTCTGCAACTCAATAGCCTCAAACCTCTTCCTCTCCCTAATTCTAGCATTTCTCCTTACACGCCACGACAACCACGTGGCAGCAATATCTCATACCAAAACAACGTAACCAACAACACAAACACACACGCCAAGCCTTGGAAGTAATTTCAAACCGAAACGCAGGTGGCAAAAACTGCGACAACAACCATAGTGCAATTAACGGAATCACTAACCACGGTAACATCGTAGCAATCCGCTGTGACCACTTCTGAATCACACACAGTATACACATTATCCCTCACACAACACCTTAATCTCCCCCTATCTTCAACCATAATCCTAGTTCCCCAAATTTATTCAGCAACAATACCTTTTCCAAGCCCTAACAACATACTTCTCGCAGCTTAACCTAATCATTCATTAAATCAACAGATTCATGTATTATAATTCGATAGACATCCATTAAATTAGAGTTTATTTAGTTTCAAACTAACTACCACAAAGAGTCAAAGACTCGCCGAACAGGGAAAACCTCATCCATTTTATAGCTTTAAATTTTAAATCCCCAAATTCAAAACCTAAAATACATACAACCTATTGATTCAACTCAACTTGATAAATATCCTTAATTATGGTTTACATAGCTTCAAAACCTAATTCGCCAAAATCATACCCTAACAACACACTTCTCACAATTAAACCTCATTTTGATCCTATTATCACGTTAAATTCAGCAATCGTCGGTTATCTAGCTTCAAAACCTAAAATCCTAAATTCGGCCCTAACTTCTCAACTTAATATAATAAACATTCAATTGAACAAATATTGACTAAACAAAGGTTTACATACCTTCAATTCCTAAACCCCCCAACTTCAACCCAACTTCTCATACTAACCCAGTAGGTGTTTGTTTCGGCTTATATAGCTGGCTTATGGCTTACTTGGTTTTGGGCTAATGTTTCATAAGCTTACTTTTTGTGGCTTATTTTAAAACTTGTGAGATCATATAAACTTATCATGACATGATAAGCTTACATAACACAGAAAATCTAAAATAAGCCACAAAAAGTAAGCTTACAAAACATAATCCGAAAACCAAATAAGCCATAAGCCGGCTATACAAGCCGAAACAAACACCCCCTAACCTAACAATCAATCATCCGTTACATACATGTTTACCTATCATCGAACCCTAAATCCCCAATATTAACGCAACATTTCATAAAATTAACGCAACAATCAAACGAAACAACGCTTAAATCAATAAATTAGGGTTTATACATCTTCATAACCAAAATCCCCAAATTTAGCCCTAATTTCCAAAACTAACCACCATTCCATCAAATCAACACCATAACAAATCATAATCAATCACATACCACATTCAATCAAACAAACAAACCGTTAAATTAGGGTTTAGCCAGTTACAAAAACCTAACTAACATACAACAAACCAATAACAAAAAACTGCAAATAAATAAATAAATTAATTAATTAATAAACAATACGTCATCGTTCGGGTTTGAGTTTGCTTACTGGATGATGATGAAATTTGACGGTGGATGAAACGTCGTTGTTTTGGTGTTTTGTGTTTTGTTTGTTTGTTTGTTCAGTTGTGACGGTGATGAAGAAGATGAGTTTTTTTTTTTTTTTTTTTTTTTTTTTTTCTAAAAGGTGGAGGATGGAAATGATGTTTGACTTTGAGTTTGACTTTTTGCAATTCATAGAAGCGTTTCCTTGCTTTGTAGTAATAATTTTTTTACTGATAAACGATTTGAGAAAAAACATAATTATTACATGTTTTGTCTTTTTTGTTTTTAGTTTTTTGCATAATGTTAGTAATAATCACTTTAAGTGAGTGTAATATTGTAAATTCGATTTGATTTTTTATCTGTATTTAGAAGTGGGCAGTTATTTTGGGACAATCTGAAACGCAAACGTGAACAGTGAACTTGTGACGGAAGGAGTATCAATTTTAGTTAGGTTTGTTTGATAAGTTTCGTGAAAGTGCTGGTTTAGATGATTAAATGTGAGAATTTTTGTAAGGGCTTACATGGAGATGTATTTAACTTGTCATTTTTTGTAGTACTGTGTAGCCTATTATTTTTATTTATTTATTATTTTATTTTTATTTTTTTTGCATATTCATGGAGTCAACTTTTGAATTCACTTTGTTCCGTGTATCAGGTGACCAGTTGTCTGTACTATTTAACAATTTTACCCTTCAATTTACACACTCCTATTTTACTATTAAGGGATATATGCATCAAATAGTACACAATACTGATCACCAAGTACACGAAACAGATTGGTTTCAGAAGTTTGCTACATGGAATTAAAAAATATAAATAGTAGGCTACACAGAACTATAAAAACTGATAAGTTAAATACATTTCCATGTAATTAGCCCTTTTCATAATGCTTGGTACTTCGTAATAAGAATATAAATGGATAACATGAAGAAGTGAAAAAATCATGTTTGTCTACGAGTCAAGAATGTAATGATTTATTACACCAAGTTACGCGTTACGTAAAAAACCACCATTTTTAATTCATTAGGGGTTTTTTTTGAGCAAAATTCATTAGGGGTTAATTACTTTTTTTTTATTACATGGGAGTCCTTTTACTCACCAAAAAATTATCGTCAAAGGCTAAATTATCGGTTACATTCCATTATTATCGGTTACAAGTATTCTTGGCAAGCTCGTTTTTGCAGCATTTTCTTATTTTATTTGGCAAGAGCGAAATGCTAAACTTTTTAAAAAACGTAAAGAGATCTAAAGACCAAGTTGTTGAGATCATCCTTTCTACTGTTCATCTTAAGCTTATTAATTTTTATTTCAAGAAGACATGTCGGGTAGATAGGCTTATTGATTTATGGAACCTGCCTCGTCACAATGTTAAAAGCTAGTGTTGATTCAAAGCCGCCTAGTCGTTTGTATTGTCTTGTTATATTTTTATGTCGTCTAGGTAGGTTTTTGCTTTTATACAAGATTGGCTTGTCTTTCTTGTAAGGTTTATCGGTAGGAAGCACAAATGGTGCGTAGCCAATTTGGTGTTTTGCCATATTGCCCGAACCTTATTGTTTTTTGGTTAAAATATTTACCAGGGTAGAAAACCTTTTTACCCAAAAAATTGTAATGTATCACTACGTCACTTCATTTATTTCATTAAGGCATTTTTTCAATTCTGTTGTTACTTCATTTTGTCATACTTAGAGGTTGCAATTTATGGCAAAATTAAATAAATAAATAAAATGGGTTAATTTACAAAAGATTTGGGCATATTTTGCTCACTCTTTTTTTGTAAATAAATAAAATAGGTATTAACGGGCTTATATTTTCTCTTAATTGGAGAACATTACAATTTTTTTTAACGAAAAACTTATAAATATAATATATTTAATTTTTTAAATATAAATGATCTGTTATGTTTGAGAAATTTATTTCGTCATTTTAGCTCTTTTTAAAAGCGATTCGTATAACCTGCATCGGTTTGGCCCGTGCCCATTTAGACCATGGCTCATTCCTGCCTGGCCCGCCCGTTTTGCCACCTCTAGTCATACCAAACAGATATGTTCGTGAAATGAGTAAAATGTGAAAAGTATTCTTCCGGCTTGTTTATTTTGATAGTAATCGTTCGTATCTAAAAGTATTTGGCAAATATTATCACCATAATGTCAAATGTTTAGTTAGTCATACTTTTCTAGGATTTTAAGGAGTGATTTATTCAGAACGTGGCCCGCAGGCTTTGTAAAAGTTATAATGTAAAGTGCCTCACATTTGGTATCTCATGGATGATACTTCAAATATGGATTTATCAATGTCAAATTGAACAAACCACAAGAACGAATTTGATAATTTACTTAACATTTTTTTTAAAGAGAATGTTATATCCTGCTAGTTTTCCTATTACTCATTCTCTTATTTCATGATAACTCTAGGGTGGGGGAGTGATGTGCCACCACGTCCCTTTCTGTTATATGTTTATGGGTTCAAGAAGATATGGTTGGCCACTATGATTTCTGCAGGGGCGTATGGATGCATCCTAGATCTGATCTATTATGTTATATGTTATGTTTATGGTGATTGGTACTGTGTGCAATATATGCCCTTCACAACTCTGGGAGCTAGCTACTCCATTATCTTACTTATGTTATTTGTGAAGACCATGATTATGATGTCTATGATATGATATGTTTCTGGGCTCGTGGTAGATTTCTGACAACCTTTACACTTGTGATACACCTACATTGTACCTTATGTTATTACACAATGCACCATATTCTGTATTTCTCATTTTCAGTTTTCCGTTTGATTACTCATTCATTCAGTATCGTTATGTGATTCATCCGACCACCATACTATACTCCAGTTCATTTGATTTGCCATACTCTCATTCCATTTTGGTTGACTAGATTTCCACTTCATCCGATTACCCTGCTATTATATGATTATTATGTGATTATCTATTTATCTGTTTACCATGCTAATATGTGACTATCTGTTTACCATGCTATTATGTGGCTAAATGATTTATCCGTTTGCCATGCTAGTATGTAATTATTTGACTCATCCGCTTACCATGTTATACCTTCGTTCAGTTATTTCTGTGAGGTATGATTATCATTTAGTATTCGTGACTACCATTCTGGTACTTACGTTGGTATTTTTCGTTTCTTATGATATTGGTTTGGCGTTGTAATTGATGTTTACCTGACTTGTTGATCTGACATGTTTACGCTTCTGTTCATGCTACCGTTAATGATGGAATTGGATTCAACTTATGCTATCTGTTTAGTTGCCATACTATATTCTTTTTCAGTTAATTCATTTAATTATGATGTTCGTTCTGTATTCCTACATGATACATGTGACTACCATGCTTATATTGCTGTTAGTATTTCCGCTGGTTATGATATTTATTCTGTTTATTAGCTGTTGATTATCTTACTTGTGTGATTGCCATGCTTACATTCGATTCAGTTGCTTCCGCCTGCTTATGGAATTCAGCTTAGCTTATATATATTCTAATTATCTGATTTATTTGTTTTGCCATATTTATGTTTAGTTGATCCGATGACTGACATGCTTGTACACTACTTGGTTACTTGTTTTGTTTATAATAATGTTTATCAACTCCTATTTGTTTATGTTCGGTATTTGTATGTTTGGTTTTTTATGTGTGCTTATATATGTTCACTGATGTACTGCTTTGCTTTGGTCTCATTTGATTTATGTTCTTCTGGTTATCAGTTAATATTGTGTTCTGCAGGTTCCTCATTGACTCAATGTGATCATTCGTTACGACTTTGTTATCAGTCTCCTTGTTTCGTTTTTGTATTTTTGATTATGTTTAGCTTTTGTTTTGTTATATCTGTTCACTGGACTTTTTAATCTCAACCTCATTTTCTTTTCCATGCGGCATATACCAAGTAGGGTGTTGGGCTTTAATGGGCTGAGAGTAGGAGCATTTGAGTGAACCGACCCTAGTTTCCCTTATCATTCTGGACTCTTTTTGAAGATCATTGTTTTGATATTTCTTTTCTTTTAGACATGTTGGTTTATGTATTTCTATTTGAAGTCATCCGTTTATATGACTTTGGCATTTTGTTATAAGAGACTTCCATTTGTATTTTCATTAGTATGTTCTGATATGACTCCATACTGTAGCATTCGGACCCTCGTTGGGTTGGGGTGTTACAGATGGTATATGTTATATACAGAAATTGTTATATCTGAAATTTGTATGTATTGGTATATGTTATACATTGGTTTGCATATGGAATGTATGTTATATACGGAATTCGTTATGTATTGGTTTGCATATGCGAATAAGTATATTTTAGGATTTTAGTGATTAATTTCGAAAATTCCCCGGCCGAAGTTAATCATCCTATAGAAAACCAGTATGGAATTAATTTACTAGAAATTAATTTCAGAAAGTCCCCTGTTTGGGACTGCTTTTTGAATGTTTTGTCTCATTTAGGATATGGATACGTATAACTTATTTACGTTTTGAGATGATTTCGACAGTGTTTCTCCTTTACTCCTATGAATATGTAACTTGTAAAATGGAACTTATTTGAATGAAATTGTTCTGGATTGTTTAAATGTGTATATTTATTTGAATGTGCATGTATTTGAATGTGTGCAAGCTTATATTAATATGTTCATGAAAATCTATATGTTATTCAACTTGTAATTTTACAGATGGCAACAACAGTCGCGCGTGGTCACGATGGTGACGGTCTTGGGTGACCGACCACCTTCCCCTACCCGTCAGATTGATAGCGGCTGTCGTGGTAAGAATTTCCTGATTATTTTAAAGGAAACTTAAACTTGATCATTTGAATTTGGTTACTTGTTATTTTATGAGTTTTCACTCACTTCAATTTGTAGGATCACGACCCGAAGGGGCAGGGGCAGTGGAGGCAGGGATGGCGGCAGGAAGACGGTGCATAAAGGTACTAAGAACGTCGCCCTCAAGAAATCTGTGGAGGATTTTGGCCCGCATACGATTCTGATGATCAGGGGTCCCTCACTCATGTCGGCGACAACGTTGCGTGGTTCAGTAACTACGTTGGTGAGCTGATTAGGGAGTTCCCGATGTTTTACGATTCCTGGCATACAATAGAAGGGGACAAGAAGAAGGCATGTCATAGAACGACTTGGGGTTAGTTATTTCATTTTCCTTTTATATTTCTTTTTTTTATCGTGTTTATATATTTGAATATGTATATTTATTTAAATTTGTTTATTTATTAATATCTCTCTCTCTCTCTCTCTCTCTATATATATATATATATATATATATATATATATATATATATATATATATATATAGAATCTAGATCAAATAAGATCAACCTTAAAGTTGTTAAAATGAGATCGAACTAAAATTTGACAAGAGATACTCTCCTTACAATAAAAATAATTTTTTATTTACTACAACTAAAATTGTTAAAGTTTCGATAGATTTCTTTTAAAATTTACGAAACCTAGGTGATACACTTTGATTAGAAGTTTAATGTGTATCAGGGTTTTATATGTGTATCAGGATTTGGAATATATATTAGTGTAATGTGTATCAGGTGTATCACTAATCCAAACTCATGTATCATTTGGTTATTAGTTGCTAAAATGTTAATTTGTATTAAAATATTATTTTCTTGTGTATGATTGCTAAAATTATTATTTATAAATGTTTTAGTGGTTTTTTAGATTTGATCTTATTTTTACAACTTTAAGTTTGATCTCACATTAACCCTCCCCTATATATATATATATATATATATATTTTTTAAATTTTTTTGCAGGCTATGTTTATGTTGAGGCCCCTCATGCGGTCACTACGGTGGTAGAGAATCAGGGAAGGACTCAAACATTATCTCGCAGAACGCTACAGGGACAACAAGCACTACATGAAGCGAGATTACTCGACTGCCAAAGGTGGGGCTAGCGATGTGGATAAGATACGAAGGTAAATTTTTGTTAATTTTTGTAATATGTTAGCAATTGATATATGTTAATTTTCTATTTTTGTTATTATGTTACAAACCCTCCTCCGAACATGAAACCGTCAATGTGGAAGAAGTACATCCAGTTCTACCTCAAGGAGAAGAATGCCAAAAGAGCCGTTGTCAATGCCGCTAACAGGAAGAAGAATAAGGTCTATAGCCAGCACGGATCTCGGTCATTGGCCGCATCTCGACATCAATACGTAAGACACATTATGATTATTTTACATATTGTTGTTTATATATATGGTGTTTGATTTGTCATTTTTAATTTGTTTCGTCTTATATGCATATGTATTTACAGTTTCAGACGAACAAGCCTCATGAGTACCCGTCCCTCCTACAGAGCTTTCATGACCAGCATTGCAAGGACGGGGTATGGTTGCATAATGAGGCACGTGTTCAATACGTAAGTACCGTTCTTTTTTTTTTCAAACATGCACTTTAATTATTTATTGATACATAATGTAGTAACCCGACTAATATGTTATTTTTATCATTTTTTCAACTTTTGTAGGAAGAGATGACCCGCCTAAGGGATCTGGGAGCGAACAACCCTACCGGCGTAGCTTACAACGACGAAGAGATACTTTCTATCGTTATCAAGGGCAAGCAGCGGGGAAAAGTCGCTGGTAGGGGTAGGGTGTTAAGCATGAAGACAAAGTTACCCATGGCGCCTCCAAGTTCGTACAGTGGGCCCGAGATTGACGAGATATTTGCTGATAGAGAAAAGAAGATCGAGGAGGCTAGAAAAGAGACGAAGGTCGTGGCTAAAAGGTGTCCGTGACTAAATGCCCCGATTCTTGTAATTGATCCTTAAAAAAAACCGTATTTAGCTATATATACACATCATTACTGTTATGTTAATTTTAAAAACAATGTGTATTTTGATAGAATTAATATAAAAAAGAAATTTAGTTAGGGTGTGTTTGTTTCGTTAAGATATTTTGTGTCTGAATCTGACTATCATCTTAGTGTTAAGAGGTGGTTTAAAAGTCTGAATGTGAATGAAATAATGTTGTTTATTTTTTATAATTGTTTGAATGGTTTTAATCGTCTTTTTTTCTAAGTATATATTGATGGGATAATCAAAAAAAATGCTTCAAACATGCCTATTATTGTTAACGTATATAACAATTTTTTAAATTTTTTTATCCTTTTTGAATTTCGATCATTGTGTGTACCCGTTACCTGCTAAACTTGTATCGTTAGTCCTTTATACTAACAGTCGTCAGTAATAACTTAAAATTTGGTTTTATTATGTTTTATCCGTTTGCATATGTTTTCATTCATTTTTTACATTTCCGTCCGCTTTTATCCTTTTTCGTCCGTTTTAAAACGCTTTCATCCGTTTTTGTATGTTTTTGTTCATTTTGTACATTTTCATACGTTTTCATCCGTTTTCATACGTGTTTATCATTTTTTTTTACGTTTTTGTCCGTTTTTATACGTTTTTATCCGAGTATTATGTAGAAATAATACTGAAACTATAATTTTTATCATAGCACTACAAGAATCGACACTTTTAGCCAAGGTGAAAAAGTTATGGCTAAAGGTCTTCAGCCCCGACGAGTCATGGCTAAAATGTTGTTGTTAAAGGACTATAGCTAAAGATCTTTAGCCATGACTCTAAACACACGTTTAATGGCGACGTCTTTAGGCCGCAAAAAATCAAACACTTTTAGTCATGATGGTCAAGCTAAAGCTTTTTGGGTAATAGTGATTAAAAGATACACATTAAGCAACATTATAAATTTTAGCGACGTCATGAGCAACATTATAAATTTTAGCGACGTCATGTCTTCACTAAAGGTTAGACTATAAAAGATAGTAATAGTTTAACCTTTAGCGATTTAAAAAATAAATTATTTTTAAATGAATTACTGACTGAAACACAATATAAAAAAAGATAATATATTAAACTTTTAGCCAAAGTTTAAAAACGTTTTAGTTGTTGTTGAAAGTGATTGTCAAAGAAAAATAGGTGAAAATTGCTTATATTGCGGCATGGTGAGTGTTTGGTCATGGCTAAAAGGCGTCGGTGACTAAATGCCCCGATAAAAAAAACCGTATGCAGCTATATATACACATCATTATTGTTATGTTAGTTTTAAAAAACAAGGTGTATTTTGATAGAATTAACATAGAAAAGAAATTTAGTTAGGGTGTGTTTGTTTCATTAAGGTGTTTTAGGTCTAAATCTGACTACCACATCTTACTGTTAATAGGTGATTTTAAAGTCTGAATCGAAATGAAATAATGTTGTTTGTTTTTTTATAATTTGTTTTAATTGTCTTTTTTTTAAGTATATATTAAAAGGATAATCACAAAAAATGCATCGAACATGCCTATTTTTGTTAACTTATATAAAAAAAATAAAATAATATATTAAACTTTTAGCCACAGTTTAAAAACGCTTTAGTTGTCGTTGAAAGTGATTGTCAAAGAAAAATAGATGAAAATTGCTTATGTTGCGGCATGGTGAGTGTTTGGTCGTGGCTAAAAGGCGTCGGTGACTAAATGCCTCGATAAAAAAAACAAAAACCGTATGTAGCTATATATATACACATCATTATTGTTATGTTAGTTTATAAAAACAATGTGTATGTTAATGTAGACAAGAAATTTAGTTAGTTTGATCCAAAGGTACTTAAGATTATATATATATGTCGTCCCATGAAAATCAAATATTTTTAAGAGAAAGTAAAATGACAATTGTTAAATACTAGTACATACCAACAGGAACACATGTAGTTAAGTAGTTATTCGGTTCAAATTAAAAATAAATGAACAAAATAACCACCTGACAGTGCCTGCCAGCTAAGCATAGATTTTACATACAGTTCTTCTATATACTGTACTATTTAACTTCATGACATGCAATAATAAAAAATAAAAATAAAAATAGTAATAATCTTTCAGTTCATCACCTTTTGCATTATATTCAAGAAACCCTCACTCACTTGTTTCTTAATCAGTCAATAATACAACGTTGAAAATACAAGAAACTAAGTAAACACATTGATCAAGAAACCCTTTACAATCTTTTCTTTTGTCAAGAAATTAAAATTTGAACAAGACTGAGTCTTGTTCATCAAGAATTTGTGACGTTGTCGTCACCGGGTATTCGTATTGAGGAGTGGCAGGAAGCTGAGGCTGCGGCGCAGAAGATCATGGAAGAGTTTCGTCCCACGATAATGGCTGAAAACTATAGAAAAGGAATCATCAATTATATGGAAGAGTTTATCAGGCGTAATCTTGGACTTAGTGCAAGATTTATTCTTTTTAATTTAAGTACTACTATAATTTTGTTGGTCCGTTTTTCTGGATCTATAATCAAAATATACAAAAAATACAAGAAATAATTGAATATGAAAAGGTTTTCTATATATCAGTCATAATCATCTTTGTTACATATTCTAAACTATATATACAAAATGAAAAGGCACAATGAAAGGGTGTGTTAGTTCGTTTAGAATCAACAGGTGTGTCCCTTTGATGTGTAACTGTTTTTTGTAACTGCTATTTGACAATTTTTTACATTAGAATAAAATTTTAATGGTTTTTTTGTATATATAAATATATGAAAAACAATATATATTAAATATATAAAGTGTTTATATATATATATATATAAATTCGGTTTTCGATTCAAATAGCTAAAACCATATCCAAACTAGTTCGGTTCGGTTTTGACAAATTTGGTTATGTTATATGTTCGGTTCGGTTTTTTTCGGTTCGGTTCGGGTTCGGTTTTCAATTTATTCGGTTATTACCGGCCGTGAATACTACAGAAGTAGGGGTGTCATATGAGCTGCAGTGGGCCTCATGTTGTTATTATTAGGTTGTTGGGCCTGAAGGAGATGTTGGGCTTGGCCTATATTCTGTGACAAACCATAATTATCAAACAATTATTGTTGGGCTTGCACTATGAACGAGTAGCGCTTGTAAATCATTAACACGAAGTAAATTGGGGTGGGTGTCTGACGTGAGCGATTTGAAGACCATAGTGAATTATAGCTTGTCACATTAGTATAACGTGAGTTAGTATCATAGAAGAAATTACACCCACTACCATTACCATATTTGCAAAATCCAGTATGTCCAAAGCTGCGACAAGGTGTTGTGTTACCACGAGTTGATGTTGTTATTACCATCATGATGATGATGATGATGCGTGTTTTTTAGCGTGATTCGAATGCAGTATTTGTACATTTGAATAGGCATGGATTTTGTTCCTTGGAAACTTTTACAATGAGGGATGTTGCATGAGTGTATGACATGATTTTAATGTTTCAAGCAATATAAGCTTGTTGAGTTTAGCTTTATAAAGAGATGTATTGGTTAAAAGGAAACTCATTTGAGGTTTTATTGGCTTAATCCTGAAAGTTTTGTATTTGGAATATTTTTTGAAAGGTATAACTTCATTTAACTAAACTACATTTATGATCTTTTAACACAAAAGGATATGTAAACATTCCGCTATTTTAGATCTTATGATTTTTATGAGTCATGAAAAGAAAAAAAAAAATGTTACCCAAAGATTTCACAGACGCTCACTCACTCACTCCTTGGACCAATTTATATTGATTAGTAGCTCTTACTTCAACGGTTGATAACAGATCTCTACTACTACTACTACTACTGTAGATGTATCTAGATATTAACGTTATATATTTTTCTAATGATCTTCAAACTTGTAAAGAATTCCATAGTGTCCTAAAATACTCTTCGAGCAATGTTCTCAAAGCTTGAAAAAGATTTCATGTTGTCCTAGATTATTATACGAGCAATGTTCTTTATATATTTACAATGCCCTTTAATGGATTACTAAAAAAAGCAAGTGAAACGCCCAGATTTTTTTTTTTTTTTTTTTTTTAATATTTAAAAATTCGTAAACTGTATACATTGATAAAACTAGCGGAAGCGTATTTTCTACATCATACGGGCTTATTCCAAACGTCCCATTGAAATACTAAACTTTACAAAAATACATAACGGTGACTCTTTAAACTTGGTAAAGAAGCTAGTTTTTGATTTAGGGGCCTTCCAAACTAATAAAAAATGATGGAAATGAGAAGCTCGTTACCTAACCCATGAAGCTACACCATTTTAACCCATTATGCCCCATATAGCATGTACATGATCTCATCTTGCATACCTACAAAATATAAATCGAGAACGGTAAGTCTATAAGACTTAGTGAGATAACGGAATCTGTATTAAATCATAATCAACATAAACATGATGTCAAGAAGTATATATATATATATTACTATTCGGCTACATGAATCATAATATTAACTATCTCGCATAAGCACCATTAATCGATGATTAAATACATGATACACCATGTTACATGATCGAGTACATAAGCATACGAGTGCATAGCCGATGCATAACTAAGCACATACTTGGTGCATAACTAATCGAGTACATAAGCACATATGATCGAGTGCATAAGCACATACCGAAGTACTTATAGTACAATATGGTGAATACATAACCGACGAGCCATATAAGCATGTTAATCACCCACATAGAGTCTCGAGTTCCATTTTGGAACATTCACTATTCTAAGGCTCGATTCTCCACTAAGGAGGTCTAAGTTCCAACTTTGTCTGGAACACATGTGTGATCACATAACTGACTATATACTGATAGTACTAAATACATTGAGTAATGCATGAAGTACCATTCTGACTAATTTAGTACATAAAGCACTTGGCGCGCCTTAAAAACTGCATAAGCATGTACCTAATAGAATTTGACATGCGTATATATAAACGCATCGCATGCCAGAGGTGCATAAAGCATTTTGCACACATTACTAAACACATATAACATTCATATATAATTTAAGGTTAAACTAAATACTACGCTTGACTATAACATGATACTAAGTCACTGAACCGACTAAGCTAAATATAGAAACTAAGCAATAATATGGTTACGAGGTCAAACTAAGATATAATACTAAAATTGTACTATAACATAAACCAAGGTGAGTTATAACCCGATACTACACTGAACTATAATATAAAGCAAAACTATAATATAAAGCAGAACTACTATAAACATAATTTTGAGACCAACTATAACATATAACTCGAAGTTCGGCTGTATAAATAATATTAGGGTTGGCCACGACATATTACTTAGTAAAAACAATCGGGTCTACTTAATACTGAATATTGCTAAACAGGTCAACATGACGATGAATATGACCAAACAAGTCAACATGATGATGAATATGACCAAACATGTCAACATGATAGTTAATATGACCAAACGGGTCAACATGATACTTAATATGACAAAACTGGTCAATATGATACTTAATATGACCAAAGGTCAACATGATAGTTAGTACGACCAAACGGGTCAACTTGATGCTTAATATGATCAAACGGGTCAACTTGGGTCAACTTGATGCTTAATATGACCAACGGGTCAACTTGAGTCAACTTGATGCTTAATCTGACCAACGGGTCAATATGATACTTAATATGACAAAACTGGTCAATATGATACTTAATATGACCAAACATGTCAACATGATACTTATTATGACCCAACGGGTCAACTTGATACTTAATATGACCAAAGGGGTCAACATGATACTTAATAAGACCAAACATGTCAACATAATACTTAATATGACCCAACGGGTCAACATGATACTAATATGACCACATGGGTCAACATAATACTAATTTGACCAAACATGTCAACATACTACTTAATATGACCCAACGGGTCAACATGATACTAATATAACCACACGGGTCAACATGATACTAATATGACCAAACATGTCAACATACTACTTAATATGACCCAACGGGTCAACATGATACTAATATAACCACACGGGTCAACATGATACTAACATGACCAAGCATGTCAACATACCACTTAATATGACCCAACGGGTCAACATGATACTAATATAACCACACGGGTCAACATGATACTAATATGACCTCACGAGCAACATGATACTAATATGACCTCACGGGTCAACATGATACTTATATGACCACACGGGACAACATGATATATAACTTGCATAGTACTTGAGATATAGTATGGCATATATATACTAAATACGCTTAATCTACTAAACATGTTAACTGAAAATCCGTTACTCACCTGGGCCTTATAATGCAAGATGAATGATTCTGAATATGCCTCGAACACCTATATCATGATAGATGTACATGTATAATGTTAACACATAACAACTAGGCATGAATATAGCATGATAATGAAAATATAAGTGCAACTAAGCACACATAAACTAACTATAATGCATAAACTCATAAACTAGTTATGGCATAAATCTCGCCAAACTTGCACTACTATGCTCGCACGACTAAGCTAACCAAGCCTTGTCACTTGGTTCTATACTTTCATAACATGAATTTTAACCATATGGGCTGAGAATATAAGTTATCATAGCATATAATCACACGGTACTTGCAAAAACATCTTATTATGTCATAATTATCAAAACACTTAAGAAAGTGTTTGCTGATTTTCTGCAACAGCCTATAAATGCATCTTTTTGACTCACTTAACTACTGAAACAGGTCATGAGGCTCTTTTCCATGAAATTATACTATTTTCCCTTTCCAAAAAGGTATGGAATGCTCCAAACGGAGCTACAGTCTATCCGGTATGATTTTTTAAAGTTCGGTTTGATGCACATTTCAGGATCAGCCCTTGCTGTACCAAATCACGTTTTAGACCAACTTAACTACTAAATGAGCAAAAACTTTATAAATAACAGCTGAAGTAGACACCTTAGGCTTTCCGTAAAGTCCGGCCATGATTCAATCCGAGCTTCTATCAATTTTATATGATTTTTCAAACATGACTAATTATTGCTGAAAATTTCATCAACTTGTTTAACATCATATATCACATAAAGGGGTGTTTGGTTCAACTCAATAATCAACATAAACACCTCCTAAACATCATAAATTGATCATTAACATAATTTCATCATAAACCCTAATAATCATATGCATAACCCTTGAATCATAAACCATGAATTCATCACATAATCATGTGAAACACACATAAAACACTTGATAAACATATCCCTTATCTCAAATTCATAGTTAACACATAACTAATCAACTTACCTTGAATTGGGGAAAAACATATAAACTTCTTCAAGCTCCATAATCAAATAATTCTTGTAAAAATCCTTGCTAAACCATGATAAGAATGATAAGAATACCATGGACTGAAAAGAATATGTAATATTTTGTTCTTTCTTTCTTCTCTTTTTTTTTCTTCTGATGTCGTGTAATGGGGAGGAGATATCTCCATGTTCTTTTTTTTTTTGGTTAATGATGATAAGAAAGAGGGAACCGACTTATGATGATAAGTAATATAGATGGATAAGGACCAAGGGTATTTTGGTAATTTCCACTAACTTAAGCACTTGACATAATTAGTCCTCTGTAGTTAGATGTCTTGCAAACTGGGTCGTATATTATTTACATATCAAGTCCCCGCTAACTATATTATTAATACCGTCAAGGTGGGGCTTTTATATTTATTCCACGGATATAATAGATATATTCATTACTACTTTATTTAAAAATTGGGATGTTACAACTCTCTCCCGCTTGGACTATTCGTTTCCTCACGAATTACTGATGTTGCAACTAAAATTACCCTCTAAATTACTCGGGGTCACATGTAAGTACTCCCCCACTTGGACTGATATCATGTCTGTATTCTAACAATAAAACTGATAATCCACTAATAAGGATCAAAATAGAATTCATTTCCTCTATATATGTATCAAATTTATCAACAGGTTTATAGGTACCTGTTATCCATGTTGAAATCCTTTCGCCTGATCATATGAACTCTGAGATCTTCTTGATTATCCTTTGATAATAACTTGATAGATCCATAATCATCTGTATTCTTGACGCAATCTCGACTATTTTCTCAAAATATCTCAAAATTTCATAAGTCGCGCTAAAAGAAAGGATTTATTTACTGAATTCATAATTTTCGCTAAAATGTCATGTCCCGAAATTGTTTCACCACTGATCGTGAATATCTCTATTGAATTATCCGTCGTTCTGACACGCTTTCATTTCATTTCTTTTGCCCTTTTTCCTGTAACTGCTCAAATCTAGAAATGCTAAAATCTATATTTCATATCTATTCGGTCATATTCTGTAGCATTTCTAAATCAGATTTGTTTTTGAGTGGTGAATCTAAACATGCTGGAGTATGTAAATTATGCCTCTATAATTGCTATGTCTGAAAATGCTACTACACATGATCTAATGCAATATTCATGATGCATTTCACACATAACCGCTCTAGTGAGCTCCCCAAGATATCTCATGATCTCGATAAGTTCATGACATATCATGTGAATATTATTACGTTGATCAGGCGTCATAATAGTCACACCATATAATCATGAACTCATCGCTATCATAATCTATCCCAAGTCACTGAAACTAAAACGTATCATATACTGCACATAAGCTGATGTAAATGCTAACTATATAGTGCTATACTAATTCCATATGCTTACTATATCGTGAGTATCTGATTCACGATATGAACTTTTTATGATATCTGAAAATGCATTATGAATTACACGAATATATCTGTAAATTCATATAATCTGATATATACTGCTAATCACATAAACTGGTATGCATAGCTAAACATGCACTGATTATCTAATAAACATGAACTATATACTGAATAACATGACTGAATAACTGATAAACGTATAATCGTGCGATGCAATTTAACTCTAAATGCAATTACCGAGCAAAGGTTCAAGTCTAAGCATCCCCTACTAATGGTTGATACTTAAATCTCTCAAACCATCGCTCTGATACCAACTTGAAACGCCCATATATTTTTATTTATTTATTTATTTATTTTTAATATTTAAAAATCCGTAAACTGTATACATTGATAAAACTAGCGGAATTGTATTTTCTACATCATACGGGCTTATTCCAAACGTCCCATTGAAATACCAAACTTTACAAAAATACATAACGGTGACTCTTTAAACTTGATAAAGAAGCTGGTTCTTGATTTAGGGGCATTGCAAACTAATAAAAAATGATGGAAATGAGAAGCTCATTACCTAACCCGCGAGCTACACCATTTTAACCCATTACGCCCCATTTAGCATGTACATGGTCTCATCTTGCATACCTACAAAAATATAAACTGAGAACGGTAAGTCTATAAGACTTAGTGAGATAACGGAACTGTATTAAATCATAATCTAAACATAAACATGATGCTGAAGAAGTATATATATATATATATAATTATATATTACTATTCTGGATACATGAATCATAATATTAACTAACTACATAAGCACGATTAACTGACTGATAAAATACATGATACACCATGTTACTGATCAAGTACATAAGCATACTGAGTGCATAGCTAACTGCATAACTAAGCACATACTTGGTGCATAACTAACTGAGTACATAAGCACATACTGACTGAGTGCATAAGCACATACTGAGTACTTATAGTACTATACTGGCTGAATACATAACTGATGAGCCATATAAGCTTGTTAATCACCCACATAGGAGTACGAGTTCCGATTTTGGAACATTCACTATTCTAAGGCTCGATTCTCCACTAAGGAGGTCTAAGTTCCAACTTTGTCTGGAACACATGTGTGATCACATAACTGACTATATACTGATAGTACTAAATACATTGAGTAATGCATAAAGTACCATTCTGAATAATTTAGTGCACAAAGCACTTGGCGGGCCTTAAAAACTGCATAAGCATGTACCTAATAGAATTTGACATGCATATATATATAAACGCATCGCATGCCAGAAGTGCATAAAGCATTTTGCACACATTACTAAACACATATAACATTCATATATAATTTAAGGTTAAACTAAATTTACGGCTTGACTATAACATGATACTAAGTCAATGAACTGAGACTAAGCTAAATATAGAAACTAAGCAATAATATGGTTACGAGGTCAAATTAAGATATAATACTTAAATTGTACTATAACATAAATCAAGGCTGAGTTATAACCTGATACTACAGTTGAACTATAATATAAAGCAAAACTATAACATAAAGCAGAACTACTATAAAGATAATGTTGAGACAAACTGTAACATATAATTGAGTCTGTATATAAATAATATTAGGGTTGACCACGACATTTTACTTAGTAAAAACAATCGGGCTACTTAATATGAATATTGCTAAACAGTCAAGATGACGATGAATATGACCAAACAAGTCAACATGATGATGAATATGACCAAACATGTCAACATGATAGTTAATATGACCAAACGGGTCAACATGATACTTAATATGACAAAACTGGTTAATATGATACTTAATATGACCAAACAGGTCAACATGATAGTTAGTACGACCAAACGGGTCAACTTGATACTTAATATGACCAAACGGGTCAAGTTGGGTCAACTTGATGCTTAATATGACCAACGGGTCAACTTGAGTCAACTTGATGCTTAATATGACCAACGGGTCAATATGATACTTAATATGACAAAACTGGTCAATATGATACTTAATATGACCAAACATGTCAACATGATACTTAATATGACCCAACGGGTCAACTTGATACTTAATATGACCAAAGCGGTCAACATGATACTTAATATGACCAAACATGTCAACATAATACTTAATATAACCCAACGGGTCAACATGATACTAATATGACCACACGGGTCAACATGATACTAATATGACCAAACATGTCAACATACTACTTAATATGACCTAACGGGTCAACATGATACTAATATAACCACACGGGTCAACATGATACTAACATGACCAAACATGTCAACATACCACTTAATATGACCCAACGGGTCAACATGATACTAATATAACCACACGGGTCAACATGATACTAATATGACCTCACGAGCAACATGATACTAATATGACCTCACGGGTCAACATGATACTTATATGACCACACGGGACAACATGATACATAACTTGCATAGTACTTGAGATATAGTATGGCATATATATACTAAATACGCTTAATCTACTAAACATGTTAACTGAAAATCCGTTACTCACCTGGGCCTTATAATGCAAGATGAATGATTCTGAATATGCCTCGAACACCTATATCATGATAGATGTACATGTATAATGTTAACACATAACAACTAGGCATGAATATAGCATGATAATGAAAATATAAGTGCAACTAAGCACACATAAACTAACTATAATGCATAAACTCATAAACTAGTTATGGCATAAATCTCGCCAAACATGCACTACTATGCTCGCGAACTCGAGCTAAGCTAACCAAGCCTTGTCACTTGGTTCTATACTTTCATAACATGAATTTTAACCATATGGGCTGAGAATATAAGTTATCATAGCATATAATCACACGGTACTTGCAAAAACATCGTATTATGTCATAATTATCAAAACACTTAAGAAAGTGTTTGCTGATTTTCTGCAGCAGCCTATAAATGCATCGTTTTGACTCACTTAACTATTGAAATAGGTCATGAGGCTATTTTTCCATGAAAGTAGACTACTTTCCCTTTCTTAAAAGGTATGGAACGCTCCAAACGGTGCTACGGTCTATCCGGTATAAATTTTTAAAGTTTGGTTTGCTGCACATTTCAGGATCAGCCCTTGCTGTACCAAATCACGTTTTAGACCAACTTAACTACTAAATGAGCAAAAACTTTATAAATAACATCTGAAGTAGACACCTTAGGCTTTCCGGAAAGTCCAGCCATGATTCAATCCGAGCTTCTATCAATTTTATATGATTTTTCAAACATGACTAATCATTGCTGAAAATTTCAGCAACTTGTTTAACATCATATATCACATAAAGGGGTGTTTGGTTCAACTCAATAATCAACATAAACACCTTCTAAACATCATAAATTGATCATTAACATCATTTCATCATAAACCCTAATAATCATATGCGTAACCCTTGAATCATAAACCATGAATTCATCACATAATCATGTGAAACACACATAAAACACTTGATAAACATATCCCTTATCTCAAATTCATAGTTAACACATAACTAATCAACTTACCTTGAATTGGGGAAAAACATATAAACTTCTTCAAGCTCCATAATCAAATAATTCTTGTAAAAATCCTTGCTAAACCATGATAAGAATGATAAGAATACCATGGACTGAAAAGAATATGTAATCTTTTGTTCTTTCTTTCTTATTCTTTTTTTTCTTCTGATGTCGTGTAATGGGGAGGAGATATCTCTCTATTCTTCTTTTTTTTTGGTTAATGATGATTAGAAATTGGGAACCTACTTATGATGATACGTAATATAAGTGGATAAGGACCGAGGGTATTTTGGTAATTTCCACTAACTTAAGCACTTGATATAATTAGTCCTCTGTAGTTAGATGTCTTGCAAACTGGGTCGTATATTATTTACATATCAAGTCCCCACTAACTATATTATTAATACCGTCAAGGTGGGGCTTTTATATTTATTCCACGGATATAATAGATATATTCGTTACTACTTTATTTAAAAATCGGGATGTTACAGCAAGGTTGGTCAAGGGTTCGATCCTCACCCCTTGCAAGGCCGGAGGTCCTTTTCTACCTTTAGTAGAATCGGAAGCAGCCTCTCTACCTTAGGTAGGGGTAAGGCTGTTTACGTTTTAACCTCCCTCATACACCGTGAAAGACGGTATTGGGAGTTACTTTTTTGCCCTTTAATGGATTACTAATGCTAGTCAAAGAAAATGACGTTTTGAAGCAAATTATTGATGCATTTGATCGTATCTCAGACAACTTCCTTATGTAGCGTAGATGACATATTTTTGCTGGACTCCAAGGAAGGGTTTTCCCACATTTAGTAGCTCTCAGACAGACCATTCCTATCTCAAGAAATTACATAAAACATTAGATATTGATCAAATAAGTAACCCAAAACCACAAAAAAGAGTTAATTAAGTTAGTAAACTCTTTTAAACTAAATAAACGGTAATCTAGTTGTGTCACAAATGATCATGAGCCTAAACCAGGACATGCCCTCTTATGGAATGTTACTAAAATCACAATCTTAGTTAAAATCCCAATTTCATAAAACTAGTCGGATCAATATAAAATCGGTCACATGATTGTTTGTGTTTGTAATACCAGTTGACAGCCGACCAAGGTCTAAGACAGGCATTTAATAATCTGATTAAGAAAAAATTGAATCTAGTAAACGATAATGAGTGACATAAAACATGGATAATTGCGGTAAGGGGTGTTGTCACCATTGTGTCTAGCCTTACGTTTACTCATATTTTTTGAAGTTTACATTCCAAAACGGGATATTGGAGAAAGTTCGTTGCAATCTTCTGTCATAAACCCTAATTCAAAAATGGCAAGCTTGTTTGAAGATTGTTTATCTTAATAGAAGGATTAGCTTGATTGCGGTTTTAAGCATCTTGTAGATATTATTCAGATCTATTTGGAATGCTCTTAGAGCTACTGATCAATTTAAATTAGTCCTAAATTGGTTGTCTTTGTGAACTCTTTGGGTAACGTATTATGTTTTTTTTTGTTTCTTGTTTGTCCATTGTTTCAGGAGTAATAAATTTTCTAATAAAAAGATTATGCCTCGTTATAGGGTCGTTATAGATTGTAGATAAATAAAAAGATTATGCCTCGTTATATTCTTTCATATCTTTCAGAAAAAAGAATTTCACAACTCCTTTTTCCTTGTTCGATCGTCGATGTTCCATCGTCATGAATGGATGATGCTTTCATAGTTGTCATCTTCAAAGCTTGTAGCAAATGAAAATTTGTTGGTTAACTATAGTTTTAACTCACTTGCATCTGCAAGTGTCCACACACAAATAATGCTATTGCTATTACTCCGTATAGCTTACCAAAAGATATAACTAAATCCAATCTAACAATATGCAAGAACAGCTTATACCACGTGCATTAAAGATTGTACATACCTTGGACATCTTAGTACCTTTAGAAGAAAATAAAAACATAGCCATGCCATAAGAAAGCTTTTCAAGAATAAGCCAATAAGACCTCAAAATGAGTTTCTTTTTAACCAACACATAATCTATAAAGCTACAACTCAACAACGTTATACCACTTAAAACATTAACATCATATTGTACAATGCACATCCATGCACAACATCTCTCATTGTAAAATTTTCCAAGAAACAAAATCCATACCTATTCAAAGTAAAAATATTGTATTCAATTAGCGATGAAAAACACCTCCGTCTTCAAAATCACATCCTCATCATTGTCTTTCAAATGGTATGAAGATTGTCCCCTGAACCTACAAAATTTCAGTAAAATCTTTGATTTTCACACTTGGTGGCAGATAAAATAAACAATTAAAGTTACATAACACAAAAAACTACAAGCAGATATGTGAAGTACATACTCATAATTGTTATTACGTCTACGACAAGGAGGTATGGGCACGTATACCCGCTCAGCGCGCGAGATGAGGTTAGGATTTTGTAGTCTGCTTCTATGTAAAAATGGCTTAGGCATGACCCTTTGAGCATGTGGTTGAGGTAAGTGTCTCAAGGCACCACATGAGTTTGGAGCCTCTATACCGAAAGGTGGCCTAGTTCTTAAAATCTGATTAGGAAAATGATGAAATTCGTTCCTCATGGTTGTTGGAAATGACAACAGCGGTGGTGTTTGCACATACTGTCGGCGAGCAAAATTCAAACTCGCTATATGATCATTCCAATTTCCAGTTAGATCCAATGGTTCTAATGTGGATGAACCTAATAGAGAGTGTCTTTGTCCAACGGTTTGCGAAGTCAACGTCTTTGAAAAAAAATGACGAAGCTCATCATCTACATTATCTTGTTGACTCAAAAGGATTTGACAGAGGTTTTCTGCTCCATAACTAAAGGCACTACGTATACGATTATAGCTTGCTGAAATTTAAAACATAATCATTAGTTTGTGGCATGTGTCTCATGAGCAAAGTATTACTACTAAATAACAATGACACCATACCTTTATTCACGCTACGCCCAAGGTTATTCTCATTCTTTAACGGGTCAATGATGTTAAAATGCTGTACTGGAAAACCGTTTCCACCACTTTTTGGGATGTAGAATGCGTCAAAACAATATCTTAGGAAATCGCCTTTGAGAATGAGATCATGACTATTTGGTGGTCTCTCCACTGCAATTTTAGATTTCGTCAAACCAGTGTAGGAAACTAATTTAGTGACATAGAATATATACCGAAACTAACCTTTGATTCTTGGCAAATAAGATTTTCTAACCGGGCCTATTATACTGATGCAGTAGTTATCCCAATCGAATGCACTAAAGTACTTCAAAAATTTGTATAGAACCTATTATGTAAGCAACAAAATAAATTCAAACTTATTAAAAGTCAAATTGTGGACTTATCGTGTTGATACAGAGAAGCTTTCTGAAATTTACCGATAAAGGGCCGTTTAACGATCTTTTAAATACATTAAAGATATAGAGAACTAAAATCTCCAGCCCGTATGTCGATATAAGTCCTGCATGCGCACCAAGAGTTCGACTTTCGTAATAGCACCATGCCTTAATGAGGATAATGCTTTCTTTAAATAGATGATTTTCCCCAATGACCTGATCAATCTACAAAAGATCATGTAGTTATATATATAAAAGTTAACATACAAAAATATTTGAATTTAATTAATTGGCTTAGTTATAAATGTACTTGTTCCAGAAAACACAGCTTGCAAAGGCCTCCGATTTGGTTGAATGAAATATCCACCACAATGCTATCGACGATGCATTTCACAAGTTTCACCTGCCACCCAAAAAATTCATTTTCATAAGAACATTTAATGATCGGTTTTAATCATATAACGAAAACACTTTTAACGATTCTTTAAGTGAAGCAATAACTCATGTAGCAATCAAAAAGTTAAAATGAAGATTCATTCTATTTCAAACTTGAAACCTGAAAAATCTAAACTTTGAGATTTGTATACAATTATAGAAAGATTACCTTGGCGTCGACGAATTTGACATCATTAATAACAAAACTTTCTGAGCCATTCTTCTTTTCACTTTCAAGTAGGGATGCAATATCTTTAATGGTATTATCATTGACTGGACCAGACACAGTTAGATCAATATCTCCATCAGGCAGATAGGTTTTCAATGGCACCGATCCATAAGCAAGTACCTAACAAAAGTTCAGATAAGCAATGTATAAATAAGAAGAGATTGTGTTCCCAGCATGAGGCAATTATACGAACATTCATTATTCCTACATGCATAATTTCTGATCATAAATACATTGTTCTTGTTCTGTAGCTTAACAAATAAAGAATAAAACTGTGTTAGCGTCCCAAATTTTGTATTTGCTATACTAGTGCATGACCGTTAATGATTCCCATATGACAAGCTCAAATTTCAAGAGCAAAATACGCCAAGAAAATATGTCATTGACAGACTATCATATACACTAGCGTGTAACATAATTGTGTCGATTGGTATTCTATGTTTTAAAGGTAATCAGTCGACTTTCACTAAGTAAAATTTCTTATGTGACTGAAATAGAAAGTACCCATCATAAACTTCAAACTTTTATTTCCATTCTAGCCCTAACGGAAATGTGTTCAAATAAGCTTAGTGATATGATCTAAACATGTCTATGTTTCCATTTCTTACTTGTGATTTGTTTTATAAATATGCAGATTGTTTACTAAAGACGAGGGGATGGATATGCAAATAAGAAGTTTAGTTCTTTCCTGTCAAGAAGATAAAGAAAAGGGCTACTATGGAACAATGAAGGCTATATTAAGATTGTTATCAGATCATTAGGGTTACAAAACTCTTATGATATTCATATCTTGCTCTATCTTATTTCTGATTCATGGATCATCTTGATCTATCTTTCTGTTTCAATTATCTTATTGATATTAATCTTTCCTGTATTCAATTATTGTGTAAACTTTCAGCTGGTTAATCCTGCTGACTGATTAATTATATTGTTGATTTAGTTCTTGGTTGTGGTTATAGTTTATGTTTTGATACCATCGCATAAGATGAATGTTTGAAGTAATATAAGCAATTTATAAATATATAAGCGATTGTATTCCGAGCATGAGGCATTTATATAGAGGGTGTTTGTTTAAGGTTATATATGGGCTTATGGGATTATGAGCTTATTTGATTTTGGCTTATATTTAATAAGCTCTAATTTTACGGCTTATTTGGAGATTTGTGAGCTTATATAAGCTTATGATGATATAATAAACTTATATAAGCTCACAAGTCTCCAAATAAACCTGAGGCTTATGGTATATAAGCCGAAAAATGAATAACCTCATAAGCCACATATAAGCTTAAACAAACACCCCCATAACGATCCGTACCTACATGCATAGTCTGATTATAAATACACTTTTACTAGCTAGAGTATGCACGTGCATACCTTAAAAAATAACTTGTTTTGTTTGCCATCATAACAATTAGAAAATACTACGTAAAACTTTGTTAGCATCCCAAATCTTTTTTTTGCTATATGACGGCATAACCATTAATTATTGCCATATAACAAGCTTAAATTCAAGAGCATGAAACACCAAGAAATTTCTGTCATTGTGAGCCTATCATGTACATTAGGTAACTTGATTGTGTCGATTTGTATTCTGTGTTTTAAGGGTAATTTGCCGACTTATGGTAACTGAAATTTCTTGCTTATTTAACTAATTAAACAGAAAGTACCCATCATAAAATTCAAACTTTTATTTCCATTCTACTCTTAATGGAGTTGAAAGTTTGAAGTCTATATAAGCGATGAATAAGAACAAATGTGTTCCGAGCATGAGGCATTTATATAAAGATCCGTTCCTAGATGCATAGTGTCCGATCATATATACACTTTTACAACTAGAGTGTGCACGTGCATACCTTGAAATTTTTTATTATTTTTTTTGTTTTGTATCAGAACATATACCAAATAAAATTTTATTAGCGTCCCGAATTCTGTTTTTGCTATATGACTGTCTAACTGTTAACGATTTCCACATAACAAGCTCAAATTCAAGAGCACAATAGGCCAAGAAATTTCTAAAACTGTAAGACTATCATATACACTAGGTAATTTGATTGTGTCGATTCGTATTCTGTGTTTTAAGGGTAATTTGTTGACTTATGGTAAGTTAAATAACTTGCTTATTTAACATAAATATAAAGTACCCATCATAAACTTCAAACTTTATTTCCATTCTATCCTTAATGGAGATGAAACTTTGAAGTTTATAAAAGCAATTTATAAATAAGAATGAATGCGTTCCGAGCATGAGGCATTTATATAAAGATCCGTTCCTACGTGCATAGTATCCGATCATAAATACACTTTTACAACAGAGTGTGCACATGCATACCTTGAAAAATAAATTGTTTTGTTTTGGAACATAACCAAAAAAAAAAAAAGAAAAAAAAGTTAATTATTATTTGGGTCCCGAATTCTGTTTTTGCTATATGACTGCCTAATTGTTAATGATTTCGACATAACAAACTCAAATTCAAGAGCACAATAGGCCAACAAACTCCTAACACTATAAGACTATCATATACACTAGCGTAATAATTGTGCCGATACGTATTCTACGCTTTAAGGGTAATTTTTCGAATTACACTAAGTGAAATTTCTTGCTTATTTGGCTTAAATAGAAAGTCTCCATCAATAACATCAAACTTTCACCTCCATTTTAGCCTTAATCAGTAAATCACACAATTATCAGTGTCCTAAACGCATGATTTGCATGCAAAGTTACCTAAACATAATCACCTAATTATATTTAGATTGATTTCTTGAACTACTGATGAAACGAGTCACAATAACATATCTATGCGTAACACGTAAACATAGTAACATCTAATCCATATCAATAATCAGTTGCGACGATTCACATACATACATACACACATACATACATAGATACATACATCATTGCGTACATACATACATACATACATACATCATATCATTGCATAAGATCTATAAAACTAACAATAAAATCATACGTAATTTTTTTTATTCAAAACTAGCTAAAATGATACTTAAAAACTGATCTTACATTAATACCAAGATTTCGCCTAAACAACTCTTCGAGATAATCAATCACTTCAAGTCTTTTTCTTTCTGCTATTGTTGTTGGTCGAAACTCTGCCATGATCTGCTTGGTCACCCTCTCAGCTTCCTGCCACCGCTCAGGACCAATCTCTAGTGACCCATTTTGGGTCGCATTTGGATGACGAACGTCACCCATTTTCGTAAAGTGATCAAATTTCAAAAAAGAAAAAAAACACTAGAAAGTTTTCATGAAAAAATTATGGGTTTTTTTTTTAATCAATGCAACATGTGATGAAAATTCATGAATTTAAGGTAAAAAAACAATTTTTGTTTTTGACTTTTTTCTTGAAATTGAATGTGGCATTGACTGTTTTTGTATATATGTGAACTGCTGAGGTGGCTGGAATTATTTATTTATTTTTATTTTTGGCTTTTTAGATTTAGGTAATAAGCACTAAATGAAATTTAACATAATAAGTATTTTGATAATAATATTTGGAATTCGTTTAAATGCTTTCAATAAATATAAAATACTATTCACTGAATCTGATAATAATAGTCTGTTATTAGACAAAGAATAATATTACCTCTTTAGAGCATATGTGTTCACATCTAACTTGATAAAAATATTTAATATGTTATCAATATTGAAAGGATCCAATAGTTAACAATCATTTCCCATTTGGTGATACTTTAAAATCTGTAATTTATAAAATCAGTAGCTGTTATAAGGTGTACTACAAAATATAACTCACAACAATGTCTAATGGGTTTTGGAATGTATGCATACCTTAACAAATAAACTGGTTTACATCGACTTCGAAATTTGAGTTTATTATATAAAAAATTCAAAGTTATTTGAACTAATTAATATAGAACAAAGCATTTCCATTTGCCTTGTGTATATCTCAAAAGAAACAAAATTTAACAGCACTAATGTTTGACAAAAAGTACAAATTATAATGTGTCATACTATTTTGTAAAAGCATTTGATAACGAACATTAGCTAAAACTATAACCGGTAAAGCGACATACAATCATAAATGCTTAACGTTTCATTGGGCGTGTTATAAAAATTGAATCAAAAAGCTTTTAGCTTTTGTTACCAAACAAGTATACAGCCATTAAAGCTAAATGCTCTAAATTTTTCGTTGACAAACACAATTCAGTCCGACAAAAAGTACCCAAAAGTAATGTCATAGTCGAACAGATTTCTTATTGAAGGGCAAGAAGGTTTATAAACTAAATGTTGTAAAACACAAATAAAAAGCAATGTTTATTTACAAGGTTAATAATGGAGTAATTATGAGTTCAAATGTGAAATTTGCAGCATAAATGTACATGGTTATATGATACATTGTGTAAAAATGTGATAATAACCATTCCAAGATTCACACGAACACCAACCGCCAAGTTTGGCATTTGTAATGATCTGAAAGCATAGTTTACTCTTCGTTTGATGATACATAAGAATCACAAGCATGAAGCTTTCCACATATGTCTTGTTTCTCCAAAAACTGTTCGGCGTTTGTAAGGAGTTTAGGCGCGTATTCGAACACCAATACTTTACACTGCAAAAACACAAGACTTATATGAGTATTCTACAAAGCTTAATGTTTAAGAAAATTTTGGTTTTTTAATTTTGTCAGTAACAAAACGATTATGCTTCTGAAATCGGAAAAAGAATAAAGACTATTATGCTAAAGTTTAACCAAAAAATGCGTTAAGTAACAAGTACAACGGTCTTTTTCATTTACATTTCACAAACGGCCCATCAATGGTAATTGTTGCAAATTGATTCAATAAATTGATGGCTCTAAACACATTTGACACGCTTCTGTTTGAGCTAAACTCTAATTTCTTTACCCGTTTGAGATTAAAACACAAGCTAGATCGATCCATCTATAAACAAATGGGTCTTACCAAAAGAGGAGCAAAATTGACATGAGAAAAAAGTTCCGGAATACCTAGGAAAGTTGAAATGCACATGGGGGGGACATCACGGTACGAAGATATATTGTGCCTTGAACTTTAAAGTTTTAGTTACATAGTACAAATTTTATAAAGGGAACAAATGTACACCCACTCTGTAGTCGGGTCTTGGCTAGCTTTTGCAGTTTGTTTCTATGTAAACTTGGTTTGAGTGCAACCCTTTCAGCACGTAGTTTAGGCAATTTTCACTGCAGCCTTCGGTTTTGGAGCCTCTGGACCGTAAGGTGGCCTAACCATTAGCATTTGGTTTGGACAATGTGGAAATCCATTACTCATTGTAGTCAGAAATGGTAACAGTGGTGGTGTATACAACACCATCGACGAGCATAATCCAAACACGCTAAATGATGACTCCAATTTCCAGTTAAATCCAATGGTTTTGAGGTGCAAACCTAGCAGATTGTGTCTTTGTTCAAAGGTTTGCAAAGAGAACCATACCTTTTTTTACGCTATGCCCAAATTATAATTCTTTAACAGGTCGCTAATGTTGAGATGCTTCACCGGAAATCCATTTCCACCACTTTATGGGACATCGAAACACGTCGAGCAAAATATGAGGAAATCGCCTCTAAGCATGAGATATTCTAACTGGGACTGTTACACTGATGGAGCAGTTATCCCAATCAAATATACGAAAGTACTCCATGTTGGTAATTCACGAACAATAACACTTCTTTATAATGTATAAACTATAAACTTTATTATGAAATTGCTAATATGAAATACAACTTTCTGTTTCCTGTATATGTCCTACTTATACTACATGAAAGGGTACTATGTCGATTCATGAACCATCACAATGGTTCAACCATAACCGACTTTAACTTCCTGTAACTAACTTTGTAACCGCCATTCGGTTATTAACTAACTAATACACATGTTTAGCCCTTCGGCTTTAGTTTATTACATAAGCATCCTTAAACTTTCTAATATACTATATTTAGTTTATATCTTCAATACTCCCCCTTAAACTAAATATAGTTTAAATGAGGTCTTCGTCTTCATCTTTGCAACTGGTGTATAATAACGTTGGCTCATCATCCTCGTACTCAACCAGATTTGCCCCATCTTTTTTATTTTCCCACTTTGGACATTCATTGCTAAAATGCCCAAGTTCATTGCATTTGAAACACTTCACGTTGCTCTTATCCCGTTGTGCTCGACCATCGCCTTGACTTCTCCCGGACCCCCGACCTCGTCCTTGGCCACGTCCAAAGTCTTTCTGTCTTGCATCACAACCGCAATATTCACAC
The DNA here is from genome assembly GCA_910596185.1 of Chrysanthemum makinoi. Taxonomy (NCBI): domain Eukaryota; kingdom Viridiplantae; phylum Streptophyta; class Magnoliopsida; order Asterales; family Asteraceae; genus Chrysanthemum; species Chrysanthemum makinoi. Next base: position 67,639,752 of record OU343225.1, on the reverse strand, counting down.
TTGTGTTCCTTGGTCTTCTCCTTTTCATCTACTTTGCTGAAGAATAGGCTACCGGACCTGTCTTCTTCCTTGACTGCCTTTTTCGTCCGTTCTTCGAAAGCTTTTAATCTCCCCACGGCTTCTTGAAATGACATTTTATTCAAATCCGCAAATTGCTCAATCGCCGCTACTATTTGACTAAACTTTTCTGGCACCGATCCTAGAAGTTTTCGAACCTGTCTTTTTTCATCCAAAGTATGTCCAAGATTGCTTGCTTGTGAAACAATCTCACTAATCTTTCCCGCATAAACATCTAGTGCTTCATTTGCACCCATTTTTAACGATTCAAACTCTCGATTCAGTGTCCGAACGCTGCTTCCTTAACCCTTTCAACTCCCACGTGTCGAACCTTTAACGCTTCCCAAATTTCTTCGCCAAGTAAGGTTTGCAATTTGCAAAACCATATTTTCTGGAATTGATTGGTATAACATTGCAATTGCCATGTTGTTTTTCTTTTTATCAACTTCAGTGTCCGTTGTTGGTTCAACTGCTTCCCAGATTCCATGGACATTGAATAACGCTTTAATCTTTACTGCCCAAATCGTGTAATTCGTTGAGTTGAGAACCGGGTATTGGAACGTCATTGATGTTCCTCTATCCTTCGTAACTTCGTTCTTATTTTTATTTGATCCGTCGCCTGTCATTGTCTTTTTCTTCCTTCCTTTTCCAATCTTGATAATCGGATTCTTTGATTTCTGGGTATGTGATCAAACCCGCCTTGCTGTTGAAAGCCAAATCCGTCTAGCAAATGATTGTCACGTCCGCTTCCTGCTAATGACAACTATTGTCCGCTTCACCACTTTTGACAATGAAACCCGCTTCTAATCATTGTTGATGTTAAACCACCCCGTTTCTTCCACTGTTTCTGTATATGAATAAAAAACAACCCCTTCTGATCGATTTCTTTTTCTCCCTGAATCGAACACACGCTCTTGATACCACTGTTGGTAATTCACGAACAATAACACTTCTTTATAATGTATAAACTATAAACTTTATTATGAAATTGCTAATATGAAATACAACTTTCTGTTTCCTGTATATATGTCCTACTTATACTACATGAAAGGGTATTATGTCGATTCATGAACCATCACATTGGTTCAACCATAACCGACTTTAACTTCCTGTAACTAACTTTGTAACCGCCATTCGGTTATTAACTAACTAATACACATGTTTAGCCCTTCGGCTTTAGTTTATTACATAAGCATCCTTAAACTTTCTAATATACTATATTTAGTTTATATCTTCAATACTCCAAGAATGTGTATAGAACCTATCATGTGAACAATAAAAATAACTCAAATCATTTAAAGCCAAAATGTGGACTTATTGGGTAAATATAGAAGAAGTTATGTGTAGTTTACCGATAAAGAACCGTTTAATTATCTATGAAAGACGTTAAAGATACGTAGAACTAGAATCTCCAAGCCATATGTCAACAGAAGTCCTGCGTGTGCACCAAGAGTTCAACTTTCCTAGTAACACCATGCTTTAATGATAATGATGCTCCCTTTAAAAATATGATTTCTCCCAATGACCCGATCAATCTACAAAAGATCATGATCCCAAATATAAAGAAGTTAATGTGCAAATAGAATTATGTGTAATTATTTGAATTAGATATAAAGTTTCCCGTTAAAAAAGACACAACGTAAAGCCCCCGCGATTTGGTTGAATGAAATATCCACCACAAGGTTCTTGACAATGCCTTTCACAAGCTTCACCTGCCACCCGAAAAATCATTTCCACAAGTAAAATTATTGGCCAATTTTAATCATACAACCAAAACAATCTTTAGATATGAATGAAGGCTATATTAACATTGTTATCAGATCATTAGGGTTACAAAACTCTTATGATATTCATATCTTGCTCTATCTTATTTCTGATTCATGGATCATCTTGATCTATCTTTCTGTTATTGTTGATTAATATCTTATTGATATTAATCTTTCCTGTATTCAATTATTGTGTAAACTTTCAGTTGGTTAATCCTGCGCGCTGACAGATTAATTATATTGTTGATTTAGTTCTTAGTTATGGTTATAGTTATGTTTTGATACCATCTACGATGAAAGTTTGAAGTAATATAAGCAATGTCTAAATAATTAGCTATTGTATTCCGAGCATGAGGCATTTATATAGAGGGTGTTTGTTTAAGGTTATATATGGGCTTATGGGATTATGAGCTTATTTGATTTTGGCTTATATTTAATAAGCTCTAATTTTACGGCTTATTTGGAGATTTGTGGGCTTATATAAGTTTATTATGATATAAAAAAACTTATATAAGCTCACAAGTCTCCAAATAAACCTGAGGCTTATGGTATATAAGCCGAAAAATGAATAACCTCATAAGCCACATATAAGCTTAAACAAACACCCCCATAACGATCCGTACCTACATGCATAGTCTGATTATAAATACACTTTTACTAGCTAGAGTATGCACGTGCATACCTTAAAAAATAACTTGTTTTGTTTGCCATCATAACAATTAGAAAATATAATTTTGTTAGCACCCCAAATCTTTTTTTTGCTATATGACTGCATAACCATTAATTATTGCCATATAACAAGCTTAAATTCAAGAGCATGATACACCAATAAATTTCTGTCGTTGTGAGCCTATCATATACACTAGGTAACTTGATTGTGTCGATTTGTATTCTCTGTTATAAGGGTAATTTGCCGACTTATGTTAACTGAAATTTCTTGCTTATTTAACTGAAATTCAAACTTTTATTTCCATTCTACTCTTAATGGAGTTGAAAGTTTGAAGTCTATATAAGCTATGAATAAGAACAAATGTGTTTCGAGCATGAGGCATTTATAAAAAGATCCGTTCCTAGATGCATAATGTCCGATCATATATACACTTTTACAACTAGAGTGTGCACGTGCATACCTTGAAATTTTTTATTAGTTTGTTTTGTTGCAGAACATATAATAAATAAAATTTTATTAGCGTCCGAATTCTGTTTTTGCTATATGACTGTCTAATTGTTAATGATTTCCACATAACAAGCTCAAATTCAAGAGCACAATAGGCCAAGAAATTTCTAGAACTGTAAGAGACTATCATATACACTAGGTAATTTGATTGTGTCGATTCGTGTTCTGTGTTTTAAGGGTAATTTGTTGACTTATGATAAGTTAAATAACTTGCTTATTTAACATAAATAGAAAGTACCCATCATAAACTTCAAACTTTATTTCCATTCTATCCTTAATGGAGATGAAACTTTGAAGTTTATAAAAGCAATTTATAAATAAGAATGAATGCGTTCCGAGCATGAGGCATTTATATAAAGATCCGTTCCTATGTGCATAGTGTCCGATCATAAATACACTTTTACAACAGAAAATAACTTGTTTTGTTTTGGAACATATCCAAAAAAAAAAAAAAAAGTTATTATTAGTGTCCCGAATTCTGTTTTTGCTATATGACTGCCTAATTGTTAATGATTTCGACATAACAAACTCAAATTCAAGAGCACAATAGGCCAACAAACTCCTAACACTATAAGACTATCATATACACTAGCGTAATAATTGTGCCGATACGTATTCTACGCTTTAAGGGTAATTTTTCGACTTACGCTAAGTGAAATTTCTTGCTTATTTGGCTTAAATAGAAAGTCTCCATCAAAAACATCAAACTTTCATCTCCATTTTAGCCTTAATCAGTAAATCACACAATATTCAGTGTCCTAAATGCATGATTTGCATACAAGGTTCCTAAAAATAATCACCTAATTATATTTAGATTGATTTCTTGAACTACTGATGAAACGAGTCACAATAACATATCTATGCGTAACACGTAAACATAGTAACATCTAATCCATATCAATAATCAGTTGCGACGATTCACATACATACATACACACATACATACATAGATACATACATCATTGCGTACATAGATACATCATTGCGTGCATACATACATACATCATTGCATAAGATCTATAAAACTAACAATAAAATCATACGTAATTTTTCTATTTAAAACTAGCTAAAATGATACTTAAAAACTGATCTTGTTAGTAGTATGTATTTATGTATTAGGCCCATATATGTTTTGTATTTGTACCAAGCCCATGTAAGTGTAGGGTTTGGAGCCTTTATGTATGTCCCGTCTTTGGGATTTCCGAGCAATAAAAACGGTAACAACCTTCATGGTTTCAGAGCAATACGCCTCTTCTAAAACCCTACCATCCGCTGCCTAATTTCCCTCTCCAATCTCATCTCAGTCTCTTCTCCCATCACTGCTCCTCCAATCAATCCTTATATCTCCTTATCTCCATCACCATGACAGTCATTGATCCTCCTTCTCAACCCTCCATTCTCCTCTCCGATAAACTAATGGCAATTAACAATCTTAATAACATCATCCCCGTTAAACTTGACGTGGATGAGATGAATTATTCATCATGGGTGTATTTTTTCACTCATTTTTGTCGCGGTAATCAACTGTTGGACCACCTTCAAACCAAGAGTGGCCAAGACGCTCCAAGTACCTCTTCGCCTCCGGATGCGGAGTGGTTGAAAATTGATTCCATTCTCCTTTCTTGGATATTTGTTACGGTCTCTAAAACCCTTCAACAACGATTAGTTGTTGCAAACCCTAAAACGGCTAGCGAGGCTTGGGATACTCTAGCTGCAATATTTTCCGACAACAAAAGAACACGATCCATCGCTTTGAAAGCGGAGTTACGATCTCTAAAACTTGGTGACATGGGCATTGATGCATATTTTCGAAAAATAGAATCCATTGCCACAATCTTAAATAGTCTTGGTTCGCGTCTAGATGATGATGATGTGGTGACTTTCGCGTTGGAAGGGTTGCCCACATGGTATGATAACGTGGCCACAATCATTGCTCATCGGGATCCCTTTCCCGATCTCAAAACCGTTCGATCCATGCTTACCAGGGAGGAGATGCGCTTAAAGGCTCGTACTCAAGAAACTATGACCGATACAACCTCATCTTCACCCATGGTTTTATTAGCAAATACCGGTTCCAACTCATGCCGATTTGGTGCAACATGCAAATTTTTGCATAATGGGACGCCTGGTATGCATCCTCTCGTTAACTCTCAATCTCATATATCTCCCAACACCCTATCCTCCACTGACATGCAAACCTTACAACATTTGTTAGCCAAATTGGGATGTAATGGGACCACCACTGGACACCAAAATAACCATACGACCCCTGTTGCTTTTATGACAAGTCCACCAGGCTTTGGACTGTCATCTACACCATCTGGCCCCTCCACTCAACACGTGAACCCTCCCCCTTATGGTATGACAGGCCACACGATGGTTTATAACCATCCAGCCCAGTCCAATTATTCGGCAGGTCACCATGTTACACAGTCCACTTATCCGGTCCAGCAGCAGTCAACTTATCAGGTTCTACAGCCCACGGTTCACTCACAACAGGGGGTTTAGCAGCCCGGTTCAGCAATTCACTTTGGTGTTGGTACACCGGTTCATACAGTTGGCATTCTTGGACCCCCTCCGGTTCACGGTGCCCAGTCCGGTTCAGCAGTACACCCCGTTTCAGGAGGTTCGTTCGGGGCTGTTTCGGGTCAAGAAACTATTCTACCACATGCCTTTGCCACTACTACCCTTCATGAACCTGCTCCCGGTAATTGGAACATGGATATAGGTGCATCCTCTCATCTAAATGATTCGGTCAATAATCTAAGTGATGTATTTAATTCAAGCATTTATTCATCTGTTGCGGTTGGTGACGGGCACACTATTCCCGTCACCAACTCTGGCCATAGCATTTTACCGACTCCCCTCCGACCTCTTCACCTAAATAATGTCCTAATTACCCCCCATATTGTTAAAAACTTAATTTCTATACGTCAGTTTGTATGTGAAAATTATTGCACTGTTGAATTTGATCCGTTTGGCTTTTCTGTTAAGGATTTTCAAACCCGTCAGGTGCTGCTCTGCTGTGATAGCACTGGCGACCTCTACCCTGTCACCCAGCCTTCTCCCATTCCTCAAGCCTACCTCACAAGTCAATATACGTGGCATCAACGTCTTGGACATCCAGGAAGTGAAGTGTTGCGTCATGTTATTTCTAATAATTATATTTCTTGTAATAAAGCGAAATCTCCTGTGCTTTGTCATGCATGTCAGCTTGGCAAACACGTGCGACTTCCATTTGTTAGTTCTTCTACTTTAGTTCAAAGTTGTTTTGATATTATTCACTCGGATTTGTGGACTTCCCCGATTCCGAGCTTATCTGGTTTTAAATATTATGTTCTCTTTTTAGATCATTATTCTCAATTTGTATGGGTTTATCCGTTAGTTCATAAATCTGATGTTTTATCCAAATTTACATTATTTCGCAAGTTTGTCAAAACCCAATTCAACCGTGAAATAAAATCATTCCAGTGTGACCATGGTGGTGAATTCGATAACCATGAATTTCATAAATTATTTAACGATAATGGGATTCACTTTCGTTTCTCCTGTCCACGCACCTCCCAGCAAAATGGAAAATCCGAACGCATGATTCGCACCATTAACAACCTTATCCGCACCTTACTTTTTCAAGCCCACCTACCCCCCAACTACTGGGTCGAAGCCCTCAACATGGCTGTTTACCTCTTAAATATCCTACCCTCCCGTGGCATTGACAATGACATTCCCCTTACACGCATGTTTGGCACCCCACCTGACTACCGCATTTTACGTGTCTTTGGGTGTATTTGTTATCCTCATATAGATACCAACCACAAACTTGGACCACGAGCCACACCATCCATATTTTTGGGTCATGCTACCCATCATCGTGGCTACCGTTGCTTAGACCTAAACACCAACAAAATCATTATATCTCGCCATGTCACCTTTGATGAGACCGCTTTTCCCTTTGGAACCACCACATCCACTGTCACACCATCCTACGACTTCTTAGATGACTCACCTAACCTCATTTCCAACATTATCAAACTCACCCCAACTTCACCAACACAAACCTCCCCACCTGATCCACCACCAACAACCCCTCCTCCTTCCCCCATTTCACCTATCCTAGACCCTCCACCTTCTCCAACTGTGGCATCACCAACCGTGCCTCCCTCCCCACCACCACCCACCCCTCCTACCTAACCAACGGCCCCTATTTCCGTTTCCGTTTCCCAAGACCCCCCCATGTTGCTGATCCTACACCAACAACGACATCGATTCATCCCATGGTTACACGTTCTCGTGTCGGGACTAGCCGTCCCAATCCCCGTTACGCTTGTCATGTGTCTACAGTTTCCCCTTTACCCCGTTCCTATAACACTGCTTTTCTGGACCCTAATTGGTTAAATTCTATGTATGATGAATTTAATGCTCTTATTAAAAACAAAACTTGGATTCTTGTACCTCGTCCTACGGACACAAATATTGTTCGCTGTATGTGGTTATTTCGCCACAAGTACTTGGCTGACGGTACTCTCAGTCGCTACAAGGCTCGCCTTGTCGCGAATGGCAGCACACAGATAGAGGGGGTTGATGTTGATGAGACCTTTAGCCCGGTTGTCAAACCTGGCACTATAACGATCGCCGTTCTCAGTTTGGCTGCTTCTAGACATTGGCCGGTTCACCAGCTTGATGTTAAGAATGCATTTTTGCATGGGGATTTATCTGAGACTGTTTACATGCACCAGCCACCTGGTTTTCGTGATACTGAGCACCCGGATTATGTATGTTTGTTACGCAGATCTCTTTATGGGTTGAAACAAGCTCCTCGGGCTTGGTTTCAGCGTTTTGCCACCTATGTTCTTGGGATTGGCTTTACACATAGTAGCTGTGACACCTCATTGTTTATCTATCATCAGGGGACTGACACTGCTTATCTTTTATTATATGTTGATGATATTGTACTGACTGCTTCTTCTGATGGATTGCTTCAGCGTATTATTGCAGCTCTTCATAAGGAGTTCTCTATGACATATTTGGGATCACTAAATTATTTTTTGGGCATATCTGTTACTCGTGACACTTCTGGTATGTTTTTATCACAGCGCAAGTATGCCACAGAGATTCTTGAGCGTGCTCACATGGTTGATTGCAATTCCAGTCGGAATCCGGTTGACACTGAGTCTAAACTGGGCAATGATGGCAGTTTGATATCCGATCCCACTTTATATCGGAGCCTTGCCGGGTCGCTTCAGTACCTCACATTCACTCGTCCTGATATATCTTATGCTGTTCAGCAGGTGTGTCTTCACATGCATGATCCGCGCGAGCCTCATTTCTCTGCTCTCAAACGGATTTTGCGCTATATTCGAGGCACTTTAGACTACGGGTTACAGCTGTATTCTTCTTCTACTACATCCTTGGTTGCATATTCTGATGCTGATTGGGCTGGCTGCCCAACTACTCGGCGGTCTACTTCTGGATATTGTGTATTTCTTGGCAACATACATACATACATACATACATCATTGCATAAGATCTATAAAACTAACAATAAAATCATACGTAATTTTTCTATTTAAAACTAGCTAAAATGATACTTAAAAACTGATCTTACATTAATACCAAGATTTCGCCTAAACAACTCTTCGAGATAATCAATCACTTCAAGTCTTTTTCTTTCTGCTATTGTTGTTGGTCGAAACTCTGCCATGATCTGCTTGGTCACCCTCTCGCCTTCCTCGCCACCGCCAGACCAATCTCTAGTGACCCATTTTGGGTCGCATTTGGATGACGAACATCACCCATTTTCGTAAAGTGATCAAATTTCAAAAAAAAAAAAAAAAACTAGAAAGTTTTCATGAAAAAATTATGGGTTTTTTTTAATCAATGCAACATGTGATGAAAATTCATGAATTTAAGGTAAAAAAAACAATTTTTGTTTTTGACTTTTTTCTTGAAATTGAATGTGGCATTGACTGTTTTTGTATATATGTGTACATATGGTTAAACTTTGAATTTTTTATATAATAACTTCAAATTTCAAAGTCGAATCTTGGGGTTTGGGCCTGGTAACCCCATGTTCGAATCTTGGAAAAGGCAAGGGTTTACCTATATTAATTGTCGTGCCTTCGGGCGGATTAGTAGGGGGTTTTCCCCCCATCGGGTATTTGAAATAGGCATTTCCGCTTCGAGGGAGCTCTCTAGCGCGGACCCGGTTTAGACAACGTAGTCTAGACCTCCCGCTGTCGAACCGCGACACGAAGCACTTAATAAGAAATTCACCTTTCAAAAAAAAAAATTTCAAAGTCGATGTAGACCAAAAAATGCGTTAAGTAACAAGTTCAACGGTCTTTTTTTCATTTACATTTCACAAACGGCCCAGATCAATGGTAATTGTTGCAAATTGATTCAATAAATTGATGGATCTAAACACATTTGACACGCTTCTGTTTGAGCTAAACTCTAATTTCTTTACCCTTTTGAGATTAAAACACAAGCTAGATCGATCCATCTATAAACAAATGGGTCTCACCAAAAGAGGACCAAAATTGACATGAAAAAAAAGTTCCGGAAAACCTTGGAAAATTGAAATGCACATGGGGGGGACATCATCGTTGTTTTTCAAATGGTACGAAGATATATTGTGCCTTGAACTTACAAAATTTAAAGCAGATATATGACTTTAAAGTTTTAGTTACATAGTACAAATTTTATAAAGGGAACAAATGCACCAACTCTGTAGTCGGGTCTTGGCTAGCTTTTGCAGTTTGTTTCTATGTAAACTTGGTTTGAGTGCAACCCTTTCAGCACGTCGTTTAGGCAGCTTTCATGGCAGCCTTCGGTTTTGGAGCCTCTGGACCGTAAGGTGGCCTAACCATTAGCATTTGGTTTGGACAATGTGGAAATCCATTACTCATTGTAGTCAGAAATGGTAACAGTGGTGGTGTATACAACACCATCGATGACATAATCCAAACACGCTAAATGATGACTCCAATTTCCAGTTAAATCCAATGGTTTTGAGGTGCAAACCTAGCAGATTGTGTCTTTGTTCAAAGGTTTGCAAAGTCGATGTATTTGAAAAAAAATGACGCAAGCTCATCATTTATATTATCTTCTTGACCCTTAAGGATTCGACTAAGGTTTTGAGCCCCATAACCAAAGGCACCACGTATACAATTAAAATTTGGTAAGTTAAAAAAAAAAACCATTAGTTCCCTAGTTTTGTTGGTACGAGCATGAGTATAAATACTAAATAAATACGAGAACCATACCTTTTTTTACGCTATGCCCAACGTTATTATAATTCTTTTACAGGTCGCTGATGTTGAGATGCTTCACCGGAAATCCATTTCCACCACTTTTTGGGACATCGAACACGTCGAAGCAAAATATAAGGAAATCGCCTCTAAGCATGAGATATTCTAACTGGGACTATTACACTGATGGAGTAGTTATCCTAATCAAATATACGAAAGTACTCCAAGAATGTGTATAGAACCTATCATGTGAACAATAAAAATAACTCAAATCATTTAAAGCCAAAATGTGGACTTATTGGGTAAATATGAAGAAGTTATGTGTAGTTTACCGATAAAGGACCGTTTAATTATCTATGAAAGACGTTAAAGATATGTAGAACTAGAATCTCCAAGCCATATGTCAACAGAAGTTCTGCGTGTGCACCATGAGTTCAACTTTCGTAATAACACCATGCTTGAATGATAATGATGCTCCCTTTAAAAATATGATTTCTCCCAATGACCCGATCAATCTACAAAAGATCATGATCGCAAATATAAAGTAGTTAATGTGCAAATAGAATTAGAGCAGAGTTATTTTACATACCAAACTTTTCTCACATATCAAGGGACTCATCTCCACCATCCATCTAAAAAGAAATTAATGGCTGAGATTAAAAGCATTTTATTATTTCACCTATTTTTTATAATTTAAATATCTCTTAAACCGTTAATCGTTAAGTGAAAATATTTATACCATCGCGACAAGCATTTAATTATCTTTCTATAGACGCAAGACTTTGATATACTTTCAAAAAGAAAAAAACATTTTTTACACGCTTTTTTTTTTTTTTTTTTCGTTACTGAAATCGAATGAAGAAAATCATATATGATAAAACACTAAATTGAATATCACATGTGATATTAGTGTTAAATCATATAGGATATGTAATATCATATGTGATATTACATATCATATATGATATTACACTAATATCACATGTGATATTCAAATTAGTGTTTTATCATATATGATTTTTTTAATGCAAAATTCAGTAACGTAAAAAAACGAAAAAACTTAAAAAAAAACGTTAAAAATACGAAAAAAATATTTTTGTCGAAAGCATATCAAAGTGCCTATCTATAGAAAGATAATTGAATGCTCGTTGCAATGATATATTTTTTTTCGCTTAGCGATTAACGGTTTGAAAAATATTAATATTTGAAAAAAATGATAAAAGTGGGTTTTTTAAATTGTTAGGATTAATCTCATCCATTAGATCAAATAAAAATGAAGGGTGGAGATTGATCCCTTAGTATGTAAATAATCTTTTGTCCTCAAATGATCTTAAATCATAGAATTATATGTAACTATTTGAATAAGATATAAAGTTTTTTGTTCAAAAAGATACAACGTGCAAAGCCCCCGCGATTTGGTTGAATGAAATATCCACCACAAGGTTCTCGACAATGCATTTCACAAGCTTCACCTGCCACCCGAAAAATCATTTCACAAAGTAAAATTATTGGCCAATTTTAATCATACAACCAAAACAATCTTTATTGGATCCCTAAATCTAGAAATAACTTGTGTAACAATCAAAAATAAAAAATATAGACTCATTCTATTTCAAGCTTCAAAAAAACACAAGTTGGGCCTAAAAAGTCTAGATTTTGAGATCAATATACATTGAAATAGATTACCTTTACGTTTTTAAGCTGTACATCTTTAATAACAAAGTTTCCTAAGTTGTTCTTCCTTTCACTTTGAAGTAGGTCTGCATTCTATGTGATGAAATTCTCATTGATCGCATCAGAAACAGTAAGATCATATCAGTATCACCACCAGGGATAGGTACGGAGCCATAAGAAAGTACCTAAAAAAAGTTCAAACAAGCAATGTATAAATAGTAAGAGACTGTATTCCGAGCATGATGCACTTATATAGAGATTCATTCCTACATACATAGTGTCTGATCAAAACTACACTTTTACAAGCTGCTATGCCCGTGTATACCTTGAAAAAGGACTTGCATTGTTCAGTAGTATATAACAAATAAAGAATCAAAACTTGCTAAGTTCCTGGATCATATCTTTGTTAAAGTAGTGCATAACATCAAATATTCCCATATAACAAGTACATACTAAATAGCAGAATGCAAGATGTTATATCAACGTAAGAGTATCGTATACACCAGCCTAAAAAATTGTGGCGATTCGTGTTACTAGTCGACTACACCAAGTGAAAGTTCTCGCTTATCTGACTTAAACAGAAAGTCCAAATGTCCAATCACGTTATTCAAACTTTTATATCTATTATTGCCTTAATCAAACAATAATCAGATTCCTAAATGATATGAATACAATATTACTTAAAAATAATCAGCTAGTTATATGTTGATTGGTTTCTTGAACTACTAATGAAACAAATCAGACAGCATAACACGTAAACATAATAACTTATAATCCAAATTAATATTCATCAATCACGATGATGCACATTCATAGATACATATATCATTGCATATGATTTATATAACAAAAATCATACTTAAAAATAATTTATACATGCACATTGCTAGCTAAAATGACACTTAAAATGATCTTAAGTTACAACCAAGATTTCGCATAATCAAACTCTACCATGATCACCTTTGTCATTCTCTCAGTTTCCAACCACCATTGAGCACCTATCTCCAGTGACTCATTTTCAGTCACATTTGGTTGATGAACATCAACCATTTTCAAACACTTATCAAATTTCTGAAAAAATGAAAATACATAACCTTTTACTAGATCATGTGCATCTTGAATTTATGCAAAACGTGTTGAAAAAATACGATTTTGATGTAAAATCAAATATTGTGACTTTTTGTTCTTGATATGGAATGTGGCATTGATTGATTTGTTTAACTGCTGGATATCTTTTATTTTATTTTTGGTTTTCCTCGATCTTGGCCGGGTGTAATGGTTGGTGATCCACCACCACCACCATCTTTGATCACACATGAACCCCATTACCCCGCTCCTAGACTGCATACGGTCCCCATTTTTGCATTGGTTTGGTGGTCTGTATAAAGTGAGATATTTTTATATGTTTTGTTTGGTGGTGAACAATACACGTATTTGATGATGGGCATGATGGTGTGCTAAATAATGATGTGACGCTGTCATAGAGGCGGCGAGTTTGGTAACCATACACCTATTCTTACTTCTATATAAAACATGTAGAATTTTGTCTTAAGTAGCTAGTATTCAATAAACAAAATTTACAACACTTTATTGCATGTATTAATGGACATAATAAATGGCACAAGTTATTAAGTAAATGGTACAAACACTTGAAACACATTTTCTTAGAATATTAGTTTTGAGTTAATGATTTTGAGAGTTGTAAAGTTACATTAATAATCTATAAATGTTATTAGAGTTAATTTACGACATGTAATAAATATAAGACATGTAATAAATATAGCATATGCAAAACATGAATATTAAAATAGGAAAAGTTAAGTATACGTCAAATATTCTCTAAATATCCAATGAACCAATTCTGGTTATCTATTTTTCTTACAAAAACAAACAAAATAAAATCTTTCACTATTTTTTAAAAAATTAAATATCTCGCAAACCGTTATCGTTACGCAAAACGAATAATACCATCGCGACGAGAATTAAATCATCTTTATATAGGACACTTCTATATACTTTTCATGATTTTTTTTTATATCTTTTTCTCAGTTACATATGAAAAAATATGATTTGTATCACAAATCACATGTGATTTGTGACATGTGATTCAGACGTAACTAAAAAAAAAATCGAAAAAAAAGATCGTCGAAAGTATATCAAAGTGCCCGTTTACTGAAAGATAAAAAAATACTCGTTGCGATAGTGATTTTTTTTATTTGACGAACTACCGTTTGCAAGGTTTTTTATTTTTAAAAAAGATGTGAAAAGTGAGTTTTTTTTTTTTTTTAATGAGAAATGAGAGGGTAAGATTGATTTATTGAATTTTTAGATAATTGTGATCCTATATTGATCTCAACTCATATTAAGATTGTTTATTTAATGTGTGCTAAATTGAGATACAAGAAATCCTATAAAAACTTGACAACCTTAAAATCCTGGAATACATTTTGAGTCGTTTTAAAATTGAACAACAACACTTAATGAAATTTCAGAGCACTTAATGAAGTTTTGATTTAATAAGTATTCTGATAATGTGGATTTTGGAATTATTCAAGTGCCTTCAATATATATAAAACTAGTTGCTTAACCCGCCCCGCTGGGCGGGCTACTTTCATAAGATTCAATGTTCATTTGTGTTTTATGTAAAAACCTTATAATATGTATTGTGAAAATTGCAGGAAATCCCAAAAACCCAAGGTAAGGAAGCTATCCGTTAATCATTAGTAAAAACAGTTTTGTGACAGAGAGAGTTGTGAACAAAAGTAAAAAAAGAAGTGAATAACTTAAATATGGTGAGGCATGAGAGAGGCATGGGATGATATGGCAGAATATTATTGGTGGGTGGTGAGGCCAACTCAAAATGAGGTTTATACAAAGAGCATGCCCAATGTTTCACAAGCTGTTGGATATACCGCATTCGCTTTCTCAAATTTATGGCATACATCGTCAATTTGACCTCCAACTCTTGTGATTCTTGTTACACTCCCTCTAACCATTAAGCTAAATATGCTTGTTGTTCCTGTGAAAGGCGATCACATATATTAATAAAAAGAATCATAATTAACCCGAATACAAAGATATGAGGAAACAATATTTATACATAACAACTCATGGTATTTTATTTAGTTTTAAAGAAAGAAAGTATGTTACCTTCTTGATACGAACTTGCAGCCTCTCATCATCTAATGGTCCTTTAAAATGAAACGTATCTCCCATCATGCGAACAATAGGAAGTGCAGGAATTTAACTTTGGATTCGTCTTTTCAGTCTATAACTATTATATAAAGCATTTTGAGTGATATATTATTAGTTTGTAAATATGCTTAATTTTTATATATAATTTATGCATAGTAAAGAACTGCTTATGCACCTTTAGGGATCTCCATTCAGAATCGATCCACCTAGATGAAGCAGAATCTCCTACGCCAACTATGGTCCCACTAAACCTGCAGCAGAACAGTTAAACAATTGAGTTACAGAATCAAGTAATCAGTTGAGTTAATGATGAGCCATCTGCATAGGTACTTTTTCACTAACCTCTTCACCCTCAAATCTCATTTTGAAGCTCATACCAACATAAAGCTCATACCAACATCTGCAGTCTCAGATATGTTTCCAAAATTTGTTTTCTTTTAATAATAATCTAATTCTTGATGCAGCATGACTGAGAGTACTTTTTTTAACATGAGTATAAGCTTGGATGAATGTGAAGTGAAATGTTTGAAGAATTGTACCAGTATATTATAAAAAAAGTTTAAACGTATGAATATTAACGTTTCTTTATTGTGTACAAAAAGATAATAAATAAAACTTATAATTTATCTGCGTCATTTAGGCGGAGCTTCTTTCTTTGGTTCTACTTCGTCCGATGGGCGGGCAAGCGTCATAAGATTACTTGTCGAAGTATAACTGGATGTAAAAAAATTGTAGTCAAAAAGTTGGAATACAAAATAAAAGTGTTCATGTATTATATGTAAAAAGAACAATGAAATGTATGAGAACATCTAAATTAAATGGTAAAGCATGCCGAAGTATGAAAACAAATTGTAAAACTTTATTGTAACTGAAATAGTATACTAATAGTAACTATAGGGAGAAACTAATTATTAACCAATGGTTTCATTCATCAAGCCAAATAGCTAACCAATGGTTTCATTCATCAGGATCAAAATAATGAGAATGCTGGAGCAATATCAGCATTAAATTTATCAAAATGAGTGACAAATAACTATACGTTAAAAATAAAATACCTTAGATAGAGCTTGGCTGATAACTGTTTTTCCACAGCCAAACGCACCAGGAATGGCACGTCCCACAAAGCACCGAGGGGAAAAGAGCATCAAGAACACACTAAGACCTAGAATAGATTATTAGGACTACATTATATGGATTAATGGTCAATGATAGAAAATAAAAAATATATATAAATAGATCTTTATATTATAGTAAGAGATACCTGCCCAGTAAGAAGAGGAGTGTCAGCAGCAAGCTTAGATGCAACGGGCCTAGGTGTACGTACAGGCCAAGTCTGTAAGCCAAAAGTGCAATGAAATAAGATATCACATAATCACTAACCATTGAAAACTCATAAATATGTTGTCATCGTGTTACAAAAAAGACAGATAGAAAATCTGAAGCATGGTAAATTGCTTTTTGACACTTGAAACTCAAGCTCCAAGACAGTATCCTGTATAGAAACAGAAATAGTTATAGGCCGGGTGTGATATCTAACCACGTACAAAGATTTGTAGAAAACAATATGATATGGTGAAAGGAGTCTAAACAAAAAGAAACCTTTAATGAGTAATGACCATCTGGTGCAACGTATGTTACTTTTTCCATGAAGTCTAAACAAAAAGAAACCTTTAATGAGTAATGACCATCTGGTGCAACGTCATAATGCAGCAAGGCCCCGACCCACAAAAGAAATAGATGTTCAATCTAAAACATAAAATCATAGTAGATTTAGGGAGTGTTTGGCTATAGAAAATTATAAAGTAATCAGACTCTTTAAAGCAATTCATAATCTACTTCTTGAATATGGATTTAAGAATTGGTGCACTGATGTTCTTTACCGTGTAGCCTTGAACATATGTTACCCCAGATTTAGGAGATGAAACAGTTAGAGGCAATTCCATTAACTGCACTAAATGGTTATAGATTAGAGGTAGTACAATGGCTGGTACGGGTTGGGTTGGATTGACACGTTAGTCAATACATTTAGGCACAACAAAACTATCAAATAAGTCAAAGTGTTCCCATTATTCTAAGCCAAATCTTTAGCAGCTTGACTATTACATTTATGTATCGAGGTACCCGTGTTCTGCTATGGGTCATTCTGCATTTCAGTAAAAAAAAACCCATTAAATAATAAGCCGATGCTAAATACTCTTTTAAGCCATTAGTATTAGTAGCATGCCTTTTTTTCTGAACATATACTGCAAATAGCCTACATTTTAAGCCATTAGTATTAGTAGCATGCCTTTTTTTTCTGAACATTATGCAAATGGAATAAGCTGAAGCTAAACAACACACCTCAAAGCATACAGGGCAGTTATGATGCATTGATCCTTCAACACACCGGTCTCTCTATCATGAAATTTGAGTAGTAGCATCCTGAAAATTAATAGGATATATATCCAAGATTATTAGTCGGAAAAAATAGAATTTGTCAAGGAATAAACAACTTAAAAGGCATATGGAAAAAAATGCAGATAAATGTCATGAAGTAATATCAAAATCCACAACACCTATATCCTCTACAGTACTCGATCTGACATGTTCATTTGCATTGTGAGCCAATACCCCTTGTTGATTACAAAGAGAATTGTGTGAGCATCCTTGCAAGACAAACAGGCACCTGCATAAGATTGTTTAAAAGATGAATAAAAAAATCTGGCATTACAATATTTTGACTCAGAACTTTAAAAAACATGCCACAATAAATAGAATGTAACAGAAAGGAAGTTGTAAAAATATCCTTACCTCGAATTTCATTGGCATTCAAGATTAAATGGCAACTTTTAGAAGTACACGACATTAACAGATCATCAGATGTTTTCTCTTGCAAATGCTCGTGAGGACACCGCAACCTTGTGAAGTCAACAAAATCATATAATCCCGAATCCTTGTCAGTAACATGCGTTTCAACCGGCCGTCTATTATCACAGGAACAAAAAAAGCATGTAGCCAATCATCTTTGAAAATGAGAATAAACAATGAACATAAGGATACTTACGAAACCTATATTTTAATAATAAGACAATGTGTTACCCAAAAAAATTGTTATTTACCTTCCATATTAACGTCAAAGAATCTCGCATGCTAACTTTCTGTATCCTAAGCTACGTGCGTCTGAAAAAAATATCCTTGTTCCCACCAATGAGTACGAAGACCCCGTGATACACAATTACTTTTGAGCACAATGCCAAAATGATCATACCTCAGCTGACGTGTTAGTGACCAATGATTAATAATTTGCCTTAGACATCTCATTTATCTATTAACAATAACAAACAAACAACAAATTAAAAAAATTAAAAATAAATAAAAAATAAAAATCACTAAGACCATATGGACGCGTAAATCATAACATAGTGACCAAACAAACAAAAAGAATCATATGGAAGATTGATCATAATTTCTCGACATGAAAGCAAAATCATAATTGAAAGGACAAACCTGAGTCGGGGTTGATTTCAAAACTGAAATTAATAATCAAAATCTGTAAATGGAAACAAAAAGTATTCTCTAATTCACTAAAAGTAACCTAATTCGGATTAAATTCGAACAAAACCTAAAAATAAATATTACCACGATATTGAATTTGGGTGATTACTGATGATGCAAAACAGATGACTTTTCAATCAACCACACATCATTGCCATTTCCTTCTTCTCTAACACATGATCTACACATACAATTAACAAATCTCAAAAATGGATATTCAAAAGAACCATTCGAAAAATGATAAACTCGTCATGAACTCTTTCCTTTTAACAAAGTCCGTTATTAGAATCAAAATCATATACAAATTCTTATAGATAATTACTTTCAATTTATGAAAACAAAATGAAATAGCTTTCATCGATTGTTTAACATATAAGAAACAACACCAAAAAGCAGGAAAACGATATACATACCCTTAGAAGCTATTGAAAACAAAGGAAATCCCCCCTTTTGCGTTCTTCTTCATAGCTGTAATCAGTATTGATTGTTAGGATGATTTGATATACTTCTCCACAGTATAATGAAATCCCCTTTTGCGTTCTTCAATAGAATCCCTGATTTTTAGCAAGAGACACGCCCCAATTGATGTGTGTGAATAGTTTTGTTGATTTGATTTATGTGAGATTAGTGGTAATATGTGAGGAATGTTTTCTGATATTGTGTTTCGTGAGTTGCAAAGTAGTCAAATCAACAGCCCATGTTTTCTGATATTGTGTTTCTGAGTGTATCCATTCATCCACGTCTTTTTATTAATTTTGTTTTTGAATGTGTATCACAAAAACCAATCTGCTCTAGTGGTAGGAGTGTTGGTAGTGTTTCTAGTGACCAGGGTTCGATTCTGGGTAGAGCCTTTTTTTTATGTAGTTGGATATCGAACGCCCTGTCATCAATGAGTCAGCAATGAGTCATCAATGATGTGGCAATAGTGACGTGGCAATGGTGAGTTGTCATGGTCTCCTCTATTATATAGTGTGGAGATATGTTTTACGTACTGAATTTGATTATAGTAATAATATTGTGTTATTAGTACAGAAGGAAAAAAAAATAAAAGAAAGATAAATAATGTTGCCTCTTTTGAGCATATGAGTTAGCATAGAGGCACTTTATTTTGCTTACTTAAAAATTCATGCGTACCAAGAGACAAATTCCTACCTTCCATCTATTTTGATCTAATGGTAGAGATTAACTTAAGATTAAATACTTAATCCTAAGTCCATGTTTTTTTCGTCTTTTTGTATTTCTTTTTTATTCACTTTTTTTTGTCTTTTTTATTAAATCACATTTTTTTTATATATTAACGTCTTTTTGTTTCTTTTTTTTTAATTCGCTTTATTCACGTTTTTTCTTCGCTTTCATACGTATTCGTCTGTTTTCATCTGTTTCGTCCGTTTTCCAACGTTTTCGTTCATTTTCTTACATTTTCGCCCGTTTTCATTCGTTTTAGTTCGTTTTCATATGTTTTCGTCTATTTTCTTAACTTTTCATTCATTTTCATACGTTTTCGTCCGTTTTCATACGTTTCCATACGTTTTTTTACGTTTTCATGTATTTTCTTTCGTTTTCATACGTTTTCGTCCGTTTTACACGTTTTCATCCGTTTTCATAGGTTTACATACGTTTTAGTCCGTTATCATACGTTTTTGCCGTTTTTCCGTTTTTAGACGTTTTCGCCCGTTTTCTTACGTTTTTGTCCGTTTTCATACGTTTTCGTCCCTTTTCTTACGTTTTCGTTTGTTTTCATACGTTTTCATCCATTTTTATACGTTTTCGTCTTTTTTTACGTTTTCATGTACTGTCGCCCGTTTTTATACATTTTCGTCCGTTTTCAGATGTTTTCGTCTATTTCTATACGTTTTCATAGGTTTATATACGTTTTCGTCTATTTTTTTACGTTTTCGTCCATTTTCAGACGTTTTCGTTCGTTTTCATACGTTTTCATCCATTTTTAAACGTTTTCGTTCGTTTGCAGACGTTTTTTCCGTTTTCATACGCTTTTATTTGGTTTTATACGTTTTGTTTTCAGACATTTTCGTCCGTTTTTTACAGTTTTTTATACGTTTTCGTCTATTTTTACACGTTTTCATGCTTATTATTAAACTTTATTATATTACATGTCTAATATCAATTGTGATATTTTATTAAAAAAAAAAAAAGTTAGTGTCTAATATCACTTGTGATATTTTATAAACAAATAAGCATGTTTTTTTAACCTTTAATATCACCTGAGATATTTCATTGCTCTGTATATTTTTATATATTATCACCTATGTGTTTTCTAATATTTTTATAATTTTCAGTTACAAGATAGTTTTTGTGTCTTTCATCGCAATTGACAAGCGCATATATTTTTTAATGCAACCAATGTTATCTATCACTTGTGATATTATACTCTTAGTAGAAATAAAATGGTTAAAATCTCTTTAGGTGAATTCTTATTTTGTTCAAAAAAAGCTAATTTAATGCAACAGTTGTTTGATTTTCAGAATATATCAAGTCGCTATTTTCATAGTTTGCTTCTTTTGTATTCATTTTGATATTTTTAAGTGACACTTATTTATCTCTTGTGATATAGCACTGTAAGAAAGATAAAAAGTATTACATTCTTAATAATGTATGTATTATCAGTTGTGATACTCAACTAAGAATGTGAAATATTATATTCTTACCAAATGTGACAAGAATTTAGTATTTTACCAAGTATATATGAAAGAAATAATAATAAACATCAATTATTATATTATTGTGATGATTCTGTTCATTTTTATTATTTGTATGAGGAAGATTTTTGTGTTTTATGATTATATGAAATATTAGAAAAGGTGTTTAACTGAAAACAAGAGATGTTATGATACTTTTGTTAGACTTGTGGTGGATTTTTCTATTTAATGGATACATTGTGCATGTTTCGATAGGTTTTATAGCAGGATTTAAAAATATTTACGGTTGAATCAGCAAACTAAAAAAGCTATGGTTGAAGAAAGCACACATCTTTTTAAATAAACTGAGGAAGCTGAAACACTTGTGATATCACAAATGATATCACATGTGATATCACCTCACTTGTGATATCACATGATATCACAGGTGATATCACAAGTGATATAAACTATGATATCAAACATGCTATCACCGGTGTTATCACACATGATATCACGGGTGATATCATGTGATATCACAAGTGAGGTGATATCACCTGTGATATCCTTTGTTTGAGTGATAAGTATTTAAAAGGTACACTTTTAGGGGGTCATTTAAGCCCTTAATTGATCACTTTTGTATCCGTTACTACTTAATTTTGTTCATTTTCACTTTTTAGGTCTCTTGAAGCAAATTGCTGGAATAACACTTATTCGGACGAAAAGGCGCGATTATATGAAGAAAATGGCCAAATTCAAGAATCGAGACACTCAAGCTGCTGGAACTGAAGGGGACGGCGTCACAGCTTAATTGCGACGCCGTCGCGACACACCTTGAGAGGACTCAGAGAGCAAATTACTATTTTACAAGTGATGGCATCAGGTTTAAAAGAGTAGAGCGTCACAACTCAGACGGCCTAGATTTGGATCCCGACGGCGTCAGAGGTTGTAGCCGACGGCGTCACAAGCATAAGATGACGCCGTCACAGAGTTGACGTGGCCAAGACGAAACCCTAATGGCGGCGACCCGACGTCGTCACAATTAAAGAGTGACGCCGTCGCATATTGTAACTTGTTGGGAATAATATTTAACCACGGATAGTTGTTGGTTTACACTGCTGAGATTAACACTAGCAGTGGAAACGTATTCCCACTGCCAGTTCATTATTACCACTTCTATTAGTTTAAGTTTAGTTAAACGTGTCTAGATAAGTATAGAATAGATTGTGTGTATATTCTATAATGATAGCTTTATACTTATCTTGTAAAAGACTCCTTGTTGTATAAAAGGAGATCCCAGGTCATTGTCTTAGGTACGTATTACTTTACATTTACCTACGAAAGCTTCAAGGTGTAACCCTAGTGATACTAAGATCACTCGTATTATTTCATTAATAATATTGGAGCTTGAGTTTTGTGTTTTACTTGTGTTTACTCTCATACATCATATAATCCGTCTTCTAAGTATTACTTAAGTAAATTCTGCTTGCTTAATAATATCATACAAAATATCATTGACACAAGGAGAGTGTCCCAGATCAATC
Organism: Chrysanthemum makinoi; assembly: GCA_910596185.1. Taxonomy (NCBI): domain Eukaryota; kingdom Viridiplantae; phylum Streptophyta; class Magnoliopsida; order Asterales; family Asteraceae; genus Chrysanthemum; species Chrysanthemum makinoi. The sequence goes on along the minus strand of OU343225.1, from coordinate 67,616,919 downwards.
ATAACTCTATATATAGAATTCGAATTTTCAGTATTTGATAGAGGTAGTTTTTTAGAGAAAAACCTAAATCGAACATAGGCTGTCTTGGGTAGTATCTTAGGGTTCCATACCCTATTTTACAACAAGATAAGTGATTTACTTCATTAATTCAATTATGTCTTCAATTGTTTGTGTGTATGCTTGCATGTTTTCCATGTCCGGCTAATTTATTTGCGTGTTTGCTTAGATCTATGAAACCTAGGTATTGAATATTGATTGGTTGTCTCTTATCTTAATTGTGATTGACCTAGTATTGCGATAGGTCATCCGTTGTGTTTTTTATGCTTAAGTAATCTTTGTGAACATTAGTTTATAATCACCTAGAGTTATTGTAGTCTAAACATCCAAAGATAACCTTAGAGTTAGTTTATGAATCCTAAATATTTTGTAGGCAATAACCTTAAGGTAGACTTAAAGAGTTAGGGATAAACGCATACCCTATGACCTTAGAAGACACAACGCGTTAAAAATAAGGACGTGACAATTCAACCATCAATAGGAGATAACTAGGGAGTAATACCATCTAAGTAAATACATTTTTAATCATCATAAGAGCACACAACAATAGACATAGACTACCCCTTAGATTAGTTAATTAGAATAGATATTAGTAGAGTAATCGGTAGAAATACCAAAACCACCCAAATTCAATACCCCGAGATTCGTACCTTTCCATTTTCTAAAAAACATAAAAAAGATAAAAAATAATCTTCCTCAACCCCAACCTTAGCGTAGTAACTTCTCACTTGCATTCCTATTCCCCTAGAGAACGATATCAATCCCGAGGCTTACCCTAATACTACACTACAACGATTAGGTTCACTGCCTAGGTGGTTGAAAAACTTGCTCGAAGAAAAGGGCGTGTTGTACGCGTATCAAGTTTTTGGCGCCGCTGCCGGGGAATAGAATAGCTACTTAGATTTCCACCTCGTTTAGGTTCCCTTGCTTGATTCCTATCAAGTAAATTTTTTTCTCATTTTTTAGCTTCCTTGTAGTCTATCCCCCCTTCTTTGTGACATTTGTTAGTAACCCCTTCACTTTTCATCATGGAAGGTGATAATCAACCACCACTCATCAACCCACCACTAAATGACCAGCCAAGAGGCCGTACTCTTGGTGAATACTCAAGACCAAGCCACCTAGGCTATAGAAACACCATTGAGCTTCCCGACCAAGCCCAAACTACGGCCCTTCGATCCGACACCATCTGGTTGGTGCAAAACGGATGGGCATTCCATGGACTTCGTTCCGAAGATCCTAATCAGCATCTTAAGGATTTCCTTAAAATCGTCGATTCCATCGACCTCGATGCTACTACTCGGGAGACCACGCGCTTGCGTCTCTTCCAATTCTCTCTACGGGACCAAGCTAGGAATTGGCTTGAACAACTTCCCGCCGGCTCCATCTCAAGTTGGGATGATCTCACCTCTCGTTTCCTTGCTCAATTTTTCCCACCGGGGAGAACTACTAAGCTTAGACGAGACATCTTGACGTTCCAACAACTTCAAGGCGAGTCTCTCTATGAGGCATGGACCCGATTGAAAGACCTGCTCGATAGAGTCCCTCATCATGGCATTGATCTTTGGCTTCAAATCCAAATCTTCTATGACCATACCAATTTCATCACAAGGCGATCCATTGATCGAGCCGCCGGTGGAAGGCTTAGCGACTTCAACGCAGAGGAATCATGGGATCTTATAGAAGAGCTTGCTGATCAAAGCTACGAAAATTGGAGTGAATCCCATGAAACCCACGTCAAAGTGGTTAATGCCATATCGGTTCCTCATGAGTCTTCCATCACTGAAGAGAAAATGAGTGCTCTTGAGAGAAGGATCGATTATCTAATTGAGAGGCAAAGGAGAGCTCCTGAACGAACCCCTCGAGAAATGGTTAATTCTGCTAACTTCACCAATCACCCAACACCCTTCTCTGAATCACCAAACCGTGAGCAAAATCTCAATTCCGAACGGCGCTTCCGTTCTACTTCTCCAATACCCCTCTCACCGAGCTTTAAGGAACAAATGAGAGAGTACATGGCAGCCCATACGGAAAGATTAGCAAAATTTGAAGAGGAGGTTTATAGGAAAGGGAGGAGATGCAAGCAAAGATAACAGAGATGATGAACCTGGTAAAAGAGTATACTAAGACAAAATTTCCCGAAAAGGTGCTAGTGGGGAGCAATGATTACCCTCCCCCCACTTCGTTTGTTAACGCAATTTCAATTGTGCCTGATGAAGATGGAACAATTGAGGAGAAGGAAACTGAAAAAAGCAAGAAGGAGGAGGCTGAAACCAATGATGAACCCGAGACCATTGAGTACTACCTTAAGCACGAGATTAATAAAAAAACCATCGTTAACCAAGTGAACAACTTTAGGTACAACGAGGTTCTTAGGAAGGCCCTAGAAGGAGAAATAACAGAAAAAGAGTATGACACCATGCCTATGGGACCTACGTATGAGCTGGTGCTAAAAAAACCAGCAACTAAAAAACGAGAAACCATGGGGAACTTCGTGATACCATGTAGCATAGGAAACATTGATAATATAAATGCCTTAGCTGATCAAGGATCTGATGTGAACATAATGCCACTATCAGTCTATAATAAGTTAACTAGGGAGAAGCCAGGCAAGACCAATCTTAGACTTTCCTTAGCAAATCACACATATGTCTACCCCATAGGAATAGCGGAGGATGTCTTAATAGAGGTGGCCAATATTGTTTATCCGATGGAATTCGTGATTATAGACATTGAGGAAGATAGAAATATGTCGCTCATTCTTGGAACACCTTTTCTGGCCACGGCCAAAGCTACCATCAAATGCGGTGAGGGCATCATGATACTCAAGAGTGGCAAGGGATACGCTAGGATACCTATTGTTCCAAGATATCCTTTAAAGATTATGGAAAAGATTACTGATGAGAATCCACAAGTCCCTAACAACATAGTTAGGAAGAAAATTAACGATTGGGAAAAAGGGCTTAGAGAATTCATGGTTCAAGGGCTACATGAAACATTGTGGAAACGCGATAAAAAGCTAGGAAATAATCCTACCTCAATACCACAAACTCAAAAGAACCCTAAGGAATTTTTAAAGGGAGAGAAAGTGCTTTTATACAAATCAAGAATAAAAGCATTAAGAGGTAGAAACAAGCCAAGATGGTTCGGGCCCTATACGGTGAAAGAAACTAATCTAAAAAATAAAACCGTTACCATAATAGACGACGTTGGGAAGGAGTCCACGGTAAGTATACAACGTCTACAACCTTTTGATAAAAGCTTAAGAAAGGAAGAAGGTGGCGGTAATGAAGTCACGTAGGGGCACGACTTCGAGTCTAGCTACAAGACTCATAAATAAAGAAAAGCGCTTTGTGGGAGGCAACTCATGCTTAATTGTTTGCTTGTTTGTGTGTCTTATATCTTTTATTGATTGTTTATTCTCATGTTTAAATTTGTAAAAATGCTTTATTTTGTCTTTAACCTCATCTTAATTACATATAAAGGTATTTTACAAAAGGGATAAGTGTAAGGAGGATTACACACGTTTTCAAAAGGAACGTGGACATGAGAATTGCGATTATTAAAAAGATATACATGTGTGTTTGTTCGAGTCAAATGCTTGTATCGAGTCATAATGGATGTTTTGTAGGAAATTTTTCCAGATTCTAAAGATATAAATTTTCCAGAATTTTTTTTAGAAAATCGCAGACCAGTTTTTGTCAAGATAAACTGACGGCGTCAGGGTCGCAACCTGACGGCGTCAGGAGGAGTAGAAACAACTTACTACTTTTTCTTGTTTTCTGAGCTACTTATAAAATTTTGGAATTTTCCAGGTCTTAATTTTTCCAGAAAATCTGCAAACATCCATTCCAAAAGCATTATATCCTAGTTTAGTAGAGTCATATATATATTGTTACCGCCGACTTTACGCGAATGTTTCGTTTGTTTTCTTCAAGTGTGCATGTTTTATTTATCAAGAAGAAAATACAAAAGATTGGAAGGAGCTTTTCACGCATAGATTCTTCTTGGAGAAAGATTTAACCACTACTTCACACGGATCCTACCGAGCTAATCAGGGGAGTATTAGTTTCTTTCGTTTTTAATTACCTTCCATTATCATAACTTTGATACTTTCGGGGAACATTGGGGACAATATTCAGTATAAGTGTAGGGAGGGAAAATAAAACGGGAACTTTGAAACTATGCTTATCCTTGACTATTTGCCTTGTCCAATTTTATTTGTGTAATAAACCATGAGAAATATCGATTAGGGTAATTTTGGCACCAAATTTAAAAATTTTCATGATATGTAGTAGTGGGCCATTACTCTTAATAAAGCATCTCATAGATAGTAAGTTATATGACTAGCACAAAAACCCTTTACCACTTAAATTCCGCCCAAAATGTGAGGATCGCCCTTAGATTTGTAGGAGTTAAAGCATTCCACTTTAATGCTTCGAGTGTGTACCGGTAGTATAATAGATTCTAGAACTTGTTTTGTGATGCATTCCGAGATCGATAGTGAGACTACACTTGTGTAGTTAGGAATAACTAAATGATAAGAGGCATTAGGATAACCCTTGTTTGATACCCGTAATATAATTACTTCTTCCAAATCGGTTGAGTAATTCCCCCACACCCTTGCGTTGTACTCATCTTTAGTACACGATACCCCTAGTTAACCCCTTAGATCCTATCCTTTTCGCGGTTCTCGTGATGTTTCGGTTTTTTGGAATGTCAATGAAGAGCATTGTTTACAATCCACCCCCAAATGTACACCAAAATCGCCTTAGCCTACCTTGTATGCACTCACTTTTAGTGCATTATTGTTATCATACTTAACCCTTAGTTTAATTATCTAGTTGCTTGCATAAGTTGCTAAGTCGAGTCATATCCTTTGTACACAGTTTTGGGACGATTGGGACTCATGGGAAAAGTTAAATTTTATGAAATGACCGGAAGGAATGTTAAATTCAAATTCCCTTTATTTGCGTAATAATGTACTCCAAGTGTTTTGATCTTTTCAATTCGGGTCAAATTAGTGTTAGAGTAATAAAAACTCAAGTGTAGGGATGTGCCTATAAATCCCTATTATTTTGATGTTATCGTAGAGGATGGTAGAGTAAAAGTGTATGAAAAAAAATGATGAAAAAACATACGGGCTACCATCCTACATCTATCTTTAAATTTATGTTTGTTTGTTTCAGTTATCTAGAGTTTAGAGTGTCGAGCCTTGGCTTAGCAACGCCATTCTTCTCATGCTTGTAACATAAAGATTTTTGACTTGCCACCACTAAATCGCCTATCCCACCAAACCCTTTGTTTCCCTACCGTAAGCCTAACGTTACAACCCTTTAAAAGTCCTCTTGGATATTTTTTCCTAGGTGGTTACGCCAAAGCGATGGAGGTTTGATCTAGTCTCAAGCCTATGGTAATCTATGTACTAGGACCGGTTAATGAGTGTTTATCTTCAATTTCCAACTTGATATATTTCATATACACCCGAGAGATGAGAGTATCCAAACACCACTTGTGAGGTGCTAGTATGTAATTTTCGTGCTTGTTATGACTTTTGCGGGGCTTATACGTGTTGTGAATTGTTCTAAACTAATGCTTCATGACCCCTAACTTATAAATTAATTGGCTAAAAGCACATTTGCTTGAGGACAAGCAAATGCCAAGTGTAGGGATATTTGATAAGGATTTAAAAGGTACACTTTTAAGGGGTCAATTAAGTCCTTAATTGATCACTTTTGTATCCGTTACTACTTGATTTCGTTCCTTTTCACTTTTTAGGTCCCTTGAAGGCAAATTGCTTTAATGACACTTATTCGGACGAAAAGGCGCGATTATATGAAGAAAATGGCCAAAGTCAAGAATTGAGACACTCAAGCTGCTGGAACTGAAGGGGACGGCGTCACGGCTTAATTGTGACGCCGTCGCGACACACCTTGAGAGGACTCAGAGAGCAAATTGCTATTTTACAAGTGTAGGGATATACGAAAATTATAAACAAAATGATCATGGCCATTTTCTTAATCGTACTGTATTTTTTTATACAAATGCATTGATAAATATGATACACAATCATCACGTCTAATATTTTGATGTACCGTTTCTCGAAACCGATACATAGGATGTAAGAATTAATATGGATGTCGTTGATCAATAAATCATTCATAGGATTCATTAATGTATAATTCAATAAACTGATAGATAATGAAAATTTATTCATAATACACAATATATGGTCATTGATTCTTCTTTACGTTATCAGATCTGAGATTAGTATCTTAAAAAAAATCAGATTTCGGCTGAAGTTTCGTTTAAGTTTGTGGATTATAGAAACACATAACCGAAAGAAGACGATGGTCCATACAAAAAACGACCGACATAAGATTTCCGGGTGGTTGACATGTGCAGATCGATACGGTTTGGTCGTTTGGATGGATAATTTTATATATAGAATATAAAGAAGGTCAACAGTTTTTGCTGTTGAGGGAGGAGAAAGAACGGGTGGGTTCGTTATTTTGATACCACAATTGTTTTAAAAATCTTTTTCTTTGAGACACACATGATTGACATGCACATACTGGTTGAAACACCTTTGTAAAGTTGATACACACATTTACAATCTTACAAGATCAAAAAAAGTTAAAATTCAATCCTTATTTCGATACACAACGATAACTAAATATGTAGAACATCTACGATCACCTTCAACAAAAACCGAGTATATATATGAACATCGATTTTGGCATCAGCAAAATGAACACATAAACATATGCGAACGAGGATTCTTAATGGCTAAGGTTTCACCATGAGGGGATTATACGCGCCAAGGTTCTGAATAGCAAAGTACCACATAAGACCTTATGAATAACAACATGATACAACAAAGAACAAAGATAGGATTTAGTGATGGTTATGGCAGATCATGCTGAAGAGTAATAGCACATAAATGGCGGTTTCTGTTAGGGAGAGAAAAGGAGACGTGATCTTTTGATGGGAGCAATATTGTAGGGATTTGTTTCGAGATTAATAAATATCAAATACCTGTCTTGCCCTTTAAGTATTGATTTCTTTCTTTTTCAATTTAAATGTTTAATTTTCCACATGTAAATAGCTCATTGGCTTCCTATTCTTCCTACAATAAGAACTATCTTAAATGAACCTCATTCTATATATATATATATATATATATATATATATATATATATATATATGTATATAAACTTTTATTACTTTGTCGATAATGTATATACTTTTATATACTATGTTATTAATTGTTAGTTATAATATTTAAAGTGACCATGTTAAAATGAAAATGATATGTGATATCGGAAAAAATGACATGTGATATGTTATTAATTGTTAGTTATAATACTTAAAGTGACCGTGTTAAAATGAAAATGATATGTGATATAGGAAAAAATGACATGTGATATGTTATTAATTGTTAGTTATAATACTTAAAGTGACCGTGTTAAAATGAAAATGATATGTGATATCGGAAAAAATGTCATGTGATATGTTATTAATTGTTAAAATGAAAATGATACTTTGGTTAGTAATATTGTGATTGTTAAACTTGTGTTATCGTTTTTAGGATTTTAGTGATTAATTTTGGAAATTCCCCGTCCGATGTTAATCATCCTATAGAAAACCCGTCCGAAATTAATTTATTAAAAATTAATTTCGGAAAGTCCCCTGTTTGAGACTGCTTTTTGAATGTTTTGTCTCATTTAGGATATGGATGCGTATAACTGTTTTACTATTTGAGAGAAATTCGACAGTATTTTCATTTCACTCCTACGAATATGTCTTTAATGCACATATTTGGGGAGTTGAGGGGAAATGCTGCCGATTTTTTTTCAAATAGTAAATCAGTTATACGCATTCATATATGAGACGAGACATTCAAAGAGTGGGTTAGGATTGCCTTCCATAGTTGCACTAGGGTAAACAGAACAGCTCATAATTACGCCTTTTCATGTTTGAATGTGTTTATTTGCATATGTATGTATATATATAAATTCATTTTTTTAAATATGTTTTTTTACAACGCAGTCATGACAATTGCTAAGAGTTGGACCACTGTATCCAACCGTAATTCCCCAGAATTTTTAGATGGTCTTTTTGCATTCGTCACGCATTGTGAGCCATTGTTAAACCCCATCTCAAAAATGATTCATTGTCCATGTGTTCGTTGTGGTAACGCTCCAACTAAATTGAGTACACTCAAAACTCTTGAGTCACATATATCTAAATACGGGTTTGACACACAATATATCACTTGGAAATATCACGGTGAACCGCTTCCTCCACCCGTAGTACACAACACACCACAACCACCTTCACCTGAACACATGGACATGGATGCATTCTTCCAAGATATTTCTGCTGATAATGTCCCAACTCCACAATCTCAAACAACATTTTCTCAACCAGATCAAACAACAGGTCCTCAACCAGCTCAAACCAATGATCCTAGCATTACCAACAAGTTTGAAGAGTTACTTGCTAGGTCCACCCAAAAGTTGTACCCAGGTTGTGATATGACTACATTGAGCTTTACGTCAGAGCTTTCGTACATCAAGGTCTTACATAAAATAACTGATGTCGGGTTTAACAAGATTCTAGCTCTTTTAAAAAAGGCATGTCCCCCTAGTAAAGGATTCAATTTCCCACCGTCATACTATGAAATCAAGAAGACATACAAAGATATCGGGTAAGGATACGAATCGATCCATGCTTGTATAAATGATTGTTTTTTATTTTGGGGATCAGATGAGAACAAAAGTCTCAATAATTGTCCAATCTGCAACGAGATTAGATGGAAAAATCAAAAGACAAAGGGGAAGAAAGTTTCCAACAAGGTGTTGCGTGACTTTCCGTTAAAACCTAGACTACAACGTATGTTCAACACAAAAGACATCGCAAAGTAGATGACTTGGCATGCTACTGACAGTCAAAGGAAAACGGTAAGATGAATCACCCGTGTGATGGTCAAGCATGGAAAAATTTTGACATAATGAAACCTGAGTTTTCTTGTGACCCTAGAAACGTCCGATTAGGGTTGGCTGCTGATGGTTTCAATCCGTTTGGCAACATGAGTCAAAGTTACAGCATGTGGCCGGTGATATTGACAACATACAACACACCCCCTTGGATGTGTATGAAAGAGACTTCTTTAATGTTGACAATGTTAATTCATGGCCCTAAATCAGCTGCAAAGGACATTGATGTTTTCTTGAAGCCTTTGATCAAAGAACTCAAAGAGTTATGGATGGGAGAGTGGACTTTAGACGTTGCTCTGGGTACTCATTTCAAAATGAAAGCGGCGGTTTTATGGACCATCAATGACTTTCTAGCTAGAAGTAGTTTGTCTGGGTGGATTAAACAAGGCTACTATGCATGCCCCACATGTAATCAGGACACTCCATCGCTTCTTGTGAAGCATAAAATCGCTTATGTTGGGTATAGAAGATTCTTACGCGTAAGGCATCCACTGAGGAATAAACATAAGGAATTCCATGGTAAACCTGAAAAGTACCATCTTCCTAGAAGCTTTACCCATGAGGAAATCATGATTCAAATTAGTAAAGTCTTTAAACGTGTCTCAGGGAAGCATCCAAATACTTTAAAAAATAACCCTAAACCTAATCGAGAAATCGAATTGAATTGGAGTAAGCGTTCTATCTTCTACGAACTGGAGTATTGGCCCGTTCTTCTACTAAAAAACAATCTCGATGTCATGCACATCGAAAAGAACGTGCTTGAGAGTGTGTTTAATACCTTGTTAATGAACGACAAATCCAAAGACACGCTAAAGGCAAAACTTGAAAACTTTGGGAGTTCGAAAGGAGTTGTGGCTCATTGATAAAGGAAACGGGAAGTTCGATAAGCCTCATCCAACGTACTCTTTCACACCAGAAAACAGAAAACTTTTTTGTAAATTCATCAAAGGAGTTAGACTACCTGATGGGTTTGGATCCAACTTCAAGAAAAAAGTGACCGCTGATGATAACAACATAACGGGCCTAAAATCTCATGACTGTCATATAATGATGCAGCGGTTACTTACTTATGGAGTTCAACGATACTTACCTAAAGACATTTCAACCCCATTAATCGAGCTCTGCTTATTCTTTAAGCAGATTTGTGCTTGAAATTTGATGCAGCAGGACATGGAGAAAGCTAAAAAGCAAATGATTGATGTTATGATTAATTTAGAGCAAATATTTCCTCCTGCTTTTTTTGACATAATGATTCATTTGGTTATACATTTACCCGAAGAGGCTATTCTAGGTGGCCCTGTTTACTACAGGTGGATGTATCCATTTGAAAGATACATGAAAAAACTAAAAAATTATATCCGAAATAAGGCCAAGCCTGAAGGTTCTATAGCAGAGGGTTATGTTGCAGAAGAAGCATTAACTTTCTGTTCGCGTTATCTTAAGGATGTCGAGACGAGATTTAATCGTCTTGACATAAATGATGACGGTTTGCCTAAACAACCAAATAAATTCCAGGTGTTCCGGTCCGTAGGCAAACCGGTGGGTAGAGAACGCCCGAATCGGTTGAATACAGATGTTATGCTATCAGTTGTATGGTTTATACTTAACAACAGTCCTGAAATAGACGCAGACATCCTGGCGTACAAAGAGTATGTTTCTTCTTTTTTATATTTTGAAGAACCCTTTTTTTTCTTAAGTTATTTGTTTCCGATGACTTATTCATTACCTTTGTGTAGTGAATTTCTTAACAATACCGTGGAAACAAGTTTTCCTCCCTGGTTCAATCACAAGGTAAACGCATTAGATATATTACCTTGTAGTCCAGAGTTATTGCTCATCTAAATCTGTTTGTATCTCTTTCGTATATTCATGAAAAGAGCGTGGCAAAAGACCCAAGTTGTAGTCCCGAGTTACTCTCTTTGGCATGTGGACCTTCATCTAGTGCAAGTACATTCCCCGCTTGCATAGTGAATAGTGTGAAGTTCTTGGTGCACCAGTGCGATAAACTTCATACCACTTAAAGCAGTGGAGTTTCAACACCCGGGCTTGATGGAGCTATGTATTATGGTCAACTAGAAGAAATTCTAGAGCTCACTTATATGGGTAACCGTAAGGTTGTGTTGTTCCGATGTATATGGTTCGACACCCGTAACCCTACTAACCCTACGCCACGCTCCAGACGTTCTTACATACATCATATTTTGACTGAACGGGATGCTTATAGAAATCAACAATACATTCTTGCGACACAAGCAACACAAGTCTTCTACCTTGAAGACCCTGCTAGACGACCACCTCATTGGAAGGTAGTCGAAGATGTTCATCATCGGAAGATCTGGCATCGGGATGTGGTAGATTCTGATCAGGATGTTATACATGGCAACAATTCATCTGATGTTGCATTGTCTGTTGGTTTGACTGGTTTTGAGTATGCGAATTTAAGTGTAAATGATGAATCAGCAGAAGTGGACGCCCCACCAGATATTGCTGAAGAAGATGCTGATTTTATTACTAATGAAGATGACGTCGTTGCTCATGTCCTTGATGATGATGATGTTGACGTGTCTGATGATGATGAAGTGAACCCCACTATTGTTGTTGAAGAAGTTTTATCTAGTGATGATTCTGATTATGACAATTGTTCTTGAATTGTAATTTGATTATGACAATTGTTTTTAAATTGTTGAACGAAATTGTTACTATATGTTTATATGAATGTGTATATTTATATGAATGTGTGTATTAGTATTAATTGGTCCACGAAATTATGTGTTCTTGTACTTGTACTTTTACAGATGGCGTGTGTACATCCTAGATCACCCGACGGGGATGTTGGCGGTGATCCACCCAGACGGCCCTCATTTACTATGCCGGGCTATTGCGCAGGTAACAAATTGTGATTTTTTATTTTTATTATTTTATTTTTTATTTTTATATAATTTTTATTGATAAAACTGACTTTTTTTTACATGTATTTTCACAACTCAATAAATTATATATGTAGGTTCAATGATCATTGGTGAGACGGCAAATCGAGCCTTAAAGAAGGCTTATAAAGAGAATAACGGCCCTTTGCCTATATGCTTTGATTCCGATGATCAAGGCACCGTCTCACCGATAGGCACTTATGCACCGCAGTTGGCTAGTCTTATTGGGGAACAAGTGAGGCCACTTCCCCTTGATTGCGATTGGGAAGAAATTCCTGATTCTTATAAGGCGCATATAATGTCGGCACTACAGGTTATATTTATTGTTTATTTTATTTCTATTCTTATTGTTATTGACCGTTTAGATATGCTTGTTATATTTAAATTGTGTATTTGTTTTAATGCGTATACATTTTTGCAGACCTATTTCAACCTGGCGCCTTGGTTGAATAACGAGAACACATTCCAAGTTGGAAATAATCTTTATACGGTGGGGGAAAGGGTAGGACTTGGGCTATGGTTAGAGCAGAGGACGCTATACCAAAAATACAAACACAGGCTCAAGTCTAAATACTTTGATATCCACGAGACGCCCGCGGCGGCAAGGGCACATCCGCCACCCCCGGAAGCCTGGCTGAACAGAACCCAAGAGCAATGGGAGATGTTGGTTGACTGGTGGTGCGACCCGAAACGGATGGCAAGATTGGCCAAAAATGCATAAAATCGATCTAAAAACAAGATTTTAACTCACCAAGGTCGACAGTCGTTCGTTTAAGGACGAAACCATTATGTAAGACTCTTTATAGTTTTTGTGATTTTTAAAGGTTTTTATATTGTTTATATTTACCTCGTTATCAATTTATTTTATATTGTATGTATAGAGGGTCAACAATAACAATCAAAATGAAGACCTGATTGAAACTTGGAGGAATGGCCATTCAAAAAAAGATGGCACATTTAAGAACAGAGAGAACGAGACGTCTTACGTAAGTAATTTATCTCTTAACATGCGTCATTATATTAAGTTACTTCTCATTTATTATTTTTTTCCTATTTTTTTTTTTTTTTTGAAATTACACATAATGAGATGAGGGCCCTTCAAGAGCAAGTTAGAGTCGGTGCCATCCCGTACATGAGCATCATAGAAATATTGGAGCGTATAGTTCCGAGTGACAACCGCCAGAACATGGCAGGCAGGGGCAGGAGGTAACCTGGTGGTGGCTCAACCTCTCGCAGATTCACACGTGGGCATGCTGCTCAAGATTACGTTACTAGGGAGCATATGACAGAGGCGATGAGGGAAACCAAAGCTGCGCAAGAACAAGCTCGTCAGGCTGAGGAAGACGCTCACGCGGCTAGGGAACAGGCTGCTGCGGCTTATTCCACAGTTGGGGCATTCGGATCTTACCTTCAGTAGTTTTTCACCCACTACAACTCACAAGGTAACCCATTTCCTGTTCCCTTTCCCCCGGTACCCATTCCTGGCCCTTTTCCCCCTCCCGGCCCTGTTGGTTTCCAACCTCCCATTCCCGGCCCTGTTGGTTTCCAACCTCCCATTCCCGGCCCTGCTGGTTTTCAACGTCCTATTCCCGGCCCTTATGGTTTCCAAGCTCCCATTTTCGACCCCAATAATACATTTTCCGATTGTTATCGCCACACCTTTCCCAACTCTACTACGTGCCCGGGTTCTAGTTTGAACTATGCAATGCCGCCACCAGACCTTAACCAGTACAACTCACAAAAATAATCCTCATTTGCGCCAAAATGATCATGTTGATAATAATGATTTGGATAATAATGATGATAATAGTGAGGATAATAATGAGGCGGGCGACGAGTCGGGCGGCGATTCGGGCGGCGAGTTCTATGAGTAGTAGGCGGGAAGTTAGTTTGTGAATTTTAGACTTGTTAATATTATGGAATAGTATCAAGGTTGTAAAAATCGCTAGGCGCTAGTGAGGCAGTCGAGTAGGGCCTAGCGATTAATCGGTTAGGCGGGATTAATCGGGGATTAATCGGATTAGAATTTTTATGCACAAAATTATAATTTTAGATATTGTATTATATTATATGTATGAGATATGCATAGTGCATCAAACTTCAAATATTTCAAGTGTTAAAATATAAACATAATACATAATTATTCAAAGTTCAAAGTCAAACATCGATATTACTCGGTTTATTGACCATTTTTAAGAGAGCTTTGACCAATTTTGTTCGATTAATCGGTTTGTTGACCGATTTTTAAGCGGTTTTGTCTGATTTTTAAGTGCTTTTGTTGACCGATTTTTAAGTGATTTTGTACGATTACATCGATTTTGTCTGATTAATTGGTTTGTTGACCGATTTTTAAGCGATCTTTTGACCAAACCGATTAAATAGGCCGATTATGATAAATCAAGACGCTTACTGAGCCATCAACAATTATACGGGGATTAATCGGCCGCCTGGGCCGATTTTTACAACAACGAATAGTATTGAATTTGTCGAATGTTATCGTGGATTTATGTTAACTTTATAACATTGAGACATGTTAGCTTTATAAGCTTGTGACTTGTTAGTTTGAGACATGTTATTTAGGAAATTTGCGCCTTGTATAGTTTAAGAGTAGTTTACTTTGTATCGTATTTGTTGAATGGTATCGTGGAATTGTGGAATGTTATTCGATCCGTTTAGTAATTTGGTATTGTATCATAATGTCGAATTGGTATTGTGGATTGTGATTGATTATAGGTTATATTTGTTTTGGTAGATTTTTTCCAGAAAAAAATCCAGAAAAAATCTGGAAAACTGCAGTTTACTGTATTTTTTTTGCCCACCTAGAATTTTTAGGGACGACATTGTCGTCCCTAAATTACACTGGAAGGGTCGTCCCATTTTGAACCACAAGGCCACGTGGATCATCCCATTTTGTATCATATGCCACGTGGAATTACTTTTTGGCGCGACTTTGTCGTGCCTTTCTGTATTTAAAAATTCGTTTTATCATTATTTTAAAAAGATAAAAAAAAAAATGGTACGACATTGTCGTACCATTTTGCATAAATATGTCGTGCCAAACTGTATTTTCAAGTTAAATTCCTTTTGGGCCCCACAAGTTTGTCGTGCCAAACTTTCAAATGGTGTTTCGTGCCAAATTTTTTTTGACCACTGCGATTTGATAAAAAAACTGAGTTTTGACTTTTACGGTTTGACTACTTGCGGTTTGACCACTTGCGGCTTGACCAAAGTTGACTTTTACGTCAAAACTTCAAACGGCCATAACTTTTGAACCGTAACTCCGTTTTCAGCGAAATACCTGTCAAAACGACCGGAACAACCTGAACCAGTAGGAACCAGTTAGAACTAGTTAAGAACCAGATATTCCGGCCAAGAACCAGTAAGAACCAGTTAAGAACTAGCTATTCCGGCCAATAAATAGTTAGATCCAAATAGGAACCAGCTATTCTGGCCAAGAACCAGTTAGATCCAGCTAAGAACTGCCTATTCCGGCCAAGAACCATTACAAACTAATTAGAACCAGATAAGAACTAGCTATTCCGGCCAATAACCCGTAAGAACCAGTAAAGAACATGCTATTTTGGCCAAGAACCAGTTAGATCCAGACAAGAACTAGTTATTACAGCCTAGAACCAGTTGGGACCAGTTATAACCAGTTAAGAAATAGCTATTCCGGCCAAGAACCAACGGGAACCAGTTAAGAACCAGATATTTCGTCTAAGAACCAGTTAGAACCAATTAAGAACCAGCTATTCCGGCCAATAACCAGTTAGATCCAAAAAGGGACCAGCTATTTCAGCCAAGAACCAGTTAGATCCAGCAAAGAACAACCTATTTTGGCCAAGAATCTGTAAGAACCAACTATTTCGGCCAATAACTAGTTTGATCCATCACTACACAAGTTAACTAAAAAAAAGGTATTTTGGCGGGAAAATTTGAGTAAACTTAAATTTTTAGGAGAGACAAAATGTTTAATTTTTACGCGAGATTCAAATTTTGGTTTAAATGTGAATCGGCTAAGAACCAGCTATTCATGCCAAGAACCAGTTAGATCTGGCTAAGAAAGGGCTCTTCAGGCCAAGTAGATCCAGCTAAGAAATATCTATTCCGGTCAAGAACAAGTTAGATCCAGCTAAGAACCGGCTATTCCGACCAAGAACCAGTTAAGAACCGGCTATTCTAGCCAAGAACGAGTTAGATCCTGATAGAAACCAGGTATCACAGCCATGAACCAGTTAGATCCATCTTAGAACTGCCTATTCCTGTTAGGATTTAGAAAATCCATAGTGAAGTGTCGGTCACCCCAAATATTGTCTAGCATATGTTAGCTCGTAGACATTATGTTATCTATTAGAATAACACTGTGGAGGACGGACGGGTCTTTACCCACTGTATGCCTGATCCACAGCCCGACAGAGGGCGTATTATGTAAAACTTTAAATATCCTCTACCTCCTAAGGTAGAGGGTTGAACCTTTCATTTCTTAATCTAACCTTCTCTTTGTTTTTCTCTCACTTTCTCTCTATAGAAAGCATCCCATCCTTCTACTTTATCTCTCTAAGTTCCTTGCTTAGATTCGAACCATAAAATTGATTGTTTGTGTGTTACAATAACCAATATCCAACAATTGGTATCAAGAGCCATGGTTAGATCATAAATATTGGTTATTTGTGTGTTTTGTTGGTTTGAATTCTATACCCAAAAAGTGTTAAAGTTTGAATTTTGATAGTACTTTTGTGTTTAGAATCATCATAAGTGCTTAGGTTTTGGTTTGGAAGGCTTAATTCATCTTGCTTATGGTGTTTTGGATTGGAAAAGTTTAGTTTTTGAAGAGTTTCAAGGAAGCGGTTTGAGTCTCGTAGTATTTTCTTGTATGCGGTTTGATGTCATTTGGGTGCGATTTGATCTGATCAAGGAAGCGATTTGTAAAGTTCTTGGATGCGGTTTTTCTAGATTCGTTGTATCGGAAGCGGTTTGACTTAAGCGGTTTGACGTAAGCGGTTTGACGTAAGCGGTTTGACTTATGCGGATTGACTTAAGCGTTTTGACTCAAGCGGTTTGTCTTTAGCGGTTTGACATAAGCGGTTTGACTTAAGCGGTTTGACTCAAGCGGTTTGTCTTTAGCGGTTTGATCTAAGCGGTTTGATAAGAAGCGGTTTGATAAGAAGCGGTTTGAGTTAAGCGGTTTGATAAAAAGCGGTTTGATTTAAGCGTTTTGTATTCCAGCGGTTTGACAATCCTGCGATTTGACCACTGCGATTTGATCAAAAAAACTGAGTTTTGACTTTTAAGGTTTGACTACTTGTGGTTTGACCACTTGCGGCTTGACCAAAGTTGACTTTTGATGAGTGTCTAAATATTCATCATTTTTATACTATTAGAATGCCAAAAACATCTGAAAACACTCAGAAATGCTTCAAAATGATGAAAATATCACAAATCAGTGTTTTATGTGTTTTAAATGCAAAAATATCAAAATCTGGTGAAAAACGTATCAAGTTTGCATAATTGGCAGTTTTAGTCCCCCAAGTTACAAAAGTTGTCAAAATTAGTCCCTGGAAATTCAAAAACTTGTAAAATATCATTTAAGGTCCATGAGATTCAAAAGTTGTCAAAATAAACCCTTTAAAGTTTAAAAATCACAAAATGACAACTTTAGTCCCTCAAGTTTGAAAAATGTCAAATATAGTCCTTGGTTAATTTAAAAAGTGAAAATTATCAAATATTAACCTTGTACTATTAATAAATGGCAAAATAGGTCCTTATGATAAAATTTGGAGAAAATTACATGTTTGGTCCCTCAAGTTTCAAACTTGACAGTTTTGGTCC
This sequence comes from Chrysanthemum makinoi, assembly GCA_910596185.1. Lineage (NCBI taxonomy): Eukaryota > Viridiplantae > Streptophyta > Magnoliopsida > Asterales > Asteraceae > Chrysanthemum > Chrysanthemum makinoi. The sequence continues at coordinate 67,599,104 of OU343225.1, read as the reverse complement.
CTGGATTTACAAAAATGGAAATTATCAATATAGGTCCTTGTACTAATCACATTTGGCAGTTTTAGTCCTTGTGAGAGCTTTGGAAAATGTTCAAGATCAAACCTTCAAGATTGCTAAAATTACATAAATGGTCCTTGTTGTTTAACTTAAACCAATCCGGACCCTATTATTAAACCCAAGTCCAATATCCAGGCCCAAATCCAATATAAACCCAAACCCGAAATTTAAAAGAAATAAACACCCCGCGCCACTGTTCATCGTCTTCCCTCCCAACACCTGTATCCACTTACTTCCCTCCACCTGCTCACTACCACTTTTCCACACTACTTCCTAACACCTGTACATCCCCCTCCACCTTGCAAGCCCACTCACCATCTCAATTAATGAAAAAAAACCAACTCCATGACTTTTTCCCGCCAAATTACAACTGGATGGTTCAGATGAATTCAGAGACTGCAAAGAGGTGGGATTTGATCAGATGTCGACAAGGAACAAGATAATGTCAATAAATAAGAAGAGAGAAGCAGAGAAAAAGAGCAAGTAGTGTAATTTTAGTTTAGGTATGTCGATTTAATCATGTTTTAAATTCCAGTCTTTGTTTAAGCTTTTAAGCTTTGAAATAAGTCATCTCAGTGTAATATAAAGTTTTTTAAGTAATAAATTTCAAATTCCAAGTACGAATTTATATTTTGCAAATTTTCAAGTTCATATATATGTATGAACGTTAGTTGTAGTGGATGTTATAAGCTACTAAGCCTGTATAAGCTCACATACAAGCTTTTATATGCTCACTCTAGCTTAATGTTTACCCAGAAAGTTGTTACTCAGTTTTTTACTTTTAATATTCTCCTAGTCAACAAAAGTCAACTGGCAAGCTTCATTGAGACCTAGTCATGGAATTGGGTTGATGCAAAGATTGATTTGGGTTGAATTTGGTTTGAAATAGCTGCAGTTATGGTTCTTTGATAAGCTGCACATGAGCTTGATCAATTGTAAGTTAATTTTCTTTCTAATGTACTGTTTGGCTTTGCTTATTTAACTATTGTAGAGAGTGTTTGTGTTTTTGTTTATCATTGTTTTGTGTCACTTAAGTATCATTCAGCTCAGTTAAGTCAATAAAACTAGTAATTATTTAGTTCAAAGTCAAAATAATTTGTATTTTCAATTTGCAGATTCACTGTTAGAATTTAGATTGCTATTTTCATCAAATTAGCTTATTACTCAGTTCTCTAGCTTAAATTAGTATTATTACAGTTTATTATAACATGTTCTATCAATAGAATCAGTCCTAAATTCACTAAAGTCAAACTAGTTTAATTTTATCAAAAGTCAAATTTCTTATAATCTGTTTTTGAATAAAATGAATAATTTTATATAGGATTAGATATTAGGATTTAGCTTAAGCCCTTTTGGGATATCAATATTCAGCTTCTAAACAAAAATATAAAAATGCTAGCTCTCATAAAATTAGCTTATAGGTAGCTTATTTGCAGCTTTCTTTTGACCCTTTGTCTGAAAACCATGCTCTGTGCACACAGTTAGCAACCCAGTTTCTCAAGCTTATTCAGAGCTTATTAGTGAATTATAGCTTGTGCATTTTAGTTTTTTAAGTAGCCAACCTAGCTGTCTAAAGGTACCAATGTTCATTTTTCATTTTTTAGCTTATTTGATAAGCCTGCTTAAGGCTTATTGTTTTGTCCATCTTAACTAAGTATAAAAACCATCTAGTGTTTTCCAGTTTTTCATAAGCTCCCTATAAGCTCATCAGTGAACATTACAGTGAGTAACTTAGCTTTTTTGGAAAGCTTATTAGGTCAACTTGTTAGTCCAAATGCTTATTTTCATTTCCTAGCTTATTTCAGTACCTAAATTCTAACTTAAAGGGGCCTAGTGAATTACAACAGTGTCCTGTGCTAATACAGTCACTAGTGCTTATTTGCAGCTTATGCAGTTCTTATTTGTTAATTAATAGTGCTTTTTCAGTATTAATATTAGTTTATTAATAGTTTATTAGCTTATTCCCTTTTCTTTATTGCTTATGTACCAGCTTATTAGCCTAAAGGCTTAATCTTGTGCTTATTTCCATCATATTGCCCACTGTTGAGAATAATAAGCTCATACAGAGCTTATAAGTGTTTTTCAATAAAAGCTTTAGTTATAATAATTGCTTATTTTCATGTTCTTAATCAATCTGTCAAATAAAATTTCAAAAATAAAATGTTTGTGCAAAAAGGAAGAGGCAGGGGTCGAACCTGAGACCTCTCCCTTATAAGGGTGATAGTGGTGTACCTGGATACCATGCGCCCTTGGGACTTTTCTTGTCATAGTTTGCATTATTAATCTCTTAACCCCTCTTGTCTCATTTAGCTTATACGAACATTTAAGCTTATTTCTAGCTTATTCAAAGTAGCTTTTTCATCTTTTTCAATTTTCTTAGCTTGGTAATAGTATAAAGTATTTTTACAAAAAGTTTCAGATTTTTCTAATTAGTTTTAGTATTTTTAAACATTTAATTAGTGTTTTATAGTAATTAATTCATAATAAAAAATATAAAAGTCTAAAAAATATAAATCTTTTTTCTAAAATTTTCTTTTGTCATATAGTACGTAATAAAATTAGTTTTACATTCATAGGACTTTTATTTCATAAATTTTACGTTTTTGCTTGCGCTCCAGCGTAATTTTTAAACGTAACGCTCGTTTTCATTTTAAACTAAGTTTCTAGATAATTTGAGTTTACGTTTTAGTTAAAATAGTTTATTTAAGATATTTTATTTTATAAAATCACAAAAACATCATTATAAAATTAGTGATAGCGTTTATTTAATATATTTTAACTTTTTAATCTCTTTTAATTTGCATTTAAGTCGCTGTAATTTGTAGATCTTTTCTTTAGGTAATTTTCCATCAATAACCTTACTGATCACTATCCTTAGTGATCATTCTATCATCTGATCAAATGTTTTTACACCAATTCATCCTCCGTGGGACTTAACGACCCAGGAATTCCCTATATTCCTCTGATCTTAAATTGCATTTGTGCTTAAACTGTTTTGAGTGTGTTACGGTCGGCCATTCACAAGTGGCAGGCTTGCGTGATAAAACTTGACGGTTCAGCACAGATCAAATTTTGGCGCCGCTGCCGGGGAGGCTGTAAGCGTGTTTTAAGCATTTCCAGATCCATTCTTGCACATATACCACCTTTTTGTAAACAATTTTTAAAAAATCAAAAAGTTCATTAACACTTTTCCTAAAGTGTTAACAACACCAAAAATATTGTCATTCTTTGTTTTTTCATAATATTTATCCAAAAATCCAAAAATATTCATCTTTACCCTCTTACCCTTTTTGATTCTTTATTCCTTTACCCTCTATCCATTTGATTCTATCTTCTTCTATTTTCTCATGGAATCTCTCGAGGACGAATTCTGGGACGAAGTTGAAAAACTTCAGACTGTGTCACAAATGTCTAAAATTCGTGTTGTTCGTGATGATCCATTCATTCTGCGTAGGGAAATGGAACGAGAAACCAAGGTGACAAAGGACCAGGTACTTCCCTTTGATAATGGAGGTGCTAAATACGTCCATCCTACGGTTATCCAAAAATCTAATCCCTCTATTGCTCCTAAGCCGTCTAAAATTGATCCTACACTTTCACGATTTACGGTTAAAAGCAAACATGCAGAATTTAAACCGGTGGCTAGTAAGAATGACTTGCCTAAACTTCACGTTTCTCAAGAACCAGAACCGGAGACCATAACGGAAGTAGTGGAAATTGCTAGCTCTCAGAGCACACCACTTGTCCCACCTCCGGATTTTTCAAAATGTTCTTTGAGTCTTATTAGTCATTCAGATCACCATGTTGGTTTTGTTGATTCTTTGAATGAACCGATTCCTTCTCATAACTCTCAAATAGAATCGTTTATTCCTTGTGTCGGTTGTGGTGAGCCTCTTTATGGTTCACCCTGTCGCTGGTGTACGTGTGTACAGTGTGGTAATGATATTCTTAACGGGAGTTGTTTGTTTTGTGGTTCGAGGAATTCATTTGATTATGATCCTAATCCGAACTCATTTAACGACCCCTCAAATTTTTCCATCTACCCACCACAGCCCGACTCATCTTCATATAATCAACAATACTGCTGTGAATTTTGTGGAGGTCCTCACCAAGGATTTGAGTGTCAATCCGGAAACACGATTGTCTATGAACAGTTTTCCGATGATGCTCAGAACTTTGGTTATGACCAATATCCATATGATTCACCAATCCAGGCTCAACAGTTTTACTGTTGTGAGAACTATGGAGGTCCTCATTTCAGCTCTGATTGTCAAACAGGGAATCCATTTCCTTGTAACAATTATGACTATCCAGATCACGACCAATCTCCACAGTGCCAAATGACTCAAACTCCTCAGCAAATCCAACACGACACTTATCTAGAGCTTCGAGTCGGTGAAGAACTGAGGAGTTGAGTAAAACAGCATTTCATAATGTTCCCAGTTTTTCTTGTGTATATTGTGGGGTCCTCATGATGATTATCAATGTCAACCTTCCGGTTTTGACAAATCTCCACTCCCACAATGTCCCGTCATTCAAAATTCACATGAGAAATCCATGGAAGAATTGCTAGCTGAAGAGCAGGCTGCTAAAATAAATTCCCAAATTGCTTTTGAAAAGTCTAGTAGGGAATTAATTGCAAATGCAAAAAGCAGACCAGATCTAGCTCTCAATTTCATTTTATTCCTGATGATAGTGATGATGATGATACACTTGATTCATCAAGTTCATCAGTTGACATCCCAGCAGTTGAGATTCATTCTCAGACAACTGCTATCACACCCGAGATTCACACTCACTCTCTAAACATGGGGGATGAGCTTCTTGACACTGTTCCTGAAAAGGAATCGGACGAATTCATAAAGTCTAGTGTTGAGGACCTTGTCCCAATCCCAAGAGAGTCACAGGGAATTCTCGAGCATTTGTGTGATATCCCTACTCCTCTTGTCTTCCAAAGTAATCATGTTGAGATGTGCTCCGATTCTATTGATGACGATTCGTTATCTTGTGGAGACATCAGTTATATGGAAGAATTACCTTCTGAGCTTGTTAGCTTAGAAGAAGAGAATGATGAAGTTACTGACACTGAAATCAAAGATGAAGCACTTCGTGCAACATTACTGAATGTCAGTCTTCTAATTTCTAAAATCGAGGCTTTCAAAGAAAAACCCATTTCATCTCCTATCCCCATAAAGGATGGTGACATTTTTTCCGATGATTCTATTCCGGAAATGGAAGCCTTCTGTTTTGATCAGATGGGAGAGAAGATTAGTGGTATTACCACTTCTCATTCTCATAATTCTCTCCCCGATTATGAATCATTTACTTTTGAGGAGTTCGCCAATGAACTCACTCACACCAATTCTGAATATGATTCATTTACCTTCGAGGAGTTCTCCTGTGAACTTACTCATATCATATCTCCGCCGGAGTATGATAATTTCCACTTTGATCTAGACATTCCCAGAATATGTCTTGATCAAATGAGCTTAAATGATGAGATTCATGATCCAGAAATCATGAATTCTCCTTCTGATGATGATGAGTTAGTCAAGATTATTATCATGACTTTCTTTCTCTTCTTCACCTATCCCGTGACTTCTCCTGTTCTCCACTCCTTCGGGAATGAAGACATTATCTTTGACCCAGGCATTTCCATGTACCATTTGTGAGCCGGGTCTGTCTGTCTGTATCTCATCGGTGTGGAACTTTCACGTACTTCAATGTTTATCCAAACATCTTGAATGAAAGTCCGATGGAGATTGTTTCTTCCACCTTACTTCCCCATGAACAAATTAATTCGGGGTCGAGTCAAGCTAGTGACTCGGGAATCAAAAACATTAGCAAGCACAACATGGGTTTTCACCCGTGTGTACCACCCTAGTGTGGGGGAGATGCCCCACATGTTGTATATAGATCTTAAAAATGAATGAAAATTGTAAATATTAAAAAAAGAGAATAATTGTTGTGTTTCTACACTTGGCTAGTAATGTTATCTTTTTACGTTCTAAGTTTCGGCATAACGGCCGGTACTTTGAATATTGAGGACAATATTAATTTCTAAGTGTGGGAAATTCTGCTTGAATTTGATCATAAATGTACCCTTTTAGTCCCTTTTTCCCCAAAATGGCCAAATTTTAAAATTTTTTATTTAGTGGAAGTACTATGTACTAAACACAACAAATGGTAATCAGTCCACCATGTCTAACCCACATAAGGATTGGCTAATCCAGGAGCAAACGGCTCTTGGTAAAGATATCTCAAATCCGTATATGGCTTGCAATTTGCCCAAAATTGTATGGTTCTCAACTCACCATATCCTAAAAAGTGAAGAGTTGGCTAGCCCGCAAGGTTATGGCTTGTGGTAAAGGCAGTGGAAAATCCATAATTGGTAATCAGCTCACCAAAGATAATTCTGATAATTTATCTAAGAGTTGGCTAGTCCAGAAGGGTACGGCTTCTGGTAAAGACACATCAAATCCGTTATACAGCTGGTGGTTTGCTCAAAATCATATGGTTATCAGTGTACCATGGTTCTTGCTTGAACTGAAACATTTGGCTACTCCAGAAGTAATGGCTTTTGGTAAAGAGTTTCAAATCCATTATGTTTTCTCAAAACATTGCTAGGGACTAGCAATATCTTAGTGTGGGGGATTGATGAGTGTCTAAATACTCATCATTTTTATACTATTAGAATGCCAAAAACATCTGAAAACACTCAGAAATGCTTCAAAATGATGAAAATATCACAAATCAGTGTTTTATGTGTTTTAAATGCAAAAATATCAAAATCTGGTGAAAAACGTATCAAGTTTGCATAATTGGCAGTTTTAGTCCCCCAAGTTACAAAAGTTGTCAAAATTAGTCCCTGGAAATTCAAAAACTTGTAAAATATCATTTAAGGTCCATGAGATTCAAAAGTTGTCAAAATAAACCCTTTAAAGTTTAAAAATCACAAAATGACAACTTTAGTCCCTCAAGTTTGAAAAATGTCAAATATAGTCCTTGGTTAATTTAAAAAGTGAAAATTATCAAATATTAACCTTGTACTATTAATAAATGGCAAAATAGGTCCTTATGATAAAATTTGGAGAAAATTACATGTTTGGTCCCTCAAGTTTCAAACTTGACAGTTTTGGTCCCTGGATTTACAAAAATGGAAATTATCAATATAGGTCCTTGTACTAATCACATTTGGCAGTTTTAGTCCTTGTGAGAGCTTTGGAAAATGTTCAAGATCAAACATTCAAGATTGCTAAAATTACATAAATGGTCCTTGTTGTTTAACTTAAACCAATCCGGACCCTATTATTAAACCCAAGTCCAATATCCAGGCCCAAATCCAATATAAACCCAAACCCGAAATTTAAAAGAAATAAACACCCCGCGCCACTGTTCATCGTCTTTCCCTCCCAACACTGTATCCACTTACTTCCCTCCACCTGCTCACTACCACTTTTCCACACTACTTCCTAACACCTGTACATCCCCCTCCACCTTGCAAGCCCACTCACCATCTCAATTAATGAAAAAAAACCAACTCCATGACTTTTTCCCGCCAAATTACAACTGGATGGTTCAGATGAATTCAGAGACTGCAAAGAGGTGGGATTTGATCAGATGTCGACAAGGAACAAGATAATGTCAATAAATAAGAAGAGAGAAGCAGAGAAAAAGAGCAAGTAGTGTAATTTTAGTTTAGGTATGTCGATTTAATCATGTTTTAAATTCCAGTCTTTGTTTAAGCTTTTAAGCTTTGAAATAAGTCATCTCAGTGTAATATAAAGTTTTTTAAGTAATAAATTTCAAATTCCAAGTACGAATTTATATTTTGCAAATTTTCAAGTTCATATATATGTATGAATGTTAGTTGTAGTGGATGTTATAAGCTACTAAGCCTGTATAAGCTCACATACAAGCTTTTATATGCTCACTCTAGCTTAATGTTTACCCAGAAAGTTGTTACTCAGTTTTTACTTTTAATATTCTCCTAGTCAACAAAAGTCAACTAGCAAGCTTCATTGAGACCTAGTCATGGAATTGGGTTGATGCAAAGATTGATTTGGGTTGAATTTGGTTTGAAATAGCTGCAGTTATGGTTCTTTGATAAGCTGCACATGAGCTTGATCAATTGTAAGTTAATTTTCTTTCTAATGTACTGTTTGGCTTTGCTTATTTAACTATTGTAGAGAGTGTTTGTGTTTTTGTTTATCATTGTTTTGTGTCACTTAAGTATCATTCAGCTCAGTTAAGTCAATAAAACTAGTAATTATTTAGTTCAAAGTCAAAATAATTTGTATTTTCAATTTGCAGATTCACTGTTAGAATTTAGATTGCTATTTTCATCAAATTAGCTTATTACTCAGTTCTCTAGCTTAAATTAGTATTATTACAGTTTATTATAACATGTTCTATCAATAGAATCAGTCCTAAATTCACTAAAGTCAAACTAGTTTAATTTTATCAAAAGTCAAATTTCTTATAATCTGTTTTTGAATAAAATGAATAATTTTATATAGGATTAGATATTAGGATTTAGCTTAAGCCCTTTTGGGATATCAATATTCAGCTTCTAAACAAAAATATAAAAATGCTAGCTCTCATAAAATTAGCTTATAGGTAGCTTATTTGCAGCTTTCTTTTGACCCTTTGTCTGAAAACCATGCTCTGTGCACACAGTTAGCAACCCAGTTTCTCAAGCTTATTCAGAGCTTATTAGTGAATTATAGCTTGTGCATTTTAGTTTTTTAAGTAGCCAACCTAGCTGTCTAAAGGTACCAATGTTCATTTTTTAGCTTATTTGATAAGCCTGCTTAAGGCTTATTGTTTTGTCCATCTTAACTAAGTATAAAAACCATCTAGTGTTTTCCAGTTTTTCATAAGCTCCCTATAAGCTCATCAGTGAACATTACAGTGAGTAACTTAGCTTTTTTGGAAAGCTTATTAGGTCAACTTGTTAGTCCAAATGCTTATTTTCACTTCCTAGCTTATTTCAGTACCTAAATTCTAACTTAAAGGGGCCTAGTGAATTACAACAGTGTCCTGTGCTAATACAGTCACTAGTGCTTATTTGCAGCTTATGCAGTTCTTATTTGTTAATTAATAGTGCTTTTTCAGTATTAATATTAGTTTATTAATAGTTTATTAGCTTATTCCCTTTTCTTTATTGCTTATGTACCAGCTTATTAGCCTAAAGGCTTAATCTTGTGCTTATTTCCATCATATTGCCCACTGTTGAGAATAATAAACTCATACAGAGCTTATAAGTGTTTTTCAATAAAAGCTTTAGTTATAATAATTGCTTATTTTCATGTTCTTAATCAATCTGTCAAATAAAATTTCAAAAATAAAATGTTTGTGCAAAAAGGAAGAGGCAGGGGTCGAACCTGAGACCTCTCCCTTATAAGGGTGATAGTGGTGTACCTGGATACCATGCGCCCTTGGGACTTTTCTTGTCATAGTTTGCATTATTAATCTCTTAACCCTTCTTGTCTCGTTTAGCTTATACGAACATTTAAGCTTATTTCTAGCTTATTCAAAGTAGCTTTTTCATGTTTTGCAATTTTCTTATCTTTGTAATAGTATAAAGTATTTTTACAAAAAGTTTCAGATTTTTCTAATTAGTTTTAGTATTTTTAAACATTTAATTAGTGTTTTATAGTATTTAATTCATAATAAAAAATATAAAAGTCTAAAAAATATAAATCTTTTTTCTAAAATTTTCTTTTGTCATATAGTACGTAATAAAATTAGTTTTACATTCATAGGACTTTTATTTCATAAATTTTACGTTTTGCTTTGCGCTCAGCGTAATTTTTTAAACGTAACGCTCGTTTTCATTTTAAACTACGTTTCTAGATAATTTGAGTTTACGTTTTAGTTAAAATAGTTTATTTAAGATATTTTATTTTATAAAATCACAAAAACATCATTATAAAATTAGTGATAGCGTTTATTTAATATATTTTAACTTTTTAATCTCTTTTAATTTGCATTTAAGTCGCTGTAATTTGTAGATCTTTTCTTTAGGTAATTTTCCATCAATAACCTTACTGATCACTATCCTTAGTGATCATTCTATCATCTGATCAAGTGTTTTTACACCAATTCATCCTCCGTGGGACTTAACGACCCAGGAATTCCCTATATTCCTCTGATCTTAAATTGCATTTGTGCTTAAACTGTTTTGAGTGTGTTACGGTCGGCCATTCACAAGTGGCAGGCTTGCGTGATAAAACTTGACGGTTCAGCACAGATCAACTTTTTACGTTAAAACTTCAAATTGCCATTACTTTTGAACCGTAACTCCGTATTCAGCGAAATACCTGTCAAAACAACCGGAACAGCCTGAACCAGTAGGAACCAGTTAGAACTAGTAAAGAACCGGATATTCCGGCCAAGAACCAGTAACAACTAGTTAGAACCAGTTAAGAACTAGCTATTTCGGCTAATAAATAGTTAGATCCAAATAGGAACCTGATATTCCGGCCAAGAACCAGTTAGATCCAGCTAAGAACTGCCTATTACGCCAAGAACCAGTACAAACCAGTTAGAACCAGATAAGAACTAGCTATTCCGGCCAATAACCAGTAAGAACCAGTTAAGAACATGCTATACTGGCTAAGAACCAGTTAGATCCAGATAGGAACCAGTTATTCCGGCCTAGAACTAGTTAGATCCAGCTAAGACCTGCCTATTCTGGCCAAGAACCAGTTGGGACCAGTTATAACCAGTTAAGAAATATCTATTCCAGCCAAGAACCAATGGGAACCAGTTAAGAACCAGATATTTCGGCTAAGAACCAGTTAGAACCAATTAAGAACCAGATATTCCGGCCAATAACCAGTTAGATCCAAAAAGGGACCAGCTATTTCAGCCAAGAACCAGTTAGATCCAGCAAAGAACAACCTATTCTGGCCAAGAATCTCTAAGAACCAACTATTTCGGCCAATAACTAGTTTGATCCATCACTACACAAGTTAACTAAAAAAAGGTATTTTGGCGGGAAAATTTGAGTAAACTTAAATTTTTAGGAGAGACAAAATGTTTAATTTTTAAGCGAGATTCAAATTTTGGTTTAAATGTGAACCGGCTAAGAACCTGCTATTCATGCAAAGAACCTGTTAGATCTGGCTAAGAAAGGGCTCTTTAGGCCATGTAGATCCGGCTAAGAAATATCTATTCCGGTCAAGAACAAGTTTGTTCCAGCTAAGAACCAGCTATTCCGACCTAGAACCAGTTAAGAACCGGCTATTCTGGCTAAGAACGAGTTAGCACCAGATAGAAACCAGGTATCACAACCAAGAACCAGTTAGATCCAGCTTAGAACTGCCTATTCCTGTTAGGATTTAGAAAATCCATAGTGAAGTGCCGGTCACCCCAACTATTGTCGAGCATATGTTAGCTCGTAGACATTACGTTATCTATTAGTTAGTTAGAGTAACAGCGTGGAGGACGGACAGGTCTTTACCCACTGTATGCCGGATCCACAGCCCGACAGAGGGCGTATTATGTAAAACTATAAATACTCTCTACCTCCTGAGGTAGAGGGTTGGACCTTTCATTTCTTAATCTAACATTCTCTTTGTTTTTCTCTCACTTTCTCTCTAGAAAGGATCCCATCTCCCACTTTCTCTCTCTAAGTTTCTTGCCAAGATTCGAACCATATAATTGATTGTTTGTGTGTTACAATAACCAATATAAAACAATTGGTATCAAGAGCCATGGTTAGATCATAAAGATTGGTTATTTGTGTGTTTTGTTGGTTTGAATTCTATAACCTAAAAGTGTTAAAGTTTGAATTTTGATAGTATTTTTGTGTTTAGAATCATCATAAGTGCTTAGGTTTTGGTTTGGAAGGCTTAATTCATCTTTGGTTATAGTGTTTTGGATTGGAAAAGTTTAGTTTTTGAAGAGTTTCAAGGAAGCGGTTTGAGTCTCGTACTATTTTCTTGTATGCGGTTTGATGTCATTTGGGTGCGATTTGATCTGATCAAGGAATCAATTTGTAAAGTTCTTGGATGTGGTTTGTCTAGATTCGTTGTATCGTAAGCGGTTTGACTTAAGCGGTTTGACGTAAGCGGTTTGACGTAAGCGGTTTGACTTAAGCGTTTTGACTCAAGCGGTTTGTCTTTAGCGGTTTGACATAAGCGGTTTGACTTAAGCGGTTTGACTCAAGCGGGTTGTCTTCAGCGGTTTGATCTAAGCGGTTTGAGTTAAGCGGTTTGATAAGAAGCGGTTTGTATTCCAGCGGTTTGACAATCCTACGATTTGACCAATGCGATTTGACCACTGCGATTTGATAAAAAAAAAACCAAGTTTTGACTTTTACGGTTTGACTACTTGCGGTTCGACCACTTGCGGCTTGACCAAAGTTGACTTTTTACGTCAAAACTTCAAACGGCCATAAATTTTGAACCGTAACTCCATTTTCAGCGAAATAATTGTCAAAATGACCGGAACAGCCTGAACCAGTAGGAACTAGTTAGAACTAGTTAAGAAGCGGATATTCCAACCAAGAACCAGTAACAACTAGTTAGAACCAGTTAAGAACTAGCTATTCCGGCCAATAAATAGTTAGATTCAAATAGGAACCAGCTGTTACGGCCAAGAACCAGTTAGATCCAGCTAAGAACTGCCTATTCCGGCCAAGAACCAGTACAAACTAATTAGAACCAGATAAGAACTAGCTATTCCGGCCAACCAGTAAGAACGAATGAAGAACATGCTATTTTGGCCAAGAACCAATTAGATCAAGATAGGAACCAGTTATTCTGGCCTAGAACCAGTTAGATCTAGCTAAGACCTGCCTATTCTGGCCAAGAACTAGCTGGGACAAGTTATAACCAGTTAAGAAATAGCTATTCCAGCCAAGAACCAATGGGAACCAGTTAAGAACAAGATATTTCAGCTAAGAACCAGTTAGAACCAATTAAGAACCAGCTATTCCGGCCAATAACCAGTTAGATCCAAAAAAGGACCAGCTATTTCAGCCAAGAACCAGTTAGATCCAGCAAAGAACAACCTATTCTGGCCAAGAATAAGTAAGAACCAACTATTTCGGCCAATAATTAGTTTGATCCATCACTACACAAGTTAACTAAAAAAAGGTATTTTGGCGGGAAAATTTGAGTAAACTTAAATTTTTAGGAGAGACAAAATGTTTAATTTTTACGCGAGATTCAAATTTTGGTTTAAAATTGAATCGGCTAAGAACCAGCTATTCATGCCAAGAACCAGTTAGATCTGGCTAAGAAAGGGCTCTTTAGGCCAAGTAGATCCAGCTAAGAAATATCTATTCCGGTCAAGAACCAGTTAGATCCAGCTAAGAATCGGCTATTCCGACCAAGAACCAGTTAAGAACCGGCTATTCTGGCTAAGAACGAGTTAGCACCAGATAGAAACCTGTTAGCCTTAATTGTTTTATTATAAGTGATGGTCATTCACTTTTAGTAACTTTGTATCGTGTGTTAGATATCGTGATAGAATAGTCAAACGGGCTTGTGGATTGGACTAAGCAAGTGGCTAGGCGTTATGATAAGCTTGCCTTGTATAAGTCCAAGCAACCCAATCCAATCCAAGTCCATATCCACGAGGCCCATAGAAAGCCTTTTAGGGCAACATGTATTCCAACTATATAAACCCCTCAAAGTCTCATTTGAGGGGTGTGCTTGTGTGTGTGTGTGTGTGTTTTCCTTGAAGCAATATACAACTTATTGTTTTCATCTCTCTACTTTGTTCATACGCATAACATCAAGTCACCATCTCTTCTTATCTTTATTTCTTTCATCTTCACGCATTGTTTGTGTTTGTGTTAATGAGATATAAGTGTTGGGTTTGTGATAAGGTTGATTAAAGTAAGGTCCTACAATTGGTATCAATCGCCTAACAATGGTTTAGGAGTGTTTTGGTTGAAGTTTGTTTTTAACGTGTTACGCGTAGTGTTCGTTCTCAAAGATTGTCACATAAAACTTTAATTTTTGCACTTAAATCTTCAAGATTCTTATGGTCTAAGGTTTATATAGTGTTAAAGATTCTATTTTTTGGAAAAAGTTCGAAGCTTTATGTGTTTTACATCGTTTTCAAACTAGTTTTTGTTCGTTGTTCATTTCCACGCGTAAGCTCAAAAAGCATTTTGGGTGTTTTTGGTCAAAACAATCTTGGTATTTGCGTGTTTTTAAGGCTATATGTGCAACAGAAATCGGTTGTATCATTGGAAATTTTTTACGCGTAAGTCAAAACCCTAATCTTACGCGTAAGAAAGTCAAAACCCTAGTTTTCTACGCATAACTTTTTGGTAACAAATCTTCGTGCAACAAAGGTGACTCAGTGCTTCCCTCACTTGGATAAGTGTGTGGAACACTTCGACTTTCGGATATCTTTTACGCTGTGACAGTGTAAAGGATTTTTGGTTTTAAACCAACTCTTACGCATAAGTTAACTCTTACGCGTAAGGTACTCTACTTCTACGCTTAACGTTTACGCATAAGACTTACGTTTAACCTTAAGTTTACGCGTAACTTGGATTTCTATGCATAAGGATTTCTACGCCTAAGCTCTTTACGCATAAGCACTCCTACGCATAAGATCCTACGCATAAGCATCCTACGCATAAGCACTCATCTCTACGCATAAGAATAGTTTTACGAGTAAGATTGTGATCAAAACTTCAAACGGCTATAACTTTTGAACCGTAACTCCGTTTTCAGCCTTCTACCCATCAAAACGACCATAAGAACGAGAAGATTGTCACGCCGAATAAACTAAAGTTAATTTAGGTCAACCTTCAAGTCCTAAAAACGCTCAGAATAGAAGTTATTGAGGTTTTTAAGTTTTCAGAGCAAATTTTCACTACAACAACCGAGCTTAATCTTCATCAACCACAACTCCTTTATCATTGAATCAATCCTACATCAACTTTATCATCACACACCTTCATCAATGGCAACTCAACAAGATATTCATGCAGCCGGTGCCGAAAACCGTCCTCCAATGTTGGAAAAAGGTGGTTATCTTCAATGGAAAAGTCGTATGCTTCGCTACATCAAGACCAAACCTAATGGAAAACTCATGCTTAACTCCATTACGAATGGACCCTTCAAGCCTCGAAAAATCCTAGACCCTGGAACTCCTGACGTCCCACCATCTTATCATACTCAAACTGAATCAGAATACACTGAAGAGGATCAGAAACAAGTCGATGCAGATGACATGGCAATTCATATTGTCCAACTGGGTTTACCAAGAGACATATTTGTTGCGGTAGACAGTTGTGAAACTGCTTTCGATATGTGGGAACGTGTTAGACGGCTTTGTCATGGAACAGAAATTGGTCAACAAGACATGGAGAACAAGCTGCTAACTGAATGGGAAAAGTTCACTTCTACACCAGGAGAATCCATTGAGTCCTACTATGGAAGGTTTTGCACTTTGATGAATGAGCTTATCAGAAACAAGTTGACACCCAGACCTATCGTTTAAAACATCAAGTTCCTGAATAATCTTCCAGAAGAATGGGGACGATATGTCACTATTGTCAACCAAACAAAAGACTTACATCAGGTGAACTTTGATCAACTGAATGATTTTTTGAAACAAAACCAAGCTGAAGTGAATGAAGTCAGGAAAGAAAGATTGGCAAAGAATCATGATCCATTGGCACTTATTGCAAAGACTCAACCTTCAGTGAATACACAACAACAAGCTTCATCATCTTCCAACAACAACAACTTGCAGCAATACATTCCACAACCACAACAACAATTCTATCCACCAGAACAACAAGTCATTCAACAACAGTATCCACAATACCAGGAACAACGAATCACTGATCTTGAAGTTGAACAAGAAGCGACCTTGCAACAGGTATACTCTTTATTGGGTAAAGCATTCAGAAGTCACTATTCCACACCAACTAACAACAACCAAAGGATTTCATCAAACACTCGCAACAGGCAAATTGCACAGCCGGGTGTGAATATGGGTAATCAAGGTCAAATGGTAGGAGTTATTGGGAATCAGCAGGGACATGCTACTGGATTTCGTATGGGTAATCAGGCGGTTCCGTATCAGGGTAATCAGTTGGGTCAGAATGTTGGAAATCAGATGGGAAAGAATGTTGGGAATAGAGCGTGGTAATCGAATGGGAATGTTGCAGCTCCAGTCGTTGGAAATTATGGAAATGTGAATCAGGGTAATCAGGTTAAGTGTTATAACTGTCAAGGAATGGGTCACATGACACGAAACTGTCCCACTAAGCCGCACAAGAAGAATGTTGAGTTTCTTCGAAAGCTATCTTTGTTAGCACAGAAGCAAGAAGCGGGATGCACTTGAGTGCTGAGGAAAATGATTTTTTCGCTATCGTGGATGATTTGGAAGACCTCGAGGAACTCAATGCAAACTGCATATTCATGGCAAATCTTCAGGAGACTAAGTACGACACTGACTCTGACGCACCTCCTGTCTATGACGCCAACGCAGTATCTGAGGTACCAATCATTGATCCATGCTATAACAATGTCATATTTGATGTGTTTACTCATGACGAACAGCATTCTGTGACGCCAGCACCTACTTATGATACATACCTAGACAATCCGAGTTGTAGCAATACTAACTCCGAAACTCCAGATGTGGATCCTAGTGGAGGCTATGTGGCACAAAATACTGAGACTGATGAGGAAACACGTGCTTACTTTGAATCATTAATCAATAACTGTGGCATTGAAATTGAGAAAGTTAGTAAGGTCAATCGCGAAGTTAAGGCAGCGAATGTTAAATTGACCACTGAGCTTGAGAGTTACAAAGAGAACGCCAGAGCCTATGAATTTCATACAAACAAAATATCAGAATTAGAAATTGGTTACCGAGATTCTGTTTTAAGAGAAAAACAATTGCAAATCAAGTATGATACACTTGATGTGAATTTGAACTTGAAAATAAAATCTTTAAACAAGAAAATTTCTGATCTAAATGACTAACTTTCTAAACAAAAAGCACTGTTTTCTGATCTTGAAAAAGAGAAGAAAAAGTTGATTGCTGATTTTTCAAAACGAGAAGATTCTCTTCTTGATGAAATTCTGGATAAAAATGAAACTATCAAAAAATTGGATAATTTACTTCTTACAACGGGTCATTCCGCTAAAACAAACAAGATGCTTTCTAATCAAGTAAATCCGATTTTTCATACTACACATAAAATGGCTCTTGGTAACTCACCTCCTTCGTTCCTCAAGAAAGCTCAGAAATCTCAGAATGTGTTGAACAATGGAAAACCTTTGCATGAACCCATAATTGTTCGTGATTCTCTTGAAACGTTGGAACTATCTGAGGAGAGTAGATCAAAAATGAAACAAAAACATCCGGAAATCAAACCAATTGATTATAACAAATGGAACAAAATTAATGGTATCTCGTTTGTTTCTCATAAAGAACAATCAACGTTTTCCACCACTCCAAGTGTTTCAAACAAAGTTTCAAAACCAGTTGCAACTCTTGTAGTTGTCTCAAAATCCTTTTCGAAAATCCAACAAATGTCTTCAAACAATCCTTTTAACACAAGTGATGCCAGAAGCATTTTAGACGATGTTAAAACTAGAATTGGGAGACTTCAAGAGACTGTTAAAACTAAAACTCATATTACAACCAACATCTGGTTTAATAGTTTTGATATTGAACAAAAAAAGTTTTTTGAAACTGAAATTGCCCCTCAGCTGAATAACATCAACTCAAGGGTAATTTATTTTGAACAAGCCTTTTTGAAAGAAACGAGTGACTTTGTCAAGGACCATAAATCCCTGGTAAAGCAAGCTAATGAAAGTGTTGAACACATCAAAGTCTTGGAAATTTTAAATGATTCTCTATTCGAAGATGTTTGACTACTGATATTATGTCCATCATTTTGCAAACATATTCTGTTGAAGATCATGAAAGACTTCAGTATGAGACCTCGAAATTGTTTCAAAATATGAAAAAGCTCTTGAAAAACTTGAAAAGAAAATGTCTCATATTTTAAACAACTTGATCGAAAACGAGGAATACAAGTATGACAAACTTTCGTATGGCGTGCCTACAATGACATGAAAGCGAAAAATGATCTTTTGAGGGCTCAGCTGGAAAATCAAAAAGGAAAGGCGTGGATCTGTGACTAAAAAACCATTGACTGCGGAGAAAGCAAATGTTCCCAAACCGGTTTCCAAACCAAAAGTCATGTTTCTATGCCTCCTCCAAAGTCAATGAGAAAAATGTTTCATCAAAACCAGTCCTCCACCACCCTACCTAATCAAAATGTTGATAAAGGAAAAGCGGTTATCGAGAAACCAAAAGTTTTAGCTCCTGACCTTTTTAAGATGAGTACCACTAATGCGTCTGCCTCCACATCTAAAACATATGGAACAAGCGACATAAGTTTAGAAAAGCACTCTAAAGAGACTAGGAACGCTGAAACCACCTCCCTTCATAAAAATGTGAATCCTAATGCGTGTGCCTTACCTTCTGGGACTAGAAAGCACCTCTAGGAGCGGACAGAGGAAAGCCTAAGAGCAATACAAAGAACAATAGAGTCTCGACTGCCTCTAGGAGTAGTAGCTTGAATAAAGAGAATAAAGTAGAAGAACACCCTAGGAATTTACCGTTTTTGAATAAGAAAGACATTTCATCTGAATGTTCTGAACCTATGAAACTTGCTAAGTCTAATGAATGTGTTGAATCTCTTTGTTTAACTTGCAAGAAATCTTTAATTAATGATCAATATGATTGTGTTTCTAAGAATGTGAATGATAAGCCATTGAAGAACATCCCAAAAGATCTTATGCTAAACGAATAGGAAGACTAGTTGCAAAACTTAGACTTTACACTACTGACAGGAACTATAGTGTATACATTTGGAAACCCACAGGTAGAACCTTCACACTCCAGAATGGTACAATGATTGATAAACAGAATTCCTGTAGAAAACCTCTCTGAGTGTGATAAGGATTTTACCTCTAACCCAAAGGAACCAAAATCAAAAGGGTTTCCACAATATTCTTTTTACATTACTGGCGAGGTTATCGAAATTTGTCTTTGGATCGTCGACTCGGGTTGCTCCAAGCAAATGACCGGGAATCTGGCTTGCTGATCAATTTAGATGCGAAATTCATGGGAACCGTACGTTTTCGAAATGATCATGTAGCAGCTATCATGGGTTATGGAGATCTACCTTTTGGAAATTATTTGATCACTCGGGTTTACTATGTCGAAGGGTTGGGACATAATTTGTTTTCGGTCGGGCAGTTCGTGATGCAGATTTAGAGGTTGCTTTTAGGAAAAATGCTTGCTTCGTTAGAAACTTGGATGGCGATCTCTTGGGAATCGGGATACAAACTTGTATGCTATCGACATCAATCAAATGGCCTCTTCATCACCAATATGTCTTATGACACGCGCATCTGGAACTCAGTCCTGGTTGAGGCACAGAAGGTTATCCCATCTCAATTTTGACACCATCAACAAAATTGCCAAAGACAACATTGTCAACGGACTTCCAAAATTCAAATACACCAAGGATCACTTATGTCCATCATGCGAACAAGGAAAAAGCAAAAGAGCATCATATAAACCCAAATCCGTACCTAGTTCGGAAGCAAAGTTGCATATGTTGCACATGGACTTATGTGGCCCGATGAGAGTTGAAAGCATTAATGGGAAAAAGTATATTCTTGTTATCGTCGATGATTATTCGAGATATACATGGGTTAAGTTTCGGAGATCAAAAGAGCGAAGCACCGAGCATCATCATCACCTTTTGAAACGTATTCAAGTACTTCTTCAAACTCGGTAAGGGTCATTGTAAGAACAGACAACGACACATAATTCACTAATCAGGAGTTAAGAGCTTATTTTGAAGATGTTGGAATTACTCATCGACATCCATTTGTTAGAACTCCACAGCAGAATGAGGTAGTTGAAAGAAGAAATAGAACTCTTGTGGAAGCTGCTTGCACAATGCTAATTTATTCTAGTGCACCGTTATTTCTATGGTGATCTTGTTACCGCTGCTGCTTGTTTCACTCAGAACCGATCCCTAATCCATCCTAGATTCAATAAAACCCCATATGAGCTAGTGAACAACAGAAAACCGGATATCTCTTACTTTCACGTGTTTGGCGCTTTGTGCTATCCTACGAATGACAAAGAAGATCTTGGAAAATTGAAAGCTAAAGGTGATATTGGAATCTTCATTGGATATTGAGATAACTTCGAGGGCATTACAGGGTGTATAACAGACGAACTAGGAGGATCATGGACACGATGAATGTGAATTTTGATGAACTTTCACAAATGGCTTATGAGAGACTCGCTCTAGAACCCGCACTAAACCAGCAGACTTACTGACACATCGTTCAGGACTCTTACCTCAAAGAGCTCAATCAACTTCGTTTGACAATCCTAAAGAACAAGAATGGGAGAATTTCCTTGAGTTAATGTTCGATGAATACTATGGTGGAACTTCGACAAATGCATCAAACCATCATTCGCTTGCACCCGCTCAAAATCATCCACCACCACCAGCAGAAGATGCATCTACAACGGTCGAAACCAATGCACCAACTCCATCTACATCATCTACATCTACTCCAGTTATTGCACCCGTTCTACCGGTGGTTGATGAGCAAAACCAAAACGAAGCGATGCAGCGTTAGATGAAGACTTATTTGAAAATCCGTTTGCTACTCTGAATCGGTGAATCTTCTTCAAGCTTACGAGAACCATCTAACTCGCATACGTTTAACCAACGGTATCCTTCTACTCTGAAGTGGACAAAAGACCACCCAATTGAACAAGTAATTGGTGAACCTTCAAATTCAGACGAGAGCCAACTTGCCACCGATTGCGACTTATGCATTTACCTTTGCTCAATTAGCAATATAGAGCCAAGGAACATTCGCGAGGCAATGGCGGATCCGTATGGATAGAAGCAATCGAGGAGGAACTTCTCCAATACTAGTCTTCATGACTCTTGGGAAATGGTTCCAAGACAATTGACATTCGTCATTGATCTCAAATGGTTATGGAAGAACAAAAGGGATGAAGAGATGACTATAATTCGCAACAAAGCTCGTCTTGTGGCCAAAGGATACAGACAAGAGGAAGGGATTGACTTTGAAGAGTCATTTGTGCCGGTAGCTAGACTAGAAGCGGGTCGGGATATTCTTAGCCTATGCACTCACAAAAACATCACGGTTTATCATATGGACATTAAGAGGCATTTCTTTAATGGAACTGAAAGAAGAAATGCGTGTGAGTCAGCCGAAGGCTTCTTGACTTGGAACATCCAGACTACGTCTACAAACTCAAAAAGGCAATCTATGGATTGAAACAAGCTCCGAGAGCGTGGTATGATGAACTGTCCTCTTTCCTTATCCAAAACAATTTCACCAAAGGCACAGTTGATCCTACCTTGTTTACACAAAAATGCAAAAAAGACATTTTGATTGTTCGAGATTCGTGGGCGACATCATCTTTGGGTCCACTAATCCAAATCTTTCAAAACATTTTGAAAATCTCATGAAAAGTAAATTTGAAATGTCCATGATGGGGAACTAAAATTCTTTCTTGGTTTACAAATACATCAATCTCCCCGTGGAATTTTTATAAATCAAGCTAAATACACAACTGAGATTTTGAAAAATCATGGTATGGATAATTATGACTCTGTCGGAACACCAATGGTAACTTCAGCAAAAATTGGAGCTGATTTGTTTGGGAAACCTATCGATCCGAAGAAATATCGGAGCATGATTGGTTCTCTCATGTACCTCGCTGCTAGTCGACCAGATATTCATTTTGCTGTTTGCTTATTAGCACGGTTTCTGGCAAAGCCTACCGAACTGCACCTCAAAGAGGTTAAACGGATCTTCGATACTGAAGACATCCATTCACATGGGACTTTGGTATCCGAAGGAATCTGGATTTGATCTAATTGCCTTTACAGATGCGGACCACGCGGGTGATCAAGTTACTGACAAAAAGTACATCGGGAGAACACAATTTTGGGTGAAAAATTAGTAAGCGGTCTTCAAAGAAACAAGATTGCCTGCACTTTCAACCGTGAAGGCTGAGTATGTGTCTCTATCTGCGTGTTGTGCTCAAGTTCTATGGATGAGAACACAACTCATAGATTATGGCTTTACTTTCGATAAAATACCTATGTATTGTGACTCGAAAAGTGCCATAGCCATATCATGAAATCCCGTTCATCACTCAAAGACTAAGCATATCAGAGTCCGCTATCACTTCATCAAAGAGTGCGTCGAAAATAGTGTTGAATTATTCTTCGTGAAGGCGATTACCAACTCGCCGATCTATTTACTAAAGCCCTTCCAAAAGAAAGGTTTGACGATTTAGTTCGACGAATTGGAATGCGAAGCCTAACCCTGAGGAGTTAGAACGTCTTCTCGAATCTTCTTGAAAAGTTTTCCAAAAAGCTTATTCAGCTGTAAATATTTTTGAAAAACAAAATACAAAATTTGAAAAACCAACAAAAGAAAAATAAAAAAATATAAAACTTTTCTAGAAATGTCTCTCGTATAATCGATATTCTGTACGTTTCTAGAAATGTCATTCAATAATGATACGGGTATGTCTGAGATGCTTGGCGAGTTCTTTATTGTTTTTTTCTAAAACATGTCGTTTCTCAAAATTTCTTCATAAATGGCTTCACGTATACTTGATGCGAAACCGGACTAAAATGATGACTTTTGATTATTGTTCAAATCAAAACTCGAGTTTTTAAAGAAAAATCAAGTGTACACTTCAGTGCTCTACATTTAAAAATGGTGAGAAATCATCATCATCTTGAGCACCTTTTCAAGATTGTTCAAGAAGATTTTTCAAAATCTTTCAAAATATTTTGTGCTCAAGATAACTCCCTCTAAACCCTTTAATTGATTATTCTTTATTAAAGGGGGAGTATAAAACAAAAAGTTCCAAATTCATGCTTAAATCATATCCGTTTGTCTCCCCAAAAGATTCTAAATGTTGTTTAATCCGTTGATATCAAAAATATCACGAATATGCTATTTTTAGGGGAGAGGCGTGATTAAAAGGTGATCAAAAGTTTTAATGATCGTTGTTTGAATCTCAAAATGAGCTCGACTCAGACGGAACCAATGAATTGACGGAAATCAATGTTAGTAAATGTACCATCTCGAGAAACTTGTGATAGACATGAACTTACATGGGTCTAACCTCCTTTTCAAGGAGAGTTTACAACTTCAAGATAGTTATTAGAGCTAGTTGTCACCTAAAAACTGACAATGGAACTCTTTAACTAACAACTGGCGTAACCGTGTCTCGTGGGGAATTGTCTATCATGAGCCGATCAATTCAAAAAGTGCGAACTCTACTCTCACTGTGCAGATTTCTGTCAAAACTTATAAGCACATGTGAAGGGGGAGTGTTTCTAAAAATATACAACTCTCAGAGTGTTCCAAACATGTTTTCAATTCTAAACACTTTGAGAGATTTTTCAAGAAAAATGGTTTTATGGCAACAATAGGACAGTCATGGAGTTATAAGGTGACTAAGGATAGGAAATTTGTCCTATGATCCGCCAGAGCCGGAGGGATCTACCCAAGGACATCAAAAATAGTTAGTATTAGAAGTCCTCAGGTATGATTGAAAAAAGGAGTAAAGTGGGAAAGGAGAAAGAAGGGGTTGAAGAATTAAAAGAAATGTAATGAGAAAGGGTGAAAAGAAATAGCCCTCCATACTCAACCTTAGGGGCAGAAAGCCGGGTTCAATACATATATCTCTGGTTGTCACTAGATGACACAGGTATTGGAGACAAAAGGCGTCATGGACCCCCTGCACTGCACTAAACCTTCTAGCCACTCAATTCCTCTTAAAAGGATTTGTTTCATTCTCACTGGGAACCCTACATAATCTATCGACTTTCTCTTAGAGATCGTTGATATTGAAGAAGGAGACCCTCTCCTAGTCTCCGCTTAGGAAAACCAAAATGCACTATTGAGTCTAAAGCCACGAGATTCATCAAAAGATCTCATAGGAACACATGACATGACATAAACTTGTTGTTCATCAATAAGGGCACAAGTGACATATTATAGAGTCCTACGCAGATCTTAGCAATCTGCGGAGAACATTTATGAAGTTTCACATCGTGATCTTGATTGAATGGAAACTCTGCCGGGTCAACATCAAGCAGCCCGACGGGTCAGGTCGGTAACTCCCGTGGATTACGCTTAGTGTGTCTCAAACGGTCTGATGCATGGGGTGATGCTTCGGTGTACCTTAGCGACTCATCACGGTAGATGTACCGGTATATCGCGTTATCTCACTTATGGGACTCCAGTTCGAAACGACCTCTGCGAGAATTAGAGCGTGTTTTCACACTATCTTTGTTAACACCCTCGAAATTCAAACTTGTAAGTGCCGGAATCCGCTTATTACTAACCGTGTTAATGTTTTCTTCTTATGGAAGCTCGGTGATTGATCGTGCAGACTCGCCACATGCTCATACCAACAACACATGGAAGTTCTCATCAAAATCAAAGGCAACACAAAGTGAAAGATGATTCTTCGTCTATGTCAAAGAATCTACAAAGTTTAAAGACTCGAGAACTTCATCATTGGAAACTCAAAGTCAAATAGAAGTGTGAGCATGGTGGAGAAAGACGTGGAGACACCAAACCAACGATGTTGACAATGGCAGACAACCACTTTATCTGATCACAAAGCATGAAGGAACAAAGAATCAAGACTATTCTATATCTACACGTAAAGTTCTAGCTCGAGAAAAGTAAAGACCAAAT
Organism: Chrysanthemum makinoi; assembly: GCA_910596185.1. Classification (NCBI taxonomy): domain Eukaryota; kingdom Viridiplantae; phylum Streptophyta; class Magnoliopsida; order Asterales; family Asteraceae; genus Chrysanthemum; species Chrysanthemum makinoi. Next base: position 67,574,232 of record OU343225.1, on the reverse strand, counting down.
CAAGTGGAGCATCTTTTGAATGACCACCCCTTAGAGGGAGATTGTTAGCCTTAATTGTTTTATTAGAAGTGATGGTCATTCACTTTTAGTAACTTTGTATCGTGTGTTAGATATCGTGATAGAATAGTCAAACGGGCTCGTGGATTGGACTAAGCAAGTGGCTAGGCGTTATGATAAGCTTGCCTTGTATAAGTCAAAAGCAACCCAATCCAATCCAGTCCCATATCCACTAGCCCATAGAAATCCTTTTAGGGCAACATGTATCCCAACTATATAAACCCCTCAAAGTCTCATTTGAGAGGTGTGCTTGTGTGTGTGTGTGTGTGTGTTTTCCTTGAAGCAATATACAACTTATTGTTTTCATCTCTCTACTTTGTTCATACGCATAACATCAAGTCACCATCTCTTCTTATCTTTATTTCTTTCATCTTCACGCATTGTTTGTGTTTGTGTTAACGAGATATAAGTGTTGGGTTTGTGATAAGGTTGATAAAAGTAAGGTCCTACAAAACCAGGTATCACAGCCAAAAACCAGTTAGATCCAGCTTAGAACTGCCTATTCATGTTAGGATTTAGAAAATCCATAGTGAAGTGTCGGTCACCCCAACTATTATCTAGCATATGTTAGCTTCGTGACATTACATTATCTATTAGTTAGTTAGTTAGTTAGAGTAACACCGTGGAGGACGGACGGGTCTTTACCCACTGTATGCCTGATCCACAGCCCGACAGAGGGCATATTATGTAAAACTATAAATACTCTCTACCTCCTAAGGTCGAGGGTTGGACATTTCATTTCTTAATCTAACCTTCTCTTTGTTTTTCTCTCACTTTCTCTCTCTAGAAAGGATCCCATCTCCCACTTTCTCTCTAAGTTTCTTGCTAAGATTCGAACCATATAATTGATTGTTTGTGAGTTACAATAACCAATATCAACAATTATCAAGAGCCATGGTTAGATCATAAAGATTGGATATTTGTGTGTTTTGTTGGTTTTGAATTCTATACCTAAAGTGTTAAAGTTTGAATTTTGATTGTATTTTTGTGTTTAGAATCATCATAAGTGCTTAGGTTTTGATTGGGAAGGCTTAATTCATCTTTGGTTATAGTTTTTGGATTGGAAGAAGTTTAGTTTTAAGGTTTTAGAGATGGGTTTGAGTCTCGTGCTATTTTCTTGTATGGCGGTTTGATCATATTTAGAGTGCGATGTCCCGATCAAAGGGCGTTGTTTGGAGGTTTGGGATGCCGGTTTGTCTAGATTAGATTTATGTCGTAGCGGTTTGACTTAAGCGTTTGGCAAGCGGTTTGACTTAGCGGTTTTGACTTAAGTGTTTGACTGACATAGCGGTTTGTCTTTAGCGGTTTGACATAATGCGGTTTGATTTAAGCAGATTGACCTCAAAGCGAACCGATCTTGAACCGGTTTTGTCTCAGCGGTTTGATGAAGCGGTTTGATAAGAAGCGGTTTGATTTAATTTGTATTCAATAGGTTTTACAATCATCGCGATTTGACCAATGCAATTTGACCACTGCATTTGATCAAAAACGAGTTTGACTTTTGGTTTGCAACTTTCGGTTTGACCACTTGCGGCTTGACAAAGTTGTCTTTTGATCAAAACTTCAATGGCTAACTTTTGAGCAGCCGGCTCGCGTTCCAGCCAGGCAATGCGGCGAACATCACGAACAGTAGGGAACCGGTTAGGGCTTGTTAAGAACTGGATATTTGGCGAAAGAACCGTTAACAAGTAGTTTAGAATGGAGTTAAGGAGCTGGTATTCGGGCGATAACTAGTTAGATCCAAATGAGAACCGACTATTAGGCCAGACCTTAGATCTGGCTAAGGCTGCCTATTCCGGCAAAAGAACTAGCACAAACTAATTAGAACAGATAAGAAACTAGCCATTAACCAGTAGAACGGTTAAGAACGTATGCTGCATTGGCAAGAACGGTTAGAATCGGATAGAACGTTATTCGGCCTAGAACAGTTAGATCCAGCTAAGACCTGCCCATTTG
>OU343225.1:67527223-67572119 GCA_910596185.1 Chrysanthemum makinoi | reverse complement strand
CACTTGATCGGAAAAATACTGAATTTTGAAAGATTAAAGTGTTGACGGAAGATATGTACTTGCCATGTTGAAAGAAAAGTAGATAGAAGAATATTTTTGATTTTATCAGATTTTATATTTTTGTATTTTGTTTTTGAAAAATTTATTTACAAAAGAGAGTGTTGGTGTTTGACAGGTTTTTAAGACTATTTCAGGAGGTCATCCAATTCCTCTTGAGTCAAACACCTCATACCAATCCGGTGGACCAACTCATTAAACCTAGCGGGAGGCAAGACTTTGGTGAGCAGATCTGCCAATTGGTATTCAGTACCCACAAAGTATAATTCAACGGTACCCTGTTCCACGTGATCCTTGATGAAATGATAGCGAAGATCGATGTGCTTTGATTTGAGTGTTGGCAGAGTTGCGTGATTGCAATGGCACTCCGATTGTCGCGATTACATGGGATTACGTCAAATCGTAACCATAGTCTTTGAGTTGTGTTCTCATCCAAATGACTTGAGCACAACACACTGACATTGCTACATATTACCTTGTTGAGGACAGCGATGTACAATCTGCTTCTTTGATTGCCAAGACACCGGTTTATCACCAAGAAATTGTAGAGCTCACGAAGTATTTTTCGTGAATCTAAACATCTGCGTGTCGGCTTACGAAAAAGCGATTAGTTCAAAACGAGAATCCTTCGGATACGGAACCCCAAGTTAATGGTTCCCTTGATGTATCGAAGGATTCTTTTAGCCTCGAGAGAGTGGGTTTCATTGGTCTTGGCGATAGCGGAGCATAGATAAACAAGCAAAGACAATATCAGTCGGCTAGGTACGTTAGGTACATTAGAGACCCAATAATACTACGGATATTTTGTAGGGTCCACTAATTTCCCATTAAATCACATCTAGCTTCTTGGTATGAGTTATTGGTGTGGCATAAGTATCACAGGTTTTCATTCCAAATTTGTTTAGCAATTCAAGGCCATATTTAGACTGACTCAAGAAAATACCACGGGGTGATTGATGAACTTGCAATCCTAGAAAGAATGTAAGTTCACCCATCATGGACATTTCAAAATTTTTCTTCATTAATTTTGCAAAAGCGATTGAGTACTTTTATGTGTAGACCCAAAAATGATGTCATCCACGTAAATTTGAACAATTAAGATATGTGCCCCGTGATATTGTATAAAAAGAGTTGGGTCAACTGAACCTTTGGTGAAATTATTGGCAATTAGGAAAGATGATAGCTTATTGTACCATGCCCGAGGAGCTTGTTTGAGACCATAAAGAGCTTTGTTGAGTTTGTAAACATGGTTGGGAACTTCGGGATCAACGAATCCATCGGTTGGTGACATAAACCGTTTCTTTAAGTTGTCCATTGAGAAGCGGTTTTGACATCCATCGATGAACCGTCATATTCATATGAGCCGCGACGCTAGAAATATCGAGCGACCTCAAGGCGAGCAGCGGAGCAAAAGATTCTTCAAACTCTATACCCTCCTCATGACGATAACCCTTAGCAACGCGTGACTTGTTTGGATAACATTCCTTCAGCATCAATTTGTTTTCCAAATCCATTTTAGACCAATGACATAAACCCACGATGGTCTTTCAACCAGTTCCCATACTTCAAGACTTTTGAATTGGTTAAGTTCTTCTTGCATGGATTCTATCCAGGTGTCTTTTGTCATTGCGTCTTTGATGTTTCTAGGCTCAGATTGGCAGACAGTGAGGGCATAAATGCAGTGCTCACCATCTGAATGAAGACGTTGTCTCGTAACGACTTGTTGGTTTGGGTTGCCAATAATATTTTCCAGAGGATGATCTTTTGTCCATCTATGTGTTGAGGGTTGATGTTGGTATACATTGTGCAGATTTTGAGGATTCAAATGGTTTGTGGAAGATTCCGACATCCAGTGCGTGATAGTCTCATTAGCAAACGGGTTAAAAGAACATTTGGATCAAAATCACGGTGGGGGTACTTCATTCAGAAAATCATCAGCCGGTTCATCATTGTTGGAAGCGATTTGTTCAACTGTTGTGTTGGAGTCAAGCTGGTGTAGGTGCATCTTCAACGATAGTTGTTGTAGCGAGTGTATCGGTATAAGAGTAGTATCGGGTTGAGCGTGGTGAAACGTGGATACACCGGAGCACGCATTCATCAATATCGTCCGCGAGCGAGGAGCAAATAACCTTTCCATTTGTTGTGAGTGCCAGTTGGGGGCTTTGTTCGGTGATGATGGGGTTTGAAGGAAGTTTAAGCGGTTGTGGCCGGGTTCTAAGTTTGTACTTTCGGAAGCCATTTCGTGAGTTCATCAAAATGAGCATGAATCGTTTCCATTACCTCCTTTGTTCGACGATTCTAGATTCGGAAACCTTTAGAATTATCACAATATCCAATAAAAACCCAATGTCAGCTTTGGCTTTGAGCTTTCCAAAGTCATCACGATCATTATTCGGATAGCAAAGCGATCCAAATACATGAAAGTGTTTTAGATTCGGTTTTCTGTTGTGGACAAGCTTTCGAAAGGTGTTTTTGTTGTGGCGTTTTGTAATCATAGAGCGGTTTTGAGTATAGCATGCGGTAGATATACGCCCATAAGTAATCTGGGAGTTTGGCATTAATTAACATGGTTCTTGTAGCTTCCACTAACGTTCGGTTTCGTCTTTCAACAACTCCGTTTTGTTCAGGTGTCCGTGCAATAGATGTTTGATGCTCTATTCCCACTTTCTCATAAAATTCATGAAGAGTTTTGTTAACAAATCCAGTTCCTTTGTCGGTTCGATCGTCTAGCGTATTTATTTGCGGATTCTGAACTGTATTTTTGTGAGAAAGGTGATGATCATCTGTGGAGCTTGGTCTTTGCTTAGAAGAAAGTAGACCCAAGTCCATCGTGAATAGTCATCAACAATTACTAAGATGTAGCATTTGCCATTGATCGTTTGCACGCATCGGGCCACACAAATCCATGTGAAGAAGATGAAGCACATCTTTGAGAGTTGTGTTCCACCTTAGAGGAAAATGAGCACGAGTACTTTTCCTTGTTCACAAGCTGAGCAAAGGTGATCTTTTGAATACCGAAATCGTGGGAGTCCTTCTACTAGTTTGTGTCGAGCAAGGTTGGTGATGGTCTAAAAGTTTAGATGTGAGAGCGACGCAGTTGCCATAGCCAAGATTTTGTAGATGTTGCCTTTGAAAGTAAGAAGATGGGGGAAGAAGCAACCATGTCTTGTATAGAGATAGTGTAAAGACTAGAAGAACCGAGCGGACATAAGGTTGTTTCCTTGTAGATCACGAATGAAACAAGTTTTCTCCCGAAAATCAACTTCCAAATCACCATCACAAAATTGACCTCAAAGCAGTTGTAACGAGGCCTTCCACATAGTAAACCCTGCTTATTTCGATGTTCCCATTAACATAGTCTCTGTAGCCCATGATAGGCTAAGTGATCATTCCGAACGGCAGTGCCAATGAACTTTGCAATAAAGTTGGTTAACAGTTTAAGATTACTGTCATGTGTTAGGAACATCCGCTATCAATAATCCGAGAATGATCGTATCACCGTGCATACACACACCAGACGCACAGATAGAATAGAAGTAGATGTGGAACCCAAAATGTTAGAGGGTTCCGGAGTAGTTAGAGTAGACATACACACATTAATAATTTTAGGCATCCATTTAAATCCAAATGTGTTATGTATCCATTTTACGCCATCTATAACTACTATTTGTTTTAGTCTTGGTGAATGCACTAGGCGGTACTACATTCTTAGGAGGTGAAACTGGAGCTCTGAGGGACAACAATGTGTTTCTTAGAATCTAAAGAAGGCGGTCTACCAAGCTGAGACTTAGAATGATTAGTTGGCCTAGAGGTATTCGAATCTTAGGATTCCGTAAGCGAGAGATTATAGCTTTAGCAACACATTTGTCATGACAATGGAATTCATACTTTTCGACAAATATCACAAGGTGCATCAGACATAGTATCAAAAGTACTTAACGGTTTAGCATTCGTTACATCACTATTTCTATTACATTTTCCAGACACAATTTCTATAGTGGAAGCAACGTGAGTCTTATTCATTGTCCTAGGGTGTTCTTCTACTTTAGCATTCCTTATTGATCTTTTCTTAGGTCGCAACTTCCTATTCTTCTATTGAGTGCTCCTAGGCGTGAAGTGGGGACGTTTGGAAAAGAGCGAAACTAGTCTGTTTCAATAGAAGGAAGCACGTTAGAAACTTGTGATTTGGCATTAGGAATTCTAGGTTCCACGATTACTAAGTGTGGCCCGGTGCTATCTTCTTAATGACGGTTTGGGGCAAATGTTCATACTTTCCTAACATTTCTCTTAGCTTAAAGATAGTGTGCACCAACTCTTGATTTTCGGAAGCGAAATTTCCGAAAAATTCATGACTTCCTTAGTGTGTTTGAGAAAATGATCAAGCTCGTTTGATGCTTCAACACGAGTCTTTTTAAGTGAATCAAATATGACACCATATTCCTTTTTGACTGTTACAAGTGCGTGTTCATATTTAGAGATTTGACTTTTCACAGACGCGTTTTCAACCTCCAGTTGCTCAATTTTTGGATGAAAAGTGTATGATTGCAACTGTTTGATTTTGGTTTGTAAAGCAAGTTCACGATTATGACAATCTTTTGACACCATTGAAGACGATGTTTTGCATTTGAAAGCTCGTTATTCAATCGTTCATTTTCAGCTTTTAAAAATTTGAATTGATGCACAAGATCGGAATTATCAGAACAACATTATCAACGATATCGGCCGAGATATAATCAGGATGCAAATGGCAAAGCATGAAGTAACACAACATTATGGATATCAGCACAGATAACATCTTCAAGAGTCGATCAACATCTTTTCTCAACATTTTCTTTTTACGTTTAGTATTAGAAATAGATTTTTTTGTTTTCTCGAAAATGTTTTCATCACTCCAAGTTCCTTATGAAATTCCTTTTCCCAAGACATTGCATAATTTTTCAAATTTTTTACATTAGGTAAAAGATTTTTACGAAAAATGTCTCTTTGTTCTCGCCCAGAGGCGATTGAAAATGTTGAATTTTATTTCGAATGATATTCTATCTCATGTTCCAAAGTTTTGAGGTCAGCCATGAAAATGTCAAAATATCTAAGAATTTTGCGATTTTCGAGGTTGAATTTACTTCAGCGATGGAAGGTAAAGGACCATAAATTTGTTCAAAGTCTTGTTTGGGATTAACATTAGAAGACTTCGGGTGTTTGAATGATAACCCTTGGTGTGTTAGAAGAATCCTTTGGGTGAAAGTGACCGCTTGTGAATAAGTAAAAGGTTTGTTATAAACAACTTTTACTAATTTTGATCGACTCTCATCTTGACATCTAATTCCTCTTGCGATTATATTCAACAACATCATAACGGTATCATCAATTTTATATTGCCTTGGAAACTTCGGATTTGGTTTGAATGTTTTGAGAGAAAGCTTAGGTTTGTAATCAGCCAAATTGAGTCCATATCCTTTTGGATTTGGTTTTAAAGTAAACTTTTCAATAGCATTCTGACTCACCATGTTTATAAACAATAGTTTTGAACTCTTTAAGCTTGTTTTGCAAGCCGATAATTTCTTCAAGATAGTCATCTATTAGTTTAGTTGAATGCTTTTTGTATCGAGAACGGCTTTTTGACAAGTTAACAACTTCGGCCTTAGATTTTTGATTTTCCAAGGTGAGGCGTTAATTTGCTTTTTATTTTCATATTTCGGTTGTTCTATTTCGACAACAAAGCATTTTCAAGCGGCTAGATCAGCATCCTCTCTAAGATATTTTGTTTTGATGAGATTTGTAGCAAAATGCTTCAAAACCTTTTCACGTTTTCTTGAGCTTTGAAAAAATTGAGTTGCATGTTTAAACATTCAAAATCCTTGGTTAACAGTGCATTCTTTCGTTTTAAGTCTTCATTAATGGCACGACATTCTTCCACAATGGTTTGTTGGTCTTGTATTAAACGAGCAAAATCTGGATGAGGCAAAAGTTTGGCTTGTTCAACGTGAGTCTCAACATGATCATTATTTAGATCCTCAAGAATAACCACGGAGTCAATTTGATTATAAAGGGAAACCATAAGGTCATCTTAATCGTCAAATGTAACTACGAGATTGATTTGAAAATCAACGGAATGAGATGTGGAAGACTCATTTTGAACAAGCGAGCCTTGCGGATTCGGATGTTGGCGGAGATATTAGATCGAGATAAATATGGTTTGTTAGGTGTCACGAGACAAGCCATCGGTGTCATACAGGGCTGTTTCACTCATGTGTAGCTCTTGCATATTAGCCATTAACATAACATTTTGCATTGGCTGCAAGTCCTCCATATCATCATCGAAGTCGCATTTGCCATAAAGCTCTGTTCTTTGTCTGTGAGAGATCCACCGGCTTCATCTTTAAGAGCCAAAAGTAAAGCCTCTTTGAAAGTAAGCCGCCCCTAGTCCTCGGCTTTGGGCATGCATTAGCCAGTGTCCCATCTCATTGCGGTTGTAGCATGAAGACCATTCAACCGATTACGAGCATTTCCTTGTTCCACCACTTGAGCTCTGTTGTTTTTCCTACCCATAGCATTAAACCCTTGACCGCCCATCGGCGACCATTAGCCGCGATTCGAACTTCAACCGTCCATTGTTCACAACAGCTTGAGTCCGTGTGTTAGATGAGGAACGAATATGATTGTTGGATTTGTTGGTATAACGGCCAAAAGCATTAGCTATCATAACAAATCCTTGTTGCAATGCTTCGAATGGATCGATTTCCTCGGTAGCTTCAGCGACATATGCTTGAGCATTGTTGTGGTTGTATGGAACCAATTGATTTTGTTGAGGTTGTTGCTGTGAAGGTGTGATTGTAGCAGTTGGTTGAGTTCTTTGGTTGAGAGGGATAATTACATTGAGCATATAAGGCAAGTTGTTGATTTTCCGGATGTGGCGTGGAGCATTTGTGCAAGGAAAATCCTTTTCATTTCAACTTCCTTTTGATGAGGCTTCAAGTAATCATACATACAATCCGTAAGCGCATGATGCATATCCTTAGGCGCTGACGGAGGAAAATGACATACTTCTCCCATTCTGGACCAAGACTACTTAGGAACTTTGTATTGACAGCAATACGTGGCATGATGATATTGTATTTTTCCAACTCATTAATGATGTCTGAAAATCAATGATGATAAGACTCAAGTGTCCCCCCAGGTTCAATCATGAAGTGTTCATAAGCCAGATATATTTTGGATTCCAAATCCTCCTGATTGAGTAGAGTTCCTTCCATGAGTAGATGAATTTGTTCCCACATTTTCTGTGCAGTCTTTTGAGCATCAACACTACGAAGAATTGGGTTAGGTAATCCTAAGAGGATATACTGCATTGCGAGCTCATCTGCTTCATAGTGTAGAAGTTCTTCAGGTCTTAAGTCTGAAACAGTAGCAATGTTTGTTTGTTCATCTCTTGGTGGAGTAGCAGTAGGATCTCCGGGTATAGTGATAGTAGGCATCGAAATGGACCTTCAAGATAACCTTCTTTAGAATTTGCCATGTGGCTTCTTGATCACAAAACCTAAAGAATTTAAGCATCCATTGGTGGTAATTTCACTGGAGTGAGCATTGGAGGTCTATCAAGTGATCGTGCCTCATGAATTGATTGTTGGCTACTTAAAGCTTCACACATTTTGCCAAACCATGTCGGTTCCTTCATAGTGGTCCTTGATGGAATCCTAAGTCGGTGTAAGGTAGTACTTGAAGACTTGGTGGTGTTTGAACCATATTAGGAGGTGGAATTGCACCAAGTTGTGGAGTATGTTGTTGATTAAATTGTTGTTGATAAATTGCTTGTTGTTGATTCCATTGTTGATGTTGTGGAGTTAATTGTTGTTGTTGTTGATTATAAGTGTAAGGGAAATAGTTAGAGTATGGAGGTTGAGACATGTTGAAAACTTGTGTTGGTAAAAATGGATCTTTGTAGTCGAATGAACCTTTGTTGATGAAGTATCCTTAGGCGTAGAAATCACAATAGCCAAGTAGCACTTATGCGTAAAAACACCAAAGTTACGCGTAACAATAAGGAGTTACGCGTAGGTTTAGCTTACTCGTAAGTAGGGAAAAGACGCTAAAGTTATGTGTAGACACAAAGTTATGCGTAGAAAGTTAGGCGTAGGATTATCTTATGCGTAAGACTATGCTTAGGCGTAAGATGAATCTTATGCGTAGGATTTCTACGCTTAAGCTTTATGCTTATGCGTAAGTTTAGGGTTTTGCCCAAATGATCTTTTACACTATCACAGTGCAAAATATATCCAAAGTCGACGTATTTTCAGGCTTATCCAAGCAAGGAAACACGGAGTAAATCACGAAAACGAAGATCAAACCAAGGATAACCTTACGCGTAGTTTTAGGATTTTGCTACGCGTGGGATTACTCGTAAAAATGATAATGCCCAAAGATGTTTCTAAACCAGTTTTTGTGTGCTTACTAAGTAGTTTTACCAAATTTGGATGTCCAGTTTTACAACACAAGCTTACTAGAAAGTATTTGAAACTTTGTTCACTCACTTCAAACAATACGTTCACTCAACTATTAGGCGATTGATACTCAAGTTAAGTATGCCAGATCTACAGCCTGATAGAGGGCGTATTATGTAAAACTATAAATACCCTATACCTCCCAAGGTAGAGGGTTGGACCTTTCATTTCTTAATCTAACATTCTCTTCGTTTTTCTAACTCTTTCTCTTTCTAGAAAGGATCCGATCTCCCACTTTCTCTCTCTAAGTTTCTTGCTAAGATTCAAACCATATAATTGATTGTTTGTGTGTTAAAATAACCAATATCCAACAATTGGTATCAAGAGCCATGATTAGATCATAAAGATTGGTTATTTGCGTGTTCTGTTGGTTCGAATTCTATAACATAAAAGTGTTAAAGTTTGAATTTTGATAGTACTTTTGTTTTTAGAATCATCATAAGTGATTAGGTTTTGGTTTGGAAGGCTTAACTAATCTTGGTTATAGTGTTTTGGATTGGAAAAGTTTAGTTTTTGAAGAGTTTCAAGGAAGCGGTTTGAGTCTCTTATTATTTTCTTGTATGCGGTTTGATGTCATTTGGGTGCGATTTGATCTGATCAAGGAAGCGATTTGTCAAGTTCTTGGATGTGGTTTATCTAGATTCGTTGTATCGTAAGCGGTTTGACTTAGGCAGTTTGACTTAAGCGGTTTGACGTAAGCGGTTTGACTTAAGCGGTTTGACTTAAGTGGTTTGACTTAAGCGGTTTGAATCAAGTGATTTGTCTTTAGCGGTTTGACTTAAGCGGTTTGACTCAAGCGGTTTGATCTAAGTGGTTTGATAAGAAGCGGTTTGAGTTAAGCGGTTTGATAAGATGTGGATTGATAAAAAGCGGTTTGATTTAAGCGGTTTGTATTCCAACGGTTTGACAATCCTACGATTTGATCAAAAAAACTGAGTTTTGACTTTTACGGTTTGACTACTTGCGGTTTGACCACTTGCGGCTTGACCAAAGTTGACTTTTTAAGTCAAAACTTCAAACGGCCATAAATTTTGAACCGCAACTCTGTTTTTAGCGAAATACCTGTCAAAACGACCGAAACAGCCTGAACCAGTAGGAGCCAGTTAGAACTAGCTAAGAACCGGGTATTCCGGCCAAGAACCAGTTAAGAACCAGCTATTCCAGCCAATAAATAGTTAGATCCAAATAGGAACCAGCTATTCCGGCCAAGAACCAGTTAGATCCAGCTAAGAACTGGCTATTCCGGCCAAGAATCAGTACAAATCAGTTTGAACTAGATAAGAACTAGCTATTCCGGCCAATAACCAGTAAGAACATGCTATTTTGGCCAAGAACCAGTTAGATCCAGATAGGAACCAGTTATTCCGGCCTAGAACCAGTTAGATCTAGCTAATACCTGCCTATTTTGGCCAAGAACCAGTTGGGACCAATTAGATCCAGCTAAGAACTACCTATTCCTATTAGGATTTAGAAAATCCATAGTGAAATGTCGGTCACCCCAGCTATTGTCTAGCATATGTTAGCTCGTAGACATTACGTTATCTATTAGTTAGTTAGTTACTTAGAGTAACACCGTTGAGGACGGACAGTCTTTACCCACTGTATGCGATTCACAACCGGAAAGGGTATTATGTAAAACTATAAATACCCTCTACCTCCCAAGGTAGAGGGTTGGGCCTTTCATTTCTTAATCTAACATTCTCTTTGTTTTTCTATCACTTTCTCTCTCTAGAAAGGATCCCATCTCCCACTTTCTCTCTTTAAGTTTCTTGCTAAGATTCGAACCATATAATTGATTGTTTATGTGTTACAATAACCAATGTCCAACAATTGGTATCAAGAGCCATGGTTAGATCATAAAGATTGGTTATTTGTGTATTTTGTTGGTTCGAATTCTATACCCGAAAAGTGTTAAAGTTTGAATTTTGATAGTACTTTTGTGTTTAGAATCATCATAAGTGCTTAGGTTTTGGTTTTGAAGGCTTAATTCATCTTGGTTATAGTGTTTTGTATGGGAAAATTTTAGTTTTTGAAGAGTTTCAAGGAAGCGGTTTGAGTCTCGTATTATTTTCTTGAATGCGGTTTGATGTCATTTGGGTGCGATTTGATCTGATCAAGGAAGTGATTTGTCAAGTTCTTGGATGCGGTTTGTCTAGATTCGTTGTGTCGGAAGCGGTTTGACTTAAGCGGTTTGACGTAAGCGGTTTGACTTAAGCGGTTGACGTAAGCGGATTGACATAAGCGGTTTGACTTAAGCGGTTTGTCTCAAGCGGTTTGACTTTAGCGGTTTGACATAAGCGGTTTGACTTAAGCGGTTTAACTCAAGTGGTTTGATCTAAGCGGTTTGATAAGAAGTGGTTTGACATAAGCGGTTTGATAAGAAGCGGTTTGATAAAAAGCGATTTGATTTAAGTGGTTTGTATTCCATCGGTTTGACAATCCTGCGATTTGACCACTGCGATTTGATAAAAAAAACTAAGTTTTAACTTTTACGGTTTGACTACTTTCGGTTTGACAACTTGCGGCTTGACCAAAGTTGACTTTTTACGTCAAAACTTCAAACGGCCATAACTTTTTAACCGTAATTCCGTTTCTTGCGAAATACCTGTCAAAATGACTGGAACAGCCTGAACCAGTAGGAACCAGTTAGAACTAGTTATGAACCGGATATTCCGGCCAAGAAACAGTTAGAACCAGTTAATACCTAGCTATTCCAGGCAATAAATAGTTAGATCCAAATAGGAACCAGCTATTCCGGCCAAGAACCAGTTAGATCCTGCTAAGAACTGCCTATTCCGGCCAAGAACCAGTAAAAACCAGTTAGAACCAGATAAGAAATAGCTATTCCGGCCAATAACCAGTAAGAACCAGTTAAGAACATGCTATTTTAGCCAAGAACCAGTTAGATCCAGATAGGAACCAGTTATTTTGGCCTAGAACTATTTAGATCCAGATAAGACCTGCCTTTTATGGCCAAGAACCAGTTGGGACCAGTTAGAACCAGTTAAGAAATAGCTATTCCGGCCAAGAACCAGTGGGAACTAGTTAAGAATCAGATATTTCAGCTAAGAACCAGTTAGAATTAATTAAGAACCAAATATTCCGGCCAATAACCAGTTAGATCCAAGTAGGAACCAGATATTTCAGCCATAAACCAGTTAGATCCAGCAAAGAACAGCCTATTCTGGCCAAGAATCAGTAAGAACCAACTATTTCGGCCAATAACTAGTTTGATCCATCACTACACAAGTTTATTAAAAAAGGTATTTTGGCGGGAAAATTTGAGTAAAATTCAATTTTTAGGAGAGACAATATGTTTAATTTTTACGCGAGATTCAAATTTTGGTTTAAATGTGAACCGGCTAAGAACCAGCTATTCGTGCCAAGAACCAGTTTGATCTGGCTAAGAAAGGGATCTTCAGGCCAAGTAGATCCATCTAAGAAATATCTATTCCGGTCAAGAACAAGTTAGATCCAGCTAAGAACCGACTATTCTGACGAAGAACCAGTTAAGAACCGGCTATTCTGGCCAAGAACGAGTTAGATCCAGATGGAAACCAGGTGTCCCAGCCAAGAACCAGTTAGATCCACCTAAGAACTACCTATTCTTGCTAGGATTTAGAAAATCCATAGTGAAGTGTCGGTCACCCCAACTATTGTCTAGAATATGTTAGCTCGTAGACATTACGTTATGTATTAGTTACTTAGTTAGTTAGAGTAACACCATGGAGGACGGACGGGTTGATCTACAGCCCCACAGAGGGCGTATTATTTAAAACTATAAATACCATATACCTCCCAAGGTAGAGGGTTGGACCTTTCATTTCTTAATCTAACCTTCTCTTCGTTTTTCTCTCACTTTCTCTCTCTAGAAAGGATTCCATCACCCACTTTCTCTCTCTAAGTTTCTTGCTAAGATTCGAACCATATAATTGATTGTTTGTGTGTTATGATAACCAATATCCAACAATTGGTATCAAGAGCCATGGTTAGATCATAAAGATTGGTTCTTTTTGTGTTTTGTTTGTTCGAATTCTAGAACCTAAAAGTGTTAAAGTTTGAATTTTGATAGTACTTTTGTGTTTAGAATCATCATAAGTGCTTAGGTTTTGGTTTGAAAGGCTTAATTCATCTTGGTTATAGTGTTTTGTATTGGAAAAGTTTAGTTTTTGAAGAGTTTCAAGGCGGTTTGATTCTTACTATTTTCTTGTATGCGGTTTGATGTCATTTGGGTGCGATTTGATCTGATCAAGGAAGTGATTTGTCAAGTTCTTGGATGCGGTTTGTTTAGATTCGTTGTATCATAAGTGGTTTGAATTAAGCGGTTTGACTTAAGCGGTTTGACGTAAGCGGTTTGACATAAGCGGTTTGACATAAGCGGTTGGACTTAAGCGGTTTGACTCAAGCGGTTTGTCTTTAGCGGTTTGACATAAGCGGTTTGACATAAGCGGTTTGACTTAAGCGGTTTGACTCAAGTGGTTTGTATTCAGCGGTTTGGTCTAAGTGGTTTGATAAGAAGCGGTTTGAGTTAAGCGATTTGATAAGAAGCGGTTTGATAAAAAGCGGTTTGATTTAAGCGGTTTGTATTCCAGTGGTTTGACAATCCTACGATTTGACCAGTGCGATTTGATCAAAAAAACTGAGTTTTGACTTTTACGGTTTGACTACTTGCGATTTGACCACTTGCGGCTTGACCAAAGTTGACTTTTTACGTCAAAACTTCAAACGGCCATAACTTTTGAACCGTAACTCCGTTTTCAGCGAAATACATGTCAAAATGATTGGAACAGCCTAAACCAGTAGGAACCAGTTAGAACTAGTTAAGAACCGGATATTCCGGCCAAGAACCAGTTAAGAACTAGCTATTCACCCAATAAATAGTTAGATCCAAATAGGAACCAGCTATTCCGACCAAGAACCAGTTAGATCCAGCTAAGCGCCTAATCGGCCAAGAACCAGTAAAAACCAGTTAGAACCAGATAAGAAATAGCTATTCCAGCCAATAACCAATAAGAACCAGTTAAGAACATGCTATTTTAACTAAGAACCAGTTAGATCCAGATAGGAACCAGTTATTTCGGCCTAGAACTATTTAGATCCAGCTAAGACCTGCCTTTTATGGCCAAGAACCAGTTGGGACCAGTTAGAACCAGTTAAGAAATAGTTATTCCGGCCAAGAACCTGTGGGAACCAGTTAAGAACCAGATATTTCAGCTAAGAACCAGTTAGAATTAATTAAGAACCAAATATTCCGGCCAATAACCAGTTAGATCCAAATAAGAACCAGATATTTCAGCCATAAACCAGTTAGATCCAGCAAAGAACAGCCTATTCTGGCCAAGAATCAGTAAGAACCAACTATTTCGGCCAATAACTAGTTTGATCCATCACTACACATGTTTATTAAAAAAGGTATTTTGGCGGGAAAATTTGAGTAAAATTCAATTTTTAGGAGAGACAAAATGTTTAATTTTTACGCGAGATTCAAATTTTGGTTTAAATGTGAACCGGCTAAGAACCAGCTATTCGTGCCAAGAGCCAGTTTGATCTGGCTAAGAAAGGGATCTTTAGGCCAAGTAGATCCATCTAAGAAATATCTATTCCGGTCAAGAACAAGTTAGATCCAGCTAAGAACCGACTATTCTGACGAAGAACTAGTTAAGAACCGGCTATTCTGGCCAAGAACGAGTTAGACCAAGATGGAAACCAGGTGTCCCAGCCAAGAACCAGTTAGATCCAGCTAAGAACTGCCTATTCTTGCTAGGATTTAGAAAATCCATAGTGAAGTGTCGGTCACCCCAACTATTGTCTAGAATATGTTAGCTCGTAGACATTACGTTATCTATTAGTTAGTTAGTTAGTTAGAGTAACACCATGGAGGACGGACGGGTTGATCTACAGCCCCACAGAGGGCGTATTATTTAAAACTATAAATACCATATACCTCCCAAGGTAGAAGGTTGGATCTTTCATTTCTTAGTCTAACCTTCTCTTCGTTTTTCTCTCACTTTATCTCTCTAGAAAGGATTCCATCTCCCACTTTCTCTCTCTAAGTTTCTTGCTAAGATTCGAACCATATAATTGATTGTTTGTGTGTTATGATAACCAATATCCAACAATTGGTATCAAGAGCCATGGTTAGATCATAAAGATTGGTTATTTTTGTGTTTTGTTTGTTCGAATTCTAGAACCTAAAAGTGTTAAAGTTTGAATTTTGATAGTACTTTTGTGTTTAGAATCATCATAAGTGCTTAGGTTTTGGTTTGATAGGCTTAATTCATCTTGGTTATAGTGTTTTGGATTGGAAAAGTTTAGTTTTTGAAGAGTTTCAAGGAAGCGGTTTGATTCTCGTACTATTTTCTTGTATGCGGTTTGATGTCATTTGGGTGCGATTTGATCTGATCAAGGAAGTGATTTGTCAAGTTCTTGGATGCGGTTTGTTTAGATTCGTTGTATCATAAGTGGTTTAAATTAAGCGGTTTGACTTAAGCGGTTTGACGTAAGCGGTTTGACATAAGCGGTTGGACTTAAGCGGTTTGACTCAAGCGGTTTGTCTTTAGCGGTTTGACATAAGCGGTTTGACTTAAGCGGTTTGACTCAAGTGGTTTGTATTCAGCGGTTTGGTCTAAGTGGTTTGATAAGAAGCGGTTTGAGTTAAGCGATTTGATAAGAAGCGGTTTGATTTATGCGGTTTGTATTCCAGTGGTTTGACAATCCTACGATTTGACCAGTGCGATTTGATCAAAAAAACTGAGTTCTGACTTTTACGGTTTGACTACTTGAGGTTTGACCACTTGCGGCTTGACAAAGTTGACTTTTTACGTCAAAACTTCAAACGGCCATAACTTTTGATCCGTAACTCCGTTTCGCGAAATACTGCCATCAA
Organism: Chrysanthemum makinoi; assembly: GCA_910596185.1. NCBI lineage: Eukaryota > Viridiplantae > Streptophyta > Magnoliopsida > Asterales > Asteraceae > Chrysanthemum > Chrysanthemum makinoi. Next base: position 67,556,681 of record OU343225.1, on the reverse strand, counting down.
AATGATTGGAACAGCCTGAACCAGTAGGAACCTGTTAGAACTAGTTAAGAACCGGATATTCCGGTCAAGAACCAGTTAAGAACTAGCTATTCCTGCCAATAAACAGTTAGATCCAAATAGAAACCAGCTATTCCGGCCAAGAACCAGTTAGATCCAGCTAAGAACTGCCTATTCCGGCCAAGAACCAGTACAAACCAGTTAGAACCAGATAAGAACTAGCTATTCCGGCCAATATCCAGTAAGAACCAATTAAGAACATGCTATTTTGGTCAAGAACCACACTACTACAAAAAATCTCATAGAAACCGGTCAAAATAGCTCATGAAGAGTGCTTTTGGAACCACTCTTTAAAGGGGGTATCTCCATGATCAAAACATATAGAAACCGGTTTGGCAACATGTCTCTATTAGAAGCATCAACACCGGTTTCCTCCTTAAAATGAGTCTCCATTATAGAGTAAACAAACATAATTTTATTGAACATTGACACCGGTTCTCCCACAACCTATCTTTATAGAGGCATCCAACCTATCTTTATAAAGAGTAAAAAGATATGTTTTTATTTTAAAACCTGTCTTTTTAATAAATCTATTTTATTAAAAAAAATCATTTCTAAAATTTTCTAATTTTTATAAATTAGAAAATTTTAGAAATGCTTTTATTAATAAAGAAATATATATAAATGAAGCAAAGACAAAAGTTCAATGCAGAACAATAATTATCTAAAGATCAAATCAAGAGATCTCAACCATCCATTTATTTTAAATCTAAAGGTCTAGATTAATCATCATTTTAATCATCATTTTATCTAAAGGTCTAGATAAAATCTTTCAAAACTAAACACATCACATAAAAGGTCGGTACACCTCCTCATTTGCTCATAATTATTCATTTTACACAGTCTCTCATTTACTGTCAACGACAAAGTTTTCAAGATCTGGTCGGACATGGAATCAGCTTGTCGAAGATTGGAGGGTGAATTTGGAGGGTGGTGAAATGGGTTGGCCTTTTTTTATTTCGCCGGAGGATGGTTCTGTTGGTGATTCCGACGGGTGTGTTTCGGCAGGTGCGAGTGCGGTTGAATTTGATAGTTTAATGGATAATGAGTTTAGGGCCCGTTTGGCAACGGATGTGGTGGAGTAGAAGTCGAGTGGGGTGGCGGATACAGTTGTGCTTGGGTCGCGTGGATAGACACGCGATGTGGATTAGGTTGGGTGATGATGGTTGGTTTTAATTTGATTGTGGCGGTGGAGTTTTATGATGGTGGTTGGTGATGTGTTAAGTGCATTTGAGTTGTGGTCGTTACCTATTTAAAAGGAGTATAAGTATAAGAGTATTTTGGAGGAGTTGATTAGGAAGGATATGGATTTGATTGATGGCAATTAAGTGACTTAAGTCTGCTGGTATAGAATCTTGATGGTTTTCTTAAAAAAATTGTATTAATGTTGAAATTAGCTACTGTTGGTCTGCAAAGTTATATTGAACATTGAATGGAGCCACGGAGGAATAAGGTGAGCACTGTTTGTGAGAATGTAACAAGATATTTATGGTGGATTTATGGTTTTTGGATAAATGGATAAGTATTGATGATTGAAATCTTGGCATGTTACATTTCTATCAAAGGGTAGTAAAAGTGTAGGGCCAATTACTCTTAGATAGTATGTTCATTGAATGGATGCCTCATATAGTATGTTACTTTGTTCTAAAAGTTACTCGTATTTCTTTGTGAACACGGTGTGTCAAATACAGGGTAATAACATGCTTCCAGTGAAAATCACACGTGATTTACTAGTAAATCACATGTGATTTGTGACAAATCAAATGTGATTTTACCTCAAATTATTATTTTTAAGGTGAATCAGATGTGATTTACACATGAATAGAATTAAGTATGATTTACTCATTTTTAGATTAAAACAGAATTACATGTGTTTCAGTTTATAACAACAAAGAGTAAATCACACGTGATTTACATTTTTCTATAATAGAACAAAAAATAGCAGAATCACACATGATTTTACGAATTTGTTTTATAAAAGTAAGGAATAAGTTGATTTGATATTGAAGATCACATGTGATTTATTACTTTAAAGATCGCATGTGACTTGTGAAATCACATGTGATTTTTTTGTAAGTTGTGTTTCCGATTTGACATTGCGCGTTGGTTAAAATCACATGTGATTTTGTGATTTTTAAAATAACAAATCACAAGTGATTTTACAAATCACATGTGATTCTTCTGGGCGGAAATTTTGAAAAAAAAATTCGTCGAAAGTATATTAAAGTGCATATCTATAGAAAGATAATTTAATTCTCGTCACAATGGTATATTTTTCGTAGCTTAAAGATTTACCATTTGCAAAATATGTTGTTTTTTAAAAAAAGATGGAAAGTGGGTTTTATATAATTACATTTATGCCCTTGCTTTGTTATTGTTTTGTTTGATCTCCACCATTAGATGAAAATAGAATGAAGGGGCTAGGATTATTTGTCTTGTTCTTTAGATAATTATTGATTGTTGTTGATCCCACAACCTATCTTTATAGATGCATCCAACCTATCTTTATAAAGAGTAAAAAGATATGTTTTTTATTTCAAAACATGTCTTTTTGATAAATCTATTTTATTAAAAAAAATCATTTCGAAATCAACAAAGTAAACTAAAATAATACGTCAATTCAGCTAAACATGAATACTAGACAAAATCCAAATTAAAACACTACAATTCAACAAACTATAAATAAAAACACTAGAATTCAACATAATTGAACATCATTATCTAATCGCGCCATAATGTAAACCATGCACCAATGATGGCGTTCAACTCTTTGTTCTCTAATGGACGCTCGTCACTCCAAGGTACCTACATGTAAATTAATGAAATAATTGGTTATACAACAACTAAGAAGGTTTTCAGTTCAAGAATTAAATTGCTAATTATTTAACAATGACAAATGACACACGGCATAAGGCGATCAATCATGTCATTAGCATCAAATAAAAATCAATTAACAAACACGCATTAGCCTAAAATCTTAAGTATACAAAAAATTATCCTAAATACGATAGTAACCTTTTGGATGTTGTAATCGCTGAAGTGTCCACCATCCTCTAATTGCTTCCCGGCAAATATCAATCTTTGCTCGTCTGGCGGGATACCTTCTTTATCCTATAAACCAATCACACGGTTAGCAAAACGCCTATTAGAGAACAAAAAGTATACTGATGTGGTAATAAAAAGCTTATAAATTTTTCATACTGGTGAATTTGATTACAATACATATCCATAAATTTCCTAAACGAATAAAGAACTATGCCAACTCACTCACTCTGTATGGCCAAGACAGAAAGTTTCCATCTCATGAGCTCCATCTATAAAATTCTTTGGGAACGCAACCTGCAACACAGAGAAAAAAGAAGGGAACATTTAATCAGATCAATATTACGATGTATATAATGCTAACTAATGTATGAAAAGTGTTACACGAATTTTCAAAGCACGGTCAGCAGTAACACTGAACTTCCCATCGGGTGAGAACTCCTGCAGTGTGATACGTCCATAGGTAAATTTGTTTACTTTAAGAATTGTATACATAAAATAAAAAATATAAATAAAATAAAATAAAAAAACAAAAAAAAAACTTACTAGACTAGTGATGATGCTCAATAGTGGGCAAGAAGCGGTGATGCCTTCTTTTGGACTAATTCTTGATTATCACTAAGCTTGCCGATTGTCACTTATGGCAAATGCACTCACTTTCTTCTCTGTTGACCGATTAAAATCATGTCATTATTTGATAAACAATGACAACAAGTTTGAAATTAGTGATATATTGATATGCTTTAAGGAAGTGCCATGTGTAAAATCACACTATGCTTCCTAACAATATCCTAGTATTCATTAAAAATCCATATCTTTTAGTGGCAACCATTCAATTCATAATGCCAAACAAAACACACATCCCAATCCAACAATGAAGAACACAATAAATAGTTTATTTACAATAAGTATTTCCCAAATCTCTAAATAGTATTAAGCAAAGTAAAACTCAAACTGAGCATGAAAGTAACAACTAAATAAGAATAGCTAAGTTCCATTTGTTGTGCTGCTTTTACTAAAAAGATCCACCATATGAACACACAATAATTAACTAGCTAACAACAAACTTGTTCAACTAAATAAACACTCGATTAAATAAACGAACAAATGATTACAGTAGAACTTAAGTACTTAACATAGTTCATCTACTTACAAATGATTATCACTAATAGGGGTATTATCGGGTCGGATTGAATCGGGTTTTAATTTTGAAAGTATGACCCGCAACCCAACCCGATAACAGATCGGGTTATCGGGTTCGGGTCTAATGGTGTATTTGGTTATTTAAAAGCACTTATAATTTATATTATAACACATCGTAGAGTTTGGTCATGCTTAACCGGTAGCTCATACCACACTTACGAGATTTCCTCTAGAACCCGCATGTTTTGTTTGGAAATTGTAAAACAATTAGACAAAAAATATAATGAGTTTAAATTTGGAACAGTTGTAGTTTTGCAGTAGTTAACTGGTATGCAATTACCTATATGTATGTGTTTTTAACTTGACTATTGTAAAAACTTTTCTATGCTTACCTTTTTATTTCCAAATGATTAGATATACATAAGAACATATAATGTTCCAACAGATTTGTTCGGGCAGACGTGGAGCTGACGGCCAACCCGAGGTCATTTGAGAATCATAAGCAGTAAATTAATGGCTCAGATGGGATAAAAGGCGATCACCTTAGACTACATGACGCGGATGCTTCAAAAAACTGTGATATGGACTTCGGATTCAGAGCGGCCTAAAAACCATCCCTTGACATGGTAAAAGGTAACCAACTTGAGACGAATAAACGAAAAAAGATTCACCTCAATTTGTTGTAGCCATTTGTGACTATTTTATGGGCCTCTAATCTGTTTGTGAAAAATTGTAAAATTATATATTTTTGGAAGTGGTCAAGGCATTGTAACTTAATGTCTATTTTATGATCATTATTCTATGTAGTGTTTTGGTTGGTTTTTCCATTAGAATCATGTTCCCTGTATCAACTCAATTTCGTGCTTAGTTAAAGTTTGCTGGACAAATTGCTTATTTTAATATTGTAGAAAACCAAGTTATTTAATATGTTCAATCATCAAGAGAGGGGTTCAGAGTAAAAGGTTATTTAATATGTTCAAAGGTTATTTAAAGTCATGATCCTTTGAAAATTGCAGTGGAAAAGCTTTTTATTGCTTTGAAATGACTTTTTTGAAGGCTTTTCTCTAATTTAACTTGATATATTGTAAGTGATCATGGTCAAGTTTAACTAAAAGTTGCAAACTCATGAAGTATTGCTCTTGTATGAAATAACTAAATGTGTTGAACAAAATTACTACTGGCTCAAAACTTTTTATGCATTCATTATTATTATCTTCATAGAATACATGTATACCATTATTCTTTATTTATATACATCCATTTAGAATTCTTCAAATAATATTATGAAGCTAACCCGCCCATTGGGCGGGTTATGAAGCTAGTCTATAAATATAGTAATGCGTTGGAAATAATTAATATACGTAAAAAGTAAATATATTACATCAATATTATATCAAGGAAATTAGTCTTTTGATAAATCTTACACGTTCAACAATATCAGTTTCTATTTTGAGAAATTATAAGACCAAACTAGCATCATAAAACTAGGATTCATAAGTAACAAATCACTCTTAGTTTTCAACATTATGCAATTAAGACTAATTAATCAAATGACAGAAACATAATGAAGTCAAATGACGCAATCACTTATCAACAGCTGAATAGATGTTCACCAAAAACGGAAAACTAATGATATTTGTGCCACTCTGAATGCATACAGTTGCCCAAAATCAGAACATTATTCTTCAACTTTCTAGCATTACAATCTCAAAAACAAATAAACCACCAATTCAACAACTAACTGCTGCAAAAAGGGGGAAAGTAACATCTCACACTACAGACAAAAAATAGCTTAAGCATGTGGCCATTAACCTGAAGTTAAGATTGATGTAACAAAAGGTCAACTAATAAATCAACTCAACGCAACTCAAACATATAGCACTAAACCAACTTTTACTAAGATGTTATTTTATGTTTTATATCATCACAAGCCTCGGCGAATGAAAACAATCAACAACTGATTAATGTAGTACATCAACAATTCGCAAAACATGGATTTATTAGTTAAAGACCAAGAAATATTAGATATGCATATGATGTTATACATACACCAAGCTATAAGAGAAAAACTTAAAATACCTTTTTGGTGAATCGAAGATGCTAGCGGCTTCCCGCATAATCGTATGAGAAAGATAGATCTAACAAATACAATCAAACTCAAAGCATATAGATCTACAAAAAAAAGTAACAAATCAAGAAAGGCAGCGGCTTCCCGCAGATGCCGGTGATGACGCATATATGATTTCCAGTGGTGAACGGCGGATCAGTTGATTCTGGCGACTTTCGATTGGATATGGCAGTTTGTGTTTACGTAGAAAAAGCAGTTGAAGGTGATGATGATTACAGTGGAGGTTATTGATGATGTTGGTTTTTGGCAGATGGCGGTGATTGGCGGCGGAGACTGGATTGGGGAAGAGATGAGAGATGTTAGAGAGTTTGTATGTGTTTTAAAGGTGTATACTATGTGTTTTGGAGGTTTATATATATTGGAATTATCAATAGGCAGAGAAAAAAGGGAGTGAAATTATTTTATATTGCCCACAAGGCAAAAGTTCAATATAGATCTTAAATTTACCATAGATCCAATGAACCAATAATAGTCATTCATTTTTTTATTATGATAAACTTTCACCCTTTTTTAAAAAATTAAATATCTCGCAAACCGTTAATCGTTACGCGATAAAAATTATACCATCGCGACGAGATTTAAATTATCTTTCTATAGATATGCACTACTATATATTTTTAACAATTTTTTTTCAAAAGGTCAACAAAAAATTATATATGATCATATATGATTCGATTTTTACGAATCATATATGATTTTTACGAATCATGTATAATTCGTAAAAATCATATATGATTCGTAAAAATCATATATGATTCGTAAAAATCGAATCATACATGATTTTTGAAAATCATATATGATTCGTAAAAATCATATATGATTTTTTCGGACGGAATTTTTGAAAAAAAATGTTAGTCGAAAATATATAAAAGTGCATATCTATAGAAAGATAATTTAATACTCGTCGCGATGGTGTATATTTTATAGTTTGAAGATTTACCGTTTGTAAGATATGTTATTTAAAAAAAAAAGGTAGAAAATGATTTTTTATTAATTTAGATAAAAAATGGAGGGCTATAATTGGTTCATTTGTTCTATGACAAATATGAGTTCTATATTGATCTCAACTCTTGCCCACAGTCGTGACCTGGGTCACCGTCTGCCACGTCAGTTTTCTCTCTGCGGCGACCTGACACGACCAAATTGTCACAGTCGATAACCGACTTTTTTTTTGTCTCAAACGTACTCATCACAAGATCCTCGTACTCATCATTTTGTCTCAAACGTGTGAATTAAATATCTCATTGTACACCAACGTGTCATGCCAACCAATTAGTGATCATGCACGTTTCATATACGTGTAGTCATGCAATGTAAACACACTAAAAGTGTTATCCGAATAAATAGTACCCTCATGTAACTCGCATATTATTCGGTCTATACCATGCACAAGATTCTCCCACAGGTTATAAACATAAGCTCCCCAAATTAGTAATCATGCATTTCCACTTGCAAGCAAAATCACCAACCAACCAAATTGAAGTCTAACACACATGTATGCACTAACAAAATTTTGAAACAAGTGTGTGTTTAAAATCGGTTGGATTTACGCCCGATTGTGTTGTAGCGTTTATTCAAGTAAACGACTATTTTTCTGAAATAATTATTTGCACATTATTTTCAGAAGTTCAAAACAAAGAACTCACGCGGGTTGTTTTTTCAAAAAACTGTCTTTATAACATAAATAAATAGCGACATGTTGTTACATACACACCAGTGTCTTTGATTGTGTAAAAAGACCGGTTTTTACCCGCAAACCCAGTGTTTATGCGTTTTGTATTATGAAAACTGGTTTTTTCAAAAAAAACCAATCTCACTTCCTTCCATTCCCATTAGTTTTTTTATCATAGGAACATGGTTTTATATAACCAGTCTCTATTTGGGGGTGTTTAAAGCCTTTTGTGTAGTAGTGCCAGTTAGATCCAGATAGGAACTAGTTATTTCGGACTAGAACCAGTTAAATCCAGCTAAGACTTGCCTATTCCGGCCAACAACCAGTTGGGACCAATTAGAACCAGTTAAGAAATAGCTATTTCGGCCAACAACCAGTGGGAACCAGTTAAGAACCAGATATTTCGGCTAAGAACCAGTTAGAACCAATTAAGAACCAGCTACTCCGGCAAATAACCAGTTAGATCCAAATAGGAACCAGCTATTTCAGCCAAGAACCAGTTAGCTCAAGAAAAGAACAGCCTACTCTGGCCAAGAATCAGTAATAACCAACTATTTCGGCCAATAACTAGTTTGATCCATCACTACGCTAGTTAATTAAAAAAAAGGTATTTTGGCGAGAAAATTTGAGTAAACTTAAATTTTTAGGAGAGACAAAATGTTTAATTTTTACGCGAGATTCAAATTTTGGTTTAAATGTTAACCGGCTAAGAACCAGCTATCCGTGCCAAGAACCAGTTAGATCTGGATAAGAAAGGGCTCTTCAGGCCAAGTAGATCCAGCTAAGAAATATCTATTCCGGTCAAGAACAAGTTAGATCCAGCTAAGAACCGGCTATTCCGACCAAAAAACCAGTTAAAACTGGCTATTCTTTCCAAGAACGAGTTAAATCAAGATAGAAACCAGGTATCCCAGCCAAGAACCAGTTAGATCCAGCTAAGAACTGCCTGTTACTGTTAGGATTTTGAAAATCCATAGTGAAGTGTCGGCCACCCCAACTATTGTCTAGCATATGTTAGCTCGTAGACATTACATTATCTATTAGTTAGTTAGTTAGTTAGAGTAACACCATGGAGGACGGACGGGTCTTTACCCACTGTATGCCTGATCTATAGCCCGACGAGGCGTATTATTTAAAACTATAAATACCCTATACCTCCCAAGGTATAGGGTTGGACCTTTCATTTCTTAATGTAACCTTTTCTTCGTTTTTCTCTCACTTTCTCTCTCTAGAAAGGATCCCATCTCCAACTTTCTCTCTCTAAGTTTCTTGCTCAGATTCGAACCATATAATTGATTGTTTGTATGTTACAATAACCAATATCCAACAATTGGTATCAAGAGCCATGGTTAGATCTTAAACATTGGTTATTTGTGTGTTTTGTTGGTTCGAATTTTATACCCTAAAAGTGTTAAAGTTTGAATTTTGATAGTACTTTTGTGTTTAGAATCATTATAAGTGCTTAGGTTTTGGTTTGGAAGGCTTAATTCATCTTGGTTAAAGTGTTTTGGATTGGAAAAGTTTAGTTTTTGAAGAGTTTCTTGTATTCGTTTTGATGTCATTTGGGTGCGATTTGATCTGATCAAGGAAGCGATTTGTCAAGTTCTTGGATGCTGTTTGTCTAGATTCGTTGTATCGGAAGCAGTTTGACTTAAGCGGTTTGACATAAGCGGTTTGACTTAAGCGGTTAACTCAAGCGGTTTGTCTTTAGCGGTTTGACATAAGCGGTTTGTCTTAAGCGGTTTGACTCAAGCGGTTTGTCTTCAGCGGTTAGATCTAAGCGGTTTGATAAGAAGCGGTTTGAGTTAAGCTATTTGATTAGAAGCGGTTTGATAAAAAGCGGTTTGATTTAAGCGGTTTGTATTCCAGCGGTTTGACAATCCTGCGATTTGACCAATGCGATTTGACCACTGTGATTTGATCAAAAAAACTGAGTTTTTGTAGGATCATACATATTATGTTGTTTGATGATTCGGGTGGTATAGGATTATGATGATACAAGAATGCCATGTTTAGAGAGTGAAATAGATGAGAGGGAATTCTAGAGAGATAAACAAGAAAATGCAAGGTTAGATTAAGAAGTTCCACCCCTTCCAAGGATGGAAGGGGTATTTATAGTTACAGACTACTCGCCCTCCGGTCGGGCTGTTGATCAAGCATACAGTGGGTAAAGACGCATCCTTCCTCCACAGTGTTACACTAAACTAATAACTAAGCTAACAACTAACTAATTGACTACTAAATAACGTAAATAACGATATGTCTACGAGCTAGCATATTCTAGACTATAATTGGGGTGACCGACACTTCCATATGGAATTTCCAATTCCTAACAATCTCCCCCTAAGGGAGGTCACCCCATGAAATACATTTTGCATCCTAGCATTCTATCTTTGTCTTTAGTTCGAAGCTCGTAGACTTCAATTCTTCAATTTCCGCATTCTTTGTGCTTGAGTAGCGATTCTTCAAAGTCTGGTTATTTTTTACTTTGAGTGGAGGTCTTTGAACAGATCCACATCTTTGATGATCTTCGAGCTTTATTGAGATCATCAGCCACAGTAAATATCTGGATCACCCTTTATTGTTGTTGGGAATTATACGTTTGAGTTGATAAGACAAAAAGAATAAAACAAGAGGGACTTAATATGACAAGAAGGAAACCTACAAAAAGATGGAAGGACTTGCTTGCAAAAGAAGTTTTATTTATTAGTCCTTTGTAGTATTTTTTAAACCCTAATCCTCTAGTATATAAAGAGGACATAGGTGTAGGTTTTATATGAGTCTTCCATAATATAGTTGACTATAGGTGTGTGTGTGTGTGTCCTAGGCGTATAGTCTTGTAAACGCCTAGGTTATTAGTTTAGTTATCTAGACGTGTTCCTATAAATGTATAAGATTAGTTAGTATTAGTGATTGAAAACCTTGTTCAATAACAAAGAATTGATTAGTTTATTCCGCTGTGCATGTTATTATAATCTTTGTTATTGATCCTCCTGAGCTTATAAACGATCTTATCAATTGGTATCAAAGCGGGGAGCTCTTGATATAGGGATCTACAAGGTTTTTCGAAGAAGAAGGAAGAAGAATTCGAATCTATTAAATTTTCGTAATGTTTCTGCAGGGCTGTTTTCAAGAGGGCATAACTTTTTAGTGAACCGTTGGATCGGGCTAAAATTCGAACTGGAGCTTCTTGGTATATCTATATTTAATTTCACCAAAGGGATTTTCAATTAGAGCTCTCAATCAAAAGTTATAAGCTGTCAAAGTCTGCTGATGAAACTGAAAAAATTTCATAAGGTTACTACAGCACTGTTTTGTAACGATCATAACTTTTTCGTTAACCGTTGGATCGTGACAAAATTTTAGGTGGATGTTCTCTATATACCAATCTAACTTTCCACTAGAGGGATCTTCGATCTGAGCTTTTATGCAAAAATTACAGGCTGTCGAATATGACAGCTGTTTACTCAAAGTACTGCTGTCGAAACCCTAAATTGCTCAAAGTACTGCTGTTTATCCTTGAAAGTACTGCTCCTCCTTGAAAGTACTGCTCATTGGACGCAAAGTACTGCTTGGATGCAAAGTACTGCTTGGAGGTTTCAAAGTACTGCTACCCTTTCACATAAAAGTACTGCTCAAGCAACTGATCCTTCTCAAAGTACTGCTCAAGGTTTTTTCATGGCGAAACTAATTTGGATTGGCAGTCTAATGGTTTATTATGAGGAGAATTGGAGTTAAGGGGAAGTTGTACAAGTTTTTGGTATTGAGATTTTTGGCGACACACACAAGTTATTGGTTCACACACACAAGAGGAGTTTGGATTTTTGTTCTTAAAAGATTTTAAATAGCTCGAAGTTGATTTTATTGAAGAATTGATTACGAAGAGGATTATTTATCACTTATTTGAAGGTGAAGTGGAATTACTTGGATACGTGTTTTATCATACCTTTTAGCCAGGGGGAACTTGTTCGTGCTTCAATGATTATGACAAAGAATTGACATAACACTTAAAGGAGTGACGTTATTGTGCTCAGTGATTATCGTCAAGAGATTGAGGTCTCCCTATACATAGGTATACGTTCAATTTCATCTATAGTGCAAGATATAAGATACAAGTTTGGGTTATTTTACTTCTTCATCAAGTTCGTTATATTTGATTTTCTTCACAAGTGATCATTACAAGGAGCTTACAGATTTGAAGAATCATTTGATGTTCATGCAACACTCAAGGGGAAGTGTTTGATTTTTACTATTGTTGATCATTATTACTACTGCTAGTTGGAGTTTTCTACTGTTTTGGATTCATTTTTAGTAAGCATGTTGGGTCTATTATAGATTTGATGATACAAAACAAGAAGAATGAAACATGAAGGACTTAAAGTGACAAGAAGGGAAACTACAAAAAGATGGAGGATTTGGAAGATTCTAGAAAATATGCTTAAAAGAATATTTAGTTTCCTAATTGTATTGTTTCCTAATTATATTATGATTCCTCTTGTAAACCCTAGATGTCTCTAGTATATAAAGAGACATAGGGTCATTAGTTTTAGTACGTACGTACAAGATGTAGACGTCTAAAGGTGTGTGTGTGTGGGAACCTAGGCGTAGGGAAAATGCCTAGAGTTTAGTTAGTTAGTGTTAGATCAAGTTTTTGATCTTTATTATTGTTTAGTTAGAGATGGTGAATGGAAAACCTTGTTCATAATAATATTGATTCTATGTTTGAATATTCCGCCTTTATTATTATGTGTTCCTAGATATAATATTAGACCTCGTCTAAGAGCTTACAACGATCTTCACAATTGGTATCAGAGCCTGGGGCTCGTGATATCTAGGGATCTACAAGGTTTTCTTGAAGAAGAAGGAAGAAAAATTCGAAGCTGTCAAAATTCGTAATACTTCTGCATCACTGTTTTAAAAACGTTATAACTTTTTATTGAACCGTTGGATCGAGCTAAAATTTGAACTGGAGCTTCTTGGTATATCTATCTTTAATCTTACCAAAGAGATTGTCAATCGGAGCCCTCAATCAAAAGATATAAGCAGTCGAAGTCTCCTGCAGAAAAATTCGTAAGGTTACAACAGCCTGTGTTTGAAACGATCATAACTTTTTTGTTAACCGTTGGATCGTAACGAAATTTTGGGTGGATGTTCTCTATATATCAATCTAACTTTCCACCAAAGGGATCTTCCATCTGAGCTTTTATGTGAAAGTACTGCTGAAAGTACTGCTGCGTATTTTCAAAGTACCTGCTGCACGCTTTTGGTTAAAGCTGTTCGACCCGAAATCTTGCTTGGACCGAAAGTGCTTACCTATGTAAATCTTCTAAATTACTGCTTGGAATTCGAAAGTACTGAAAATTTTTCAAAGTACTGCTGCTACATGTTTAGATGAAAGTACAGCAAGTCTGCTTCAAGGTACTGATTTTATTGAAAGTACTTGTTGCCCATGATTGAAAGTCTGCTGATTGGATGAAAGTACTCGCTCCTTCAATCTTGTTATATTAAAGTCTTGCTTCTCATATGATTTTCGATTTAAGGGGAAGTCGAGCATAATGGTTATGGATTTTTGGATGACACACACACAGAATGGTTGTTTGGTTCACACACACAGGAAGAAATTTATGTTCTTAAAAGATTTAAAAGGCTCGTATTTGATTTATTGAAGAATTGATTACGAAGAGGATTATTTATCATTTATTTGAAGGTGAAGTGGAATTACTTGGTTTGTGTTCTTATTATATAAGACTTGCAAAATCTAGTTTTCATAGGTCAAGAGGGTGGATGGATGAAGACCTAGTAAACTATCACTTAAAGGAGTTACATTGTAGTGCTCAGTGTCTCATACTAGTTGAGGATTCTTGTCAAGGGATTGCGGTCTACTTATATTTGATGGGTATAAGTATGGAGTTCCGTGGATAGTACAAGATTTAAGACACAAGTTTGGGTTATTTTACTTCTTCATCAAGTTCGTTATATTTGATTTTCTTCACAAGTAATCATTACATAAAGCCTACAGATTTTGAAGAATCATTGATGTACATGCATCACTCAAGGGGAAGTGTTTGATTTTTACTATTGTTGATCATTATTACTACTGCTAGTTGGAGTTTTCTATTGTTTTAAATCCATTTTTCTTATGGTGCGTAATTGTGGGTGATTTGAAGCATTGGAAGTCTTAGATTGGAAGTATGATATTGGTTCGTGGTGGGCAAGATCATTATTTGCATACGTTCTCTATTTGTTGATAACAAAAAGGGGAAGAGATGTTTGAGTGACATGTTCAAGTCAAGGGGAAGCATGGAAGACAAGATTGTTTCATTCATGGCGAGATTGAATTATCTCAACTTCTGCTACTTCGTCTAGGGAAGTTCGTTCAAGAATCGTGTTTGTTTTGTCATCATCAAATAGGGGAAGATTGTTGGGTCTATTATAGATTTGATGATACAAAACAAGAAGAATGAAACAAGAAGGACTTAAAGTGACAAGAAGGGAAACTACAAAAAGATGGAGGATTTGGAAGATTCTAGAAGATATGCTTAAAAGAATATTTAGTTTCCTAATTGTATTGTTTCCTAATTATATTATGATTCCTCTTGTAAACTCTAGATGTCTCTAGTATATAAAGAGACATAGGGTCATTAGTTTTAGTACGTACGTACAAGATGTAGACGTCTAAAGGTGTGTGTGTGTGGGAACCTAGGCGTAGGGAAAACGCCTAGAGTTTAGTTAGTTAGTGTTAGATCAAGTTTTTGATCTTTATTATTGTTTAGTTAGAGATGGTGAATGGAAAACCTTGTTCATAATAATATTGATTCTATGTTTGAATATTCCGCCTTTATTATTATGTGTTCCTAGATATAATATTAGACTTCGTCTAAGAGCTTACAACGATCTTCACAAAGCATTTTGGTGTTCTTCATGGAGGGCAATTCGAAACATTGGAATGATGAATTGGATGTGTGGTATTGGTTCGTGGTGGTCAAGATCATTATTTGCATACGTTCCCTATTTGGATAATAACAAAAAGGGGAAGAGATGTTGAAGTGGCGCGGCATGGATTAAGGGGAAGACAAAGGAAGACATACTTGTTTCATTCATGGTGAGATCCCTGATCTCAATTTCTCTACTTCGTCTAGGGAAGTTTGTTCAAGAATGGTTTTGTCATTATCAACTAGGGGAAGATTGTTGGGAATTATACGTTTGAGTTGATAAGACAAAAAGAATGAAACAAGAGGGACTTAATATGACAAGAAGAAAACCTACAAAAAGATGGAAGGACTTGCTTGCAAAAGAAGTTTTATTTATTAGTCCTTTGTAGTATTTTGTAAACCCTAATCCTCTAGTATATAAAGAGGAAATAGGTGTAGGTTTTATACGAGTCTTCCATACTGTAGTTGACTAAAGGTGTGTGTGTGTGTCCTAGGTGTATAGTCTTGTAAACGCCTAGGTTATTAGTTTAGTTATCTAGACGTGTTCCTATAAACGTCTAAGATTAGTTAGTATTAGTGATTGAAAACCTTGTTCAATAATAAAGAATTGACTAGTTTATTCCGTTGTGCATGTTATTAATCTTTGTTATTGATCCCTAGCTGAGCTTATAAACGATCTTATCAGTTGTGTTGCCTTTATGTGATGTTGTGACTTTTGGACCGACATGCTCACACTTTATGGATCATGACATCTTTTCATCAGAGTAGCGGAAGCATCTTTGTTGTATGTCTTTGATGGTCATGATTTTTCTTCAATTAAGTGTGAATGCTGTGAGCATGCGTTTGTGAATTGACTTCTCAATATCGATCATCTGCAACCGTCCAAATGTTCCTGCAAACAACAGTTAGCACTAAAACATATGAAAGTGTCTTTGTTTTCTTTCGTTGAATATAGTTGCAAGAACCACGGTTCCCCGTTGATCAGTTTAAATACTGCCTGTGATCAGGTAGAGTTCCGAAGAATCTCCTTGACAGGGTTTCACAGCTGTTCTAGCCATTCTCAAACCGGAGCATCCCAAAGAAGACAACACGAATTGAGTGAACCCGGCAATGAGATTCACTGATTGATGAAAATTTGATTTGAAAACAATTCGTATTGCTTAGAAGAAAGAGTTTTGCAATACTACGAAGGTTTTATGAGAAAGATCAATTTTCAATCAGAAATACTTTTTCTATTTGAAATAGAATACACATTCGATGTGCTAGAGAAAAGAATAGATTTGCACATCGAACGGTTTTTCCAAAAGTATTTTTCTTTCAGAGATACTTTTTGTGTTTTGAAAAACATGAGTACACATTCGATGTGCTAGAGAAAATAAGATTTGCACATCGAACGGTTATTCCAAAAGTATTCGTCAATTCATTTCCTGGACCAAGGTTGATTCAAGAATGAATCGCCCCATTATTTCTATCCAGCTGTCACAAGCTTGATCTATTGGATAGATCTCACATGTCACCCACCAAGAGCTTGTTTGATGTTGGCTCTAGAAGGATTTCCATCTTCATCGTGAATATTTAACATATCACTCAGATGTTCTGGCAAAATCACAAGGATGATGTGTAAGACTCTTAATATATTCTTACTTTCCACATTGTGTGAAACAGTAAGTCTTCATCAATTTAGTGTCCTAATAAGATATTGTGGATGATCTCTTGGCTCTAGACTCAATAGTGCACATTTGGTTCCTATGCCGGAGACTAGGGATAGGGTCTACTTTTTCAATATCAACAATCTCTAAGAGAGAGTCGATAGATTATGTAGGTTCCCCATGAGAATGAAACAAGCCCTTTTAAGAGGAACTTGAGTAGCTTGGGAAGTTAGGTGCAGTGCGTCACTGGGTCCATGACGTCTTGTCTTCAATACCAGTGTTACCTTAGTAACCACCAGTAGCATATGTATTGAACCCGGTTTCTGCCCTAAGGTTGAATTGTTGGAGGGCTATTTCTTTTCACCCTTTTCACATTCATTTCTTTTTCATTCTTCAACCCCTTCATTTCTTACCGAGACTTCATTACTAGAACCTTGTTGGGTTTATTCCAGTTCTAGCTCTATCTCAGTCGGCACTCTTCCCATTTTTCTCTTTTCTCCTTTTTTCATCATACCTAAGGACTCTACACTAACTAGTGGATTGCCCTTGGGTAGATCCCTCTGGCTCTGGCTGGATCGTGGGAACGAATACCTAACCTAACCATCCTTATAACACCATGCATAAAGTAAATTGGTCGGTCTTTTGGTATTGTTCTTTTCTTCTTGAAACCAATTGAAAAATCATTAGTAAAATCAATCAAGGTACTTGTGATATAAAATCAAAGCATTTTTGTACCTTAATTGTTTTGATCATTTAGAAATGCTCCCCCTTAACATGTGCTCTTATGATTTTGAAAATGTTTAGCACATGGAGGCAAGAGATCTTATTTAAATTTCTTTGATCTCAATTTCTGTGGAAAAAGCCATTTGGTTTTCTTGGTAAATTCTCCCCCTCAAAATGTGCGTTGGATATTTGAAAATCATTTTGCACATAGAAGAAAGAGGTTTTTGAATTACTTCCACGATTACACTGCCATTAAGAAACCATTTAGAAAATTAATCAAGGTACATATGTTGAAACATAGAAATCTTTGTACCTTGAAAATTTATTTTCTTATGAAATGCTCCCCCTCAATATGTGCTTCGAGATTCGAAAGCGTTTAGCACATATGGGAGAGCAGCATGCACATTTGAGTCAAAACGATCACCTTTTATCAAATTTCATTATTAAATCACAAATTCTCCTCCGATAAAAAATATCAAACCCTTTGAGATTTTGGATCCCAAGTGATTTAATAAGGTTTAGAAACATGGGATAAAATGTGCCTGATTTAAGATTCTCTTATGGTTTTTGGTTAAATGCTCCTCCTCAATCATGTGCATTATGTATTTGAAATCGTTTGGCACATGAAGGAAGAAGTTCTTTTGAAACAATTACCCTTTAAAACCGATTTGAGATTTAAATCACGATCTCTCCCACAATCAAAAATTTCAAACCAAATGAGATTTGTGATCCCAATTGATTTAAGTCATTTAGAAAATTTTGGGGAAAGACGTGGCAAGATTTAATTTTGAGAAATGACTGATATGGACCAATTTTTGACATTAAAGATTGTTAGTGTCAGGTATGATAGTTTTTAAGAGATCTTTAAGTAAAATAAAACAATTTCATAATCAAACAAGAACCGAAAAAATTTCATTTTGAAAGATCTTTGAGTTTTAAAGAAAATCATACCATGATATAACATTAAATCTTTAGATCACCACTTTATTACTTACAAACGGACTTTTATGAAGAAATATCGATTGAAAATACTTAAGATTGAAATCACTCTCCCCCTCAATCAATGACTGTAGTCGTTGATTGAGTGACTTATGTTTAAAATGAAGCCCGGTTGATTTCCAAGATTTGAGTTCAGTTTATTTTCAAAACAATATTTATCCATTTTCAAAACAATTTTATCAAAATTGTTGAAAAATGGTATTATTCACTACTTGTCCTCCACAAAGATACGTTAGGTGGAGAAAAACACAAGTTGCTTATTCTTTGTAGGGCTTGAAGAAAGCCATATCTTGTGATCAAAGACCTCTAAGTTGCATCTATCATGCCAACTATCCATAGAGATCAATTAAGCTCGTTTCTTCTTTGTCGACCCAAGAAATAGTTTCCCTTTCCATTCGGCATCCAATAATCATCTTTTGTGGGATCCGGATCGGGAACATTCTTATAAACCATCTTATTTGCATACGTTAGTCAACACAAACATATATATGGTGGTCGACAACACCCAAACAACAATCGACTAATAAAAGTCAATCCAACATATCAATCAGTTCATATAAGACATGAGATTTATGTGTTCATCAAACTAATCATCTAAACCTAACAATCATATCCTAAATTCCTAGTCCTTCAACATAGGCAAATATCATTTTCTGATAAGCGTACAGGATAATAAGTAAGCGTTAGATTATATAGATTTGAAAACCTTCTCATAATCAATGACACTTTCTCGAAAAGATTTAAACAATTTGAAGTCATTGATTGGGTTTTCAAATTTATGAAAATTCCAAATCTGATTGATTATTCCTCACCACTATAACTTATCCAAGGGTTGTATGTGCTCGGTTTTCTGCGGTTTCAAGGTCTTGGAAGGCGGAGTTCTTTCTGGATCTAACTAGTTCTTGGTGAAATAGCTGGTTCCTAATGGATCTAACGGTTATTGGTAGGAATAAATTTGGTTCTTAGTGGTTCTAAGTGGTTCTTAGCGAAATATCGGTTCTTAACTCGTTCCTTTGGTTCTTGGCGGAATAGCTATTTCTTAAGCGGTCCCAATGGTTCTTGGCGAATAGGCAGGTGTTAGTTGGATCTAACTTGTTCTAGGCCGAATCTGGTTCCTATCACGGATCTAACGGTTCTTGGCCAAAATAGCATGTTCTTAACGGTTCTTCTTGGTGCGGCGAATAGCTAGTTCTTATCTGGTTCAAATGGTTTGTCTGGTTCTGGTCGAATAAGCGGTTCTTAGTCGGATCTAGGTTATTGGTAGAATAAGGTTCTATTTGGTTCTAACAATTTATTGGCCGGAATAGTTGGTTCTTAATTGGTTCTTACTGGTTCTTGGCCGGAATCTCCGGTTCTTAACTATTTCTAACTGGTTCCTACTAGTTCATACATTCGTCGTTTTGGCAATTATTTCGCTAAAAATAGAGTTACGGTTAAAAAGTTATGGCCGTTTGAAGTTTTAACGTAATAAATCAACTTTAGTCAAGCGCGAAGTGGTCAAACCACAAGTAGTCAAACCGTAAAAGTCAAA
This sequence comes from Chrysanthemum makinoi, assembly GCA_910596185.1. Taxonomy (NCBI): domain Eukaryota; kingdom Viridiplantae; phylum Streptophyta; class Magnoliopsida; order Asterales; family Asteraceae; genus Chrysanthemum; species Chrysanthemum makinoi. Next base: position 67,536,805 of record OU343225.1, on the reverse strand, counting down.
ACTCACTTTTTTATCGAATCCGCGGTGGTCAAATCGCATTGGTCAAATTCAGGATTGTCAAACCGCTGGAATACAAACGCTTAAATCAAACCGCTATCAAACCAACTGTATCAAAACGCGCTTAGATCAAATCGCGAAGACAAACCGCATGAGTCAAATAGCTTAAGTCAAAGCGCTTGTCAATAAACCGGCTAAGACAAACCGCTGGTCAAACGGCTTATGTCAAACCTTTCACTCAACCTAAAATACGAATCTAGACAAAGCATCCAAGAACGACAAATCGCTTCCTTGATCGGATCAAATCGCTGAAATGACATCAAACCGCGCCACAAGAAAATAGTACGAGACTCAAACTAGCTTCCTTGAAACTCTTCAAAAAATAAACTTTTCCAATCCAAAACACTATAAACAAGATGAATTAAGCCTTCCAAACCAAAAACTAAGCATTTATGATGATTCTAAATACAAAAGTACTATCAAAATTCAAACTTTAACAATTTTAGGGTATAGAATTGAACCAAAAACCACATGAATAACCAAGCTTTATGATCTAACCATGGCTCTTGATACCAATTGTTGGATATTGGTTATTGTAACACCGCAAACAATCAATTATGGTTCGATCTTAGCAAAGAAACTTAGAGAGTGGGAGATGGGATCCTTTCTAGAGAGAGAAAGTGAGAGAAAAACAAAGAGGAGGTTAGATTAAGAAATGCCGAGTCCAACCCTGCCTTGGAGGTAGAGGGTATTTATAGTTTTACATATCGCCTCTCCGGTGGTGCTGGATCAGGCTACGGTGGTAAAGACCCGTCCCGAGTCCTCCCGATTGTTACTCTAATTAACTAACTAACTAATAGTGCGTAATGTCTTGAGCTAACATATGCTAGGCGATAGTTGGGGTGACGATACTTCACTATGGTTTTTCTAAATCCTAGGAATAAGCGTTGTTAGTTGGATCTAAGCTGGTTCTTGGTGGGATACATGGTTTCTATCTGGATCTAACTCATTTTGGCCGAATAGCGGTTCTTAAGCGGTTCTTGGTCGAATAGCCGGTTCTTAATGGATCAAACTTGTTCTTGACCGAATAGATATTTCTTAGTGGATCTACTTGGAAAGAGCCCTTTCCTAGCCAATCTAACGGTTCTTGGCACGAATAGTGGTTCTTAGCGGTTCACATTGAAACCAAAATTTGAATCTTAGCGTAAAGATTAAACATTTTGTCTCTCCTAAAATTTAAGTTTACTCAAATTTTCACCAAAATACCTTTTTTTAATTAACTTGTGTAGTGATGGATAAAACTAGTTATTGGCCGAAATAGTTTGTTCTTACTGATTCTTGGCCGAATAGGTGTTCTTTTTGGATTTAACTAGTTTTTGGCTGAAATGGCTGGTTCCTATTTGGATCTAACGGTTATTGGTAGGAATAGCCGGTTCTTAATTGGTTCTAACGGTTCTTAGCCAAAATATCCGGTTCTTAACTAGTTCCCAGGTTCTTGGCTAGAATAGCAATTTCTTAACTGGTTAACGGTCCCAACTGGTTCTTGGCCGAATAGGCAGGTCTTAGCCGATCTAACGGGTTCTAGGCGAATAATTGGTTCCTATCTGGATCTAACGTTCTTTGCCAAAATAGCATGTTCTTACTGGTTCTTACTTGGTCAATGGCGGAATAGCTAGTTATTATCTGGTTCTAAGCGGTATGTCTGGTTCTTGGCCGAATAGGTAGTTCTTAAATGGATCTAAATGGTTCTTGGCGGAATAGTCGGTTCCTATTTGGATCTAACTATTTATTTCGGAATAGCTAGTTCTTAGCTGGTTCTTACTGGTTCTTGGCCGGACTATCCGGTTCTTAACTAGTTCTAACTGGTTCCTCTTGGCTGTTTATTCTAGTCGTTTTGACATTATTTACTTGAAAGCGGAGTTACGGTTCAAAAGTTATGGCCGTTTGAAGTTTTGACGTAAAAAGTCAACTTTGGTCAAGCCGCAAGTAGTCAAACCGTAAAAGAAAAAACTCATTTTTTTTATCAAATCGCAGTGGTCAAATCGCATTGGTCAAATCGCAGGATTGTCAAACGTACGCAATACAAACCGTTTTATCAAAACTCTTCTTATCAAACCGCTTAACTCAAACCGCTTCTTATCAAACCGCTTCTTATTAAACCGCTTAGATCAAACCGAAGATAATCCGCGAGAAGTCAAAGCTTATGTCAAACCGCTAAAGACAAACCGCTTGAGTCAAACCGCTAAGTTTAACCGCTTATGTCAAGCTGCTTACGTCAAACCGCTTAAGTCAAAGCTTAGATACAACGAATCTAGACAAACCACATCCAAGAACTTGAAAAATCGCTTCCTTGATCGGATCAAATCGCATCCAAATGACATCAAACCGCATACAAGAAAATAGTACAAGACTCAAACTACTTCCTTGAAAGTCTTCAAAAACTAAACTTTTCCAATCTAAAACACTATAACCAAGATGAATTAAGCCTTCCAAACCAAAACCTAAGCACTTATGATGATTCTAAACACAAAAGTACTATCAAAATTCAAACTTTAACACTTTTAGGGTATAGAATTCAAACCAAGAAAACACACAAATCACCAATCCTTTTGATCTAACCATGGCTCTTGATACCAATTGTAGGATATTGGTTATTGTAACACACAAAGAATCAATTATATGGTTCGAATCTTAGCAAGGAACTTAGAGAGAGAAAGTGGGAGATGGGATCCTTTCTAGAGAGAGAAAGTGAGAGAAAAACAAAGACAAGGTTAGATTAAGAAATGAAAGGTCCAACCCTCTACCTTGGGAGGTAGAGGTATTTATAGTTATACATAATATGCCCTTTGTGGCTCGGATCGAGCATACAATGGGCAAAGACCTGTTAGATCCTCCAGTGTTACTCTAAATAACTAACTAACTAATACATAACATAATGTCTCACGAGCTAACATATGCTAGACAATAGTTGGGGTGACCGACACTTCACTATGGATTATCTAAATCCTAACAGGAATAGGTAGTTCTAAAATGGATCTAATTGGTTCTTGTTGTGATACCGTGTTTCTATCCGGATCTAACTTCGTTCTTGGCGAATAGACGGTTCTTAACGGTTCTTGGTCGGAATAGCGGTTCTTAGTGGATCTAACTTGTTCTTAGAGGAATAGATATTTCTTAGCTTCGGATCTACTTGGCTGAAGAGCCCTTTCTTAGCCAGATCTAGCGGTTCTTGGCACGAATAGATGGTTCTTAGCGGTTCACATTTAAACCAAAATTTGAATCTTGTGTAAAAATAAACATTTTGTCTCTAAAAATTTAAGTTTACTCAAATTTTCCGCCAAAATACCTTTTTTAATTAACTTGTGTAGTGATGGATCAAACTAGTTTTGGTCGAAATAGTTGGTTCTTCGCGATTCTTGGCCGAATAGGGCCTTCGCTTGCTAGATCTAACTGATTCTAGGTCAAATATTTGGTTCCTAGTTGGATCTAACTAGTTATTGGCGGAATAGTTGGTTCTTAATTGGTTCTAAGCGGTTCTTAGCCAAAATATCTTGTTCTTAATCGGTTCCCACCGGTTCTTGGCCGAGTAGCTATTTCTTAATCGGTTCTAACGGTCCCAACCGGTTCTTGGCGAGAATAAGTCTTAGCCGTTTAGGGTTCTAGGCGAATAACTGGTTCCTATATGGATCTAACTAGTTCTTGGCCAAAATAGCATGTTCTTAAGCGGTTCTTCTTGGTCATTGGTCGGAATAGCTAGTTCTTATCTGGTTCTAACTGGTATGTACTGGTTCTTGGCCGGAATAGGTAGTTCTTAGCTGGATCTAAATGGTTCTTTGCCGGAATTGCTGGATCCAATTTGGATCTAACTATTTCTTGGCCAAAATAGCTAGTTCTTAACCGGTTCTAACTGGTTCTTCTGAGGAATATCCGGTTCTTAACTAGTTCTAACGGTTCTTCTTCGCTCAAGCGTTCAGTGGTTTTACATGTATTTCAAAGCGAGTTACGCTCAAAAGTTATGGCGGTTTGAAGTTTTGGCGTAAAAGTCAACTTTGGTCAAGCCGCGAGTGGTCAAACCGCTAGTAGTCAACCCGTAAAAGTCAAAACTCGTTTTTGATCAAATCACGATTCAAATCGCATGATTGTCAAACCACCGGAATACAAACCGCTTAAATCAAACTGCTTTTTATCAAACCGCTTCTTATAAAACCGCTTTGATCAAACGGCCGAGATAAACGCTGCGTCCAGGCAAACATGTCAAATCGCTAAGACAAACCGGCTGGTGAAAAAGCTTAAGTTAAACAAACATGGCAAACCGCTTACGTCAAACAACTTAAGTTAAACCGCTTCCGATACAACGAATCTAGACAAACCACATCCAAGAACTTGAGAAATCGCCATTGATCGGATCAAATCGCATTCAAATGACATCAAACCGCATACAAGAAAATAGTCTGAGACTCAAAAGCTGCTTCCTTGAAAGTCTTCAAAAACTAAACTCTTCCAATCCAAAACACTATAACCAAAATGAATAAAGCCTTCCAAACCAAAACCTAAGCACTTATGATGATGCTAAACACAAAAGTACTATCAAAATTCAAACTTTAATAGTTTTAGGGTATAGAATTGAACGAAAACATACAAATCACCAATCTTTATGATCTAACCATGGCTCTTGATACCAATTGTTGGATATTGGTTATTGTAACATACAAACAATCAATTATATGGTTCCAATCGGGCAATAAACTTAAAGAGAGAAAGTGGGAGATGGGATCCTTTCTAGAGAGAGAAAGTGAGAGAAAAACAAAGAAAAGGTTAGATTAAATAATGAAAGGTCCAACCCTCTACCTTGGGAGGTAGAAGGTATTTATAGTTATACATAATACGCCCTTTGTCGGGCTGTGGATCAGGCATACAGTGGGCAAAGACCCATCCGTCCTCGACGGTGTTACTCTAAATAGCTAACTAACTAATACATAACGTAATGTCCACGAGCTAACATATGCTAGACAATAGTTGAGGTGACCGACACTTCACTATGGATTATCTAAATCCTAACAGGAATAGGTAGTTCTAAGCTGGATCTAACTGGTTCTTGGTGTGATACGGTTTCTATCTGGATCTAACGTTCTTGGTCGAATAGCGGTTCTTAGCGGTTCTTGGTGAATCGAGTTCTTAGCTGGATCTAACTTGTTCTTGACGGAATAGATATTTCTTAAATTTGGATCTACTTGGCTGAAGAGCCCTTTCTTGCCGATCTAACGGTTCTTGCACGAATAGTTTGGTTCTGCCTGGGTTACATTTAAACCAAAATTTGAATCTTGTGTAAAAAATAAACATTTTGTGTAACCTAATAATTTAAGTTTACTCAAATTTTCCCGTCAAAATACCTTTTTTTTAATTAACTTGTGTAGTGATGGATCAAACTAGTTATTGGCCGAAATATCTGGCTCTTAACTCGTTCCCACTGGTTCTTGGCCGGAATAGCTATTTCTTAAGCGGTCCCAATTGGTTCTTAGCCGAATAGGCGGTGTTAGTTGGATCTAACTTGTTCTAGGCGAATAACTGGTTCCTATCGGATCTAACGGTTCTTGGCAAAATAGCATGTTCTTAACTGGTTCTTCTGGTTATTGGCGGAATAGCTAGTTCTTATCCGGTTCAAACGGTTTGTACTGGTTCTGGTCGGAATAGGTTCTTAGCTGGATCTAACGGTTCTTGGCGAATAAACGGTTCCTATTTGGTTCTAACAATTTATTGGCCGGAATAGCTAGTTCTTAATTGGTTCTTACTGGTTCTTGGCCGGAATCTCTGGTTCTTAACTATTTCTAACTGGTTCCTACTAGTTCATGCTGTTCGGTCGTTTTAGCGAGGTATTTCGCTAAAAATGAAGTTACGGTTAAAAAGTTATGGCCGTTTGAAGTTTTAACGTAAGAAATCAACTTTAGTCAAGCCGCAAGTGGTCAAACCACAAGTAGTCAAACCGTAAAAGTCAAAACTCACTTTTTTATCGAATCCCAATTGGTCAAATCGCGTTGGTCAAATTACGTGATTGTCAAACCCATTTGAATACAAACCGCTTAAATCAAACGCTTTATCAAACCGCTTAGATCAAATCGTGAGAAGACAACCGCTTGGTCGGCAATCAAAGCTACGCTTATGTAAAAACGCTAAAGACAAACGCTTGAGTCAAACCGCTTATGTCAAACCGCTTGACTCAAACGCTCGATACAACGAATCTAGACAAACCGCATCCAAGAACTTGACAAATCCCTTCCCTGATCGAGATCAAATCGCACCCAAATGACATCAAACCAGCATACAAGAAAATGATGCGAGACTGGCCTTCCTTGAAACTCTTCAAAAACTAAACTTTTCCAATCCAAAACACTATAAACAAGATGAATTAAGCCTTCCAAACCAAAAACTAAGCATTTATGATGATTCTAAATACAAAGTACTATCAAAATTCAAACTTTAACACTTTTAGGGTATAGAATTCGACCAACACACAAATAAAAGCTTTATGATCTAACCATGGCTCTTGATACCAATTGTTGGATATTGGTTATTGTAACACACAAACAATCAATTATATGGTTTGAATCTTAGCAGGAAACTTAGAGAGAGAAAGTGGGAGATGGGATCCTTTCTATAGAGAGAAAGTGAGAGAAAAACAAAGAAAATGTTAGATTAAGAAATGACAGGTCCAACCCTCTACCTTGGGAGGTAGAGGGTATTTATAGTTTACATATCGCCTGTTGGTTCGTGGATCGGGGCTTACAGGTGGGTAAAGACCCGTCCGTCCTCCACGGTGTTACTCTAATTAACTAACTAACTAATAGATAACGTAATGTCTACGAGCTAACATATGCTAGACGATAGTTGGGGTGACCGATACTTCACTATGGTTTTTCTAAATCCTAACAGAATAGGATTGTTAGCTGGATCTAAGCGGTTCTTAGGCTGGGATACATGGTTTCTATCGGATCTAACTCATTTTGGCGAATAGCGGTTCTTAGCGGTTCTTGGTCGGAATAGCGGTTCTTAGTTGGATCAAACTTGTTCTTGACGGAATAGATATTTCTTAAATTTGGATCTACTTGGCCCGAAGAGCCTTTCTAGCCAAATCTACTGGTTCTTGGCACGAATAAATGGTTCTTAGCGGTTCACATTGAAACCAAAATTTGAATCTTGCGTAAAGATTAAACATTTTGTCACTCCTAAAAATTTAAGTTTACTCAAATTTTCCCGCCAAAATACCTTTTTTTAATTAACTTGTGTAGTGATGGATCAAACTAGTTATTGGCCGAAATAGTTTGTTCTTCTTGATTCTTGGCGAATAGAATTTCTGTTCTTTCTTTGGATCTAACGATTCTTAGATGAAATAATTTGGTTCCTATTTGGATCTAACTGGTTATTGGTAGAATAGCGGTTCTTAATTGGTTCTAACTGGTTCTTAGCCAAAATATCTAGTTCTTAGTTCCCAGTTCTTGGCCACAATAGCAATTTCTTAGCTGGTTCTACTGGTCCCAAGCGGTTCTTGGGAATAAGTAGTCTTAGCCAGATCTAACGGGTTAAGTAGGAATAACAGTTCCTATCCGGATCCTTGGTTCTTTGCCAAAATAGCATGTTCTTAACGGTTCTACTTGGTCAATGGCGAATAGCTAGTTCTCTGGTTCGCGGTATGTACTGGTTCTTGGCCTGAATAGGTAGTTCTTAGCTGGATCTAAATGGTTCTTGGCGGAATAAATTTGGTTCCTATTTGGATCTAACTATTTATTAGTGGAATAGCTAGTTCTTCTTGGTTCTAACCGGTTCATCTTGGTTCTTGGCGGGAATATCCGGTTCTTAACTAGTTCTAACGGTTCCTACTTGGCTCGGTACATTCTAGTCGTTTTGCCAATTATTTATTTGAAAACGGATTCTGGTTCAAAAGTTATGGCCGTTGAAGTTTTGCGTAAAGTCAACTTTGGTCAACCCGCAAGTAGTCAAACCGTAAAGTCAAAACTTCGATTTTTGATCAAATCGCGTGTGGTCAAATCGCATTGGTCAAATCGCATGATTGTAAAAAACCCGCTACAATACAAACCCGGTTTTATCAAAACCGCTTCTTATCAAACGCTTAACAAACCGCTTAGCATCAAACCGCTTCTTATCAAACCGCTAGATCAAACCAGCGAAGATAATCCGCTTGAGTCAAACCGCTTATGTCAAACCGCTAAAGACAAACCGCTGAGTCAAACACGGCGAGTCAAACCGCTTAAGTTTAACGCTTATGTCAACGCTTCGTCAAACGCTTAAGTCAAACCGCCCAGATACAACGAATCTGACAAACCACATCCAAGAACGAGAAATCGCTTCCCTGATCGGATCAAATCGCATCCAAATGACATCAAACCGCATACAAGAAAATATGCGAGAGACTCAATTTGCTTCCTTGAAAGTCTTCAAAAACTAAACTTTTCCAATCTAAAACACTATAACCAAGATGAATTAAGCCTTCCAAACCAAAACCTAAGCACTTATGATGATTCTAAACACAAAAGTACTATCAAAATTCAAACTTTAACACTTTTAGGGTATAGAATTCAAACCAAGAAAACACACAAATCACCACCTTTATGATCTAACCATGGCTCTTGATACCAATTGTAGGATATTGGTTATTGTAACACACAAAGAATCAATTATATGGTTCCAATCTTAGCAAAAACTTAGAGAGAAAGTGGGAGATGGGATCCTTTCTAGAGAAAAAGTGAAAAAAACAAAGACAAGGTTAGATTAAGAAATGAAAGGTCCAACCCTCTACCTTGGGAGGTAGAGGGTATTTATAGTTTACATAATATGCCCTTTGCGGGCTCGGATCGAGCATACGATTGAAGCGGGCAGATTCGTCCTCCGGTGTTACTCTAAATAACTAACTAACTAATACATAACATAATGTCTCACGAATAACATATGCTAGACAATAGTTGGGTGACCGACACTTCACTATGGATTATCTAAATCCTACTTGAGGAATAGGTAGTTCTAAGCCGGATCTAAGCGGTTCTTAGGCTGGCGATGCACGGTTTCTATCTCGGATCTAACTTCGTTCTTGGCCGAATAGACGGTTCTTAAGCGGTTCTTGGTCGAATAGCGGTTCTTAGCTGGATCTAACTTGTTCTTGACCGGAATAGATATTTCTAATTTGGATCTACTTGGCCGAAGAGCCCTTTTCTTGCCGGATCTAAGCTGGTTCTTGGCACTAATATTTGGTTCTTAGCGGTTCACATTTTAAACCAAAATTTGAATCTTGTGTAAAAATAAACATTTTGTCTCTCTCCTAAAATTTAAGTTTACTCAAATTTTCACCAAAAAATACCTTTTTTTAATTAACATTGTAGTGATGGATCAAACTAGTTTTTGGTTAGAAATAGTTGGTTAACTTCTGCGATTCTTGGCGAGAATAGGTTGTTAAGTTGCTAGATCTAAGCATTCTAAATTTGAAATAAATTTGGTTCCTAGTTGGATCTAACTAGTTGTGGCGGAATAGCCGGTTCTTAATTGGTTCTGTGGTTCTTAGCGGAAATATCTTGTTCTTAA
>OU343225.1:67463629-67527123 GCA_910596185.1 Chrysanthemum makinoi | reverse complement strand
TATATATGATTTTGTGAATCATGTATAATTATTAAAAATCATATATGATTCGTAAAATCATATATGATTAGTCATCGAATCATACATGATTTTGAAAATCATATATGATTAAGTAAAAATCATATATGATTTTTAGGATGAGAATTTTGAAAAAAATGTTAGTGAAAATATATAAAAGTGCATATCTATAGAAAGATAATTTAATACTATTAGCGATGGTGTATATTTTATAGTTTGAAGATTTACGTTTTAAGAATATGTTATTTAAAAAAGGTAGAAAATGATTTTTATTAATTTAGATAAAAGGGGCTATATTGGGTTCATTTGTTTATGACAAATATGAGTTCTATATTGATCTCAACTCTTGCTGATCGTGACACAGGTCACCGTCTGCCACGTCGATTTTCTCTCTGCTGACGTAGGCCAATTGTCGTGTCGATAACCGACTTTTTTTTTGTCTCAAACGTACTCATCACAAGATCCTCGTACTCATCATTTTGTCTCAAAGCGTGTGAATTAATATCTCATTGTACACCAGCGTGTCATGCCAACCAATTAGTGATCATGCGTTTCATATCGTGTAGTCATGCAATGTAAACACACTAAAAGTGTTATCCGAATAAATAGTACCCTCATGTAACTTCGCATATTATTAGGTCTATACCATGCACAAGATTCTCCCACAGGTTATAAACATAAGCTCCCCAAATTAGTAATCATGCATTTCCACTTGCAAGCAAAATCACCAACCAACCAAATTGAAGTCTAACACATGTATACTAACAAAATTTTGAAACAAGTGTGTGTTTAAAATCGGTTGGATTCACGCCCGTGTGTTGTAGCGTTTATTCAAGTAAGCGACTATTTTTAAATAATTATTTGCACATTATTTTCAAGTTCAAAACAAAAGAACTCAGCGGGTTGTTTTTCAAAAAGCTGTCTTTATAACATAAATAAATAGCGACATGTTGTTACATACACACCAGTGTCTTTGATTGTGTAAAAAGACCGGTTTTACCCTAAACCAGGTGTTTATCGTTTTGTATTATGAGCTGGTTTTCAAAAAACCAATCTCAAACTCCTCCCATTCCCATTAGTTTTTTTCATAGGAACATGGTTTTATATAACCGGTCTCTATTTGGGGTGTTTAAAGCCTTTTGTGTAGTAGTGCCGATTAGATCGGATAGAACTAGTTATTTGGACTAGAACAGTTAAATCCACTAAGACACTATTCCGGCCAACAACAGTTGGGACCAATTAGAACCAGTTAAGAAATAGCTATTTGGCCAACAACCAATGGGAACCAGGTTAAAACCAGATATTTGGCTAAGAACAGTTAGAACCAATTAGAACCAGCTACTCGGCAAATAACCAGTTAGATCCAAATAGGAACCAGCTATTTATTAAAGAACCGGTTAGCTCAAGAAAAGACCTACTACGGCCAAGAATCATTAAAACAACTCTTTCGGCCAATAACTAGTTTGATCCATCACTACACAAGTTAATTAAAAAAAGGTATTTTGGGAGGAAAATTTGAGAAACTTAAACTTTTAGGATTTACGCGAGATTCAAATTTTGGTTTAAATGTTAACCGGCTAAGAACCGACTATCCGTGCCAAGAACCGTTAGATCTCGGATAAGAAAGGGCTCTTCAGGCCAAGTAGATCAATAAGAAATATCTATTCCGGTCAAGAACAAGTTAGATCCACTAAGAACCGCTATTTCACTCAAAAACCAGTTTAAACTGGCTATTCTTTCCAAGAACGAGTTAAATCAAGATAGAAACCGGTATCCCACCAAGAACCGTTAGATCCAACTAAGAGCACATTCTTTGTTAGGATTTTGAAAATCCATAGTGAAGTGTCGGCCACCCCAACTATTGTCTAGCATATGTTAGCTCGTAGACATTACATTATCTATTAGTTAGTTAGTTAGTTAGAGTAACACCATGGAGGACGGACGGGTCTTTACCCACTGTATACCTGATCTATAGCCCGACAGAGGGCGTATTATTTAAAACTATAAATACCCTATACCTCCCAAGGTATAGGGTTGGACCTTTCATTTCTTAATGTAACCTTTTCTTCGTTTTTCTCTCACTTTCTCTCTCTAGAAAGGATCCCATCTCCAACTTTCTCTCTCTAAGTTTCTTGCTCAGATTCGAACCATATAATTGATTGTTTGTATGTTACAATAACCAATATCCAACAATTGGTATCAAGAGCCATGGTTAGATCTTAAACATTGGTTATTTGTGTGTTTTGTTGGTTCGAATTTTATACCCTAAAAGTGTTAAAGTTTGAATTTTGATAGTACTTTTGTGTTTAGAATCATTATAAGTGCTTAGGTTTTGGTTTGGAAGGCTTAATTCATCTTGGTTAAAGTGTTTTGGATTGGAAAAGTTTAGTTTTTGAAGAGTTTCTTGTATTCGTTTTGATGTCATTTGGTGCGTGATCGATCAAGCGATTTGTCAAGTTCTTGGATGCTGTTTGTCTGATTCGTTTATCCTTCGAGGCGGTTTGACTTAAGCGGTTTGACATAAGCGGTTTGACTTAAGCGGTTAACTCAAGCGGTTTGTCTTTAGCGGTTTGACATAAGCGGTTTGTCTTAAGCGGTTTGACTCAAGCGGTTTGTCTTCAGCGGTTAGATCTAAGCGGTTTGATAAGAAGCGGTTTGAGTTAAGCTATTTGATTAGAAGCGGTTTGATAAAAAGCGGTTTGATTTAAGCGGTTTGTATTCCAGCGGTTTGACAATCCTGCGATTTGACCAATGCGATTTGACCACTGTGATTTGATCAAAAACGAGTTTTTGTAGGATCATACAATATTATGTTGTTTGATGATTCGGGTGGTATAGGATTATGATGATACAAGAATGCCATGTTTAGAGAGTGAAATAGATGAGAGGGAATTCTAGAGAGATAAACAAGAAAATGCAAGGTTAGATTAAGAAGTTCCACCCCTTCCAAGGATGGAAGGGGTATTTATAGTTACAGACTACTCGCCCTCCGGTCGGGCTGTTGATCAAGCATACAGTGGGTAAAGACGCATCCTTCCTCCACAGTGTTACACTAAACTAATAACTAAGCTAACAACTAACTAATTGACTACTAAATAACGTAAATAACGATATGTCTACGAGCTAGCATATTCTAGACTATAATTGGGGTGACCGACACTTCCATATGGAATTTCCAATTCCTAACAATCTCCCCCTAAGGGAGGTCACCCCATGAAATACATTTTGCATCCTAGCATTCTATCTTTGTCTTTAGTTCGAAGCTCGTAGACTTCAATTCTTCAATTTCCGCATTCTTTGTGCTTGAGTAGCGATTCTTCAAAGTGCGGTTATTTTTACTTTGAGTGGAGGTCTTTGATCCATCTTTTGATGATCTTCGAGCTTTATTGAGATCATCACCACAGTAAATATCTGGATCACCCTTATTGTTGTTGGGAATTATCGTTTGAGTTGATAAAAACAAAAAGAATAAAACAAGAGGGACTTAATATGACAAGAAGGAAACCTACAAAAAGATGGAAGGACTTGCTTGCAAAAGAAGTTTTATTTATTAGTCCTTTGTAGTATTTTTTAAACCCTAATCCTCTAGTATATAAAGAGGACATAGGTGTAGGTTTTATATGAGTCTTCCATAATATAGTTGACTATAGGTGTGTGTGTGTGTGTCCTAGGCGTATAGTCTTGTAAACGCCTAGGTTATTAGTTTAGTTATCTAGACGTGTTCCTATAAATGTATAAGATTAGTTAGTATTAGTGATTGAAAACCTTGTTCAATAACAAAGAATTGATTAGTTTATTCCGCTGTGCATGTTATTAATCTTTGTTATTGATCCCTAGCTGAGCTTATAAACGATCTTATCAATTGGTATCAAAGCGGGGAGCTCTTGATATAGGGATCTACAAGGTTTTTCGAAGAAGAAGGAAGAAGAATTCGAATCTATTAAATTTTCGTAATGTTTCTGCAGGGCTGTTTTCAAGAGGGCATAACTTTTTAGTGAACCGTTGGATCGGGCTAAAATTCGAACTGGAGCTTCTTGGTATATCTATATTTAATTTCACCAAAGGGATTTTCAATTAGAGCTCTCAATCAAAAGTTATAAGCTTGTCAAAGTCTGGCGATGAAACTGAAAAAATTTCATAAGGTTACCTACAACGCTGTTTTAACGATCATAACCTTTTCATTAACCGTTGGATCGTGACAAAATTTTAGGTGATGTTCTCTATATACCAATCTAACTTTCCACTAGAGGGATCTTCGATCTGAGCTTTATGCAAAATTAGGCTGTGAATGACAGCTGTTTGTTTACTCAAAGTTCCTGTCGAAACCCTAAATTGCTCAAAGTAATCTGCTGTTTATCCTTGAAATCTTGCTCCTCCTTGAAAGTCTGCTCATTGGACCAAAGTACTGCTTGGATGCAAAGTACGCTTGGAGGTTTCAAAGTATCTGCTACCCTTTCACATAAAAGTACTTCAAACAATCCTTCTCAAAGTCTTGCTCAAGGTTTTTGCATGGCGAAACTAATTTGGATTGGCAGTCTAATGGTTTATTATGAGGAGAATTGGAGTTAAGGGGAAGTTGTACAAGTTTTTGGTATTGAGATTTTTGGCGACACACACAAGTTATTGGTTCACACACACAAGAGGAGTTTGGATTTTTGTTCTTAAAAGATTTTAAATAGCTCGAAGTTGATTTTATTGAAGAATTGATTACGAAGAGGATTATTTATCACTTATTTGAAGGTGAAGTGGAATTACTTGGATACGTGTTTTATCATACCTTTTAGCCAGGGGGAACTTGTTCGTGCTTCAATGATTATGACAAAGAATTGACATAACACTTAAAGGAGTGACGTTATTGTGCTCAGTGATTATCGTCAAGAGATTGAGGTCTCCCTATACATAGGTATACGTTCAATTTCATCTATAGTGCAAGATATAAGATACAAGTTTGGGTTATTTTACTTCTTCATCAAGTTCGTTATATTTGATTTTCTTCACAAGTGATCATTACAAGACTTAGATTTGAAGAATCATTTGATGTTCATGCAACACTCAAGGGGAAGTGTTTGATTTTTACTATTGTTGATCATTATTACTACTGCTAGTTGGAGTTTTCTATTGTTTTGGATTCATTTTTAGTAAGCATGTTGGGTCTATTATAGATTTGATGATACAAAACAAGAAGAAAGAAACATGAAGGACTTAAAGTGACAAGAAGGGAAACTACAAAAAGATGGAGGATTTGGAAGATTCTAGAAGATATGCTTAAAAGAATATTTAGTTTCCTAATTGTATTGTTTCCTAATTATATTATGATTCCTCTTGTAAACCCTAGATGTCTCTAGTATATAAAGAGACATAGGGTCATTAGTTTTATACGTACGTACAAGATGTAGACGTCTAAAGGTGTGTGTGTGTGGGAACCTAGGCGTAGGGAAAATGCCTAGAGTTTAGTTAGTTAGTGTTAGATCAAGTTTTTGATCTTTATTATTGTTTAGTTAGAGATGGTGAATGGAAAACCTTGTTCATAATAATATTGATTCTATGTTTGAATATTCCGCCTTTATTATTATGTGTTCCTAGATAATATTAGACCTGTCTAAGAGCTTACAACGATCTTCACAATTGGTCGAGCCCTGGGCTCGTGATATCTTGGGATCTACAAGGTTTTCTTGAAGAAGAAGGAAGAAAAATTCGAAGCTGTCAAAATTCGTAATACTTACAAGCACTGTTTTAAAAACGTTATAACTTTTTATTGAACCGTTGGATCGAGCTAAAATTTGAACTGGAGCTTCTTGGTATATCTATCTTTAATCTTACCAAAGAGATTGTCAATCGGAGCCCTCAATCAAAAGATATAAGCAGTCGAAGTCTCCTGCAGAAAAATTCGTAAGGTTACAACAGCACTGTTTTGAAACGATCATAACTTTTTCGTTAACCGTTGGATCGTAACGAAATTTTGGGTGGATGTTCTCTATATATCAATCTAACTTTCCACCAAAGGGATCTTCCATCTGAGCTTTTATGTGAAAGTACTGCTGAAAGTACTCCTGTGTATTTTCAAAGTCTTTGCACGCGTTTTGGTTAAAGTATGTTCGACCCGAAAGTCTTGCTTGGACCGCGAAAGTACTGCTTACCTATGTAAATCTTCTAAAGTACTGCTTGGAATTCGAAAGTACTGAAAATTTTTCAAATCTGCTGTGCTACATGTTTAGATGAAATCTTTGTTGCAAAATACTGCTTCAAGGTACTATGATTTTATTGAAAGTACTGTTTGCCCATGATTGAAAGTCTGCTGATTGAATGAAAGTAATGCTCCTTCTCAAAGTACTGTTATATTAAAGTACTGCTTCTCATATGATTTTCGATTTAAGGGGAAGTCGAGCGTGATAATGGTTATGGATTTTTGGATGACACACACACAGAATGGTTGTTTGGTTCACACACACAGGAAGAATTTTATGTTCTTAAAAGATTTAAAAGGCTCGTATTTGATTTATTGAAGAATTGATTACGAAGAGGATTATTTATCATTTATTTGAAGGTGAAGTGGAATTACTTGGTTTGTGTTCTTATTATATAAGACTTGCAAAATCTAGTTTTCATAGGTCAAGAGGGTGGATGGATGAAGACCTAGTAAACTATCACTTAAAGGAGTTACATTGTAGTGCTCGGTGTCTCATACTAGTTGAGGATTCTTGTCAAGGGATTGCGGTCTACTTATATTTGATGGGTATAAGTATGGAGTTCCGTGGATAGTAAAAGATTTAAGATACAAGTTTGGGTTATTTTACTTCTTCATCATTTCGTTATATTTGATTTTCATCACAAGTAATCATTACATAAAGCCTACAGATTTTGAAGAATCATTGATGTACATGCATCACTCAAGGGAAAGTGTTTGATTTTTACTATTGTTGATCATTATTACTACTGCTAGTTGGAGTTTTCTATTGTTTTAAATCCATTTTTCTTATGGTGCGTAATTGTGGGTGATTTGAAGCATTGGAAGTCTTAGATTGGAAGTATGATATTGGTTCGTGGTGGGCAAGATCATTATTTGCATACGTTCTCTATTTGTTGATAACAAAAAGGGGAAGAGATGTTTGAGTGACATGTTCAAGTCAAGGGGAAGCATGGAAGACAAGATTGTTTCATTCATGGCGAGATTGAATTATCTCAACACTCTGCTACTCGTCTAGGGAAGTTAAACAAGAATGTGTTTGTTTCATCAATAGGGGAAGATTGTTGGGTCTATTATAGATTTGATGATACAAAACAAGAAGAATGAAACAAGAAGGACTTAAAGTGACAAGAAGGGAAACTACAAAAAGATGGAGGATTTGGAAGATTCTAGAAGATATGCTTAAAGAATATTTAATTTCCTAATTGTATTGTTTCCTAATTATATTATGATTCCTCTTGTAAACTCTAGATGTCTCTAGTATATAAAGAGACATAGGGTCATTAGTTTTAGCGTGCATTACAAGATGTAGACGTCTAGTAAAGGTGTGTGTGTGTGGGAACCTAGGCGTAGGGAAAACGCCTAGAGTTTAGTTAGTTAGTGTTAGATCAAGTTTTTGATCTTTATTATTGTTTAGTTAGAGATGGTGAATGGAAAACCTTGTTCATAATAATATTGATTCTATGTTTGAATATTCCGCCTTTATTATTATGTGTTCCTAGATATAATATTAGACTTCGTCTAAGAGCTTACAACGATCTTCACAAAGCATTTTGGTGTTCTTCATGGAGGGCAATTCGAAACATTGGAATGATGAATTGGATGTGTGGTATTGGTTCGTGGTGGTCAAGATCATTATTTGCATACGTTCCCTATTTGGATAATAACAAAAAGGGGAAGAGATGTTGAAGTGGCGCGGCATGGATTAAGGGGAAGACAAAGGAAGACATACTTGTTTCATTCATGGTGAGATCCCTGATCTCAATTTCTCTACTTCGTCTAGGGAAGTTTGTTCAAGAATGGTTTTGTCATTATCAACTAGGGGAAGATTGTTGGAAATTATACGTTTGAGTTGATAAGACAAAAAGAATGAAACAAGAGGACTTAATATGAAAGAAGAAAACCTACAAAAAGATGGAAGGACTTGCTTGCAAAAGAAGTTTTATTTATTAGTCCTTTGTAGTATTTTGTAAACCCTAATCCTCTAGTATATAAAGAGGAAATAGGTGTAGGTTTTATACGAGTCTTCCATACTGTAGTTGACTAAAGGTGTGTGTGTGTGTCCTAGGTGTATAGTCTTGTAAACGCCTAGGTTATTAGTTTAGTTATCTAGACGTGTTCCTATAAACGTCTAAGATTAGTTAGTATTAGTGATTGAAAACCTTGTTCAATAATAAAGAATTGACTAGTTTATTCCGTTGTGCATGTTATTAATCTTTGTTATTGATCCCTAATTTATGATCTTATCAGTTGTGTTGCCTTTATGTGATGTTGTGACTTTTGGACCGACATGCTCACACTTTATGGATCATGACATCTTTTCATCGAGTAGGAAGCATCTTTGTTGTATGTCTTTGATGGTCATGATTTTTCTTCAATTAAGTGTGAATCTGTGGCATGCGTTTGTGAATTGACTTCTCAATATCGATCATCTGCAACCGTCCAAATGTTCCTGCAAACAACAGTTAGCACTAAAACATATGAAAGTGTCTTTGTTTTCTTTCGTTGAATATAGTTGCAAGAACCACGGTTCCCCGTTGATCAGTTTAAAATCCTGTGATCGGTAGAGTTCAAGAATCTCCTTGACAGGGTTTCACAATTTGTTCTAGCCATTCTCAAACCGGAGCATCCCAAAGAAGACAACACGGAGTGAGTGAACCAGCGAATTGAGATTCACTGATTGATGAAAATTTGATTTGAAAACAATTCGTATTGCTTAGAAGAAAGAGTTTTGCAATACTACGAAGGTTTTATGAGAAAGATCAATTTTCAATCATAAATACTTTTTCTATTTGAAATAGAATACACATTCGATGTGCTAGAGAAAAGAATAGATTTGCACATCGAACGGTTTTTCCAAAAGTATTTTTCTTTCAGAGATACTTTTTGTGTTTTGAAAAACATGAGTACACATTCGATGTGCTAGAGAAAATAAGATTTGCACATCGAACGGTTATTCCAAAAGTATTCATAATTTCAACACCAAGGTTGATTCAAGAATGAATCGCCCCATTATTTCTATCCAGCTGTCACAAGCTTGATCTATTGGATAGATCTCACATGTCACCCACCAAGAGCTTGTTTGATGTTGGCTCTAGAAGGATTTCCATCTTCATCGTGAATATTTAACATATCACTCAGATGTTCTGGCAAAATCACAAGGATGATGTGTAAGACTCTTAATATATTCTTACTTTCCACATTGTGTGAAACAGTAAGTCTTCATCAATTTAGTGTCCTAATAAGATATTGTGGATGATCTCTTGGCTCTAGACTCAATAGTGCACATTTGGTTCCTATGCCGGAGACTAGGGATAGGGTCTACTTTTTCAATATCAACAATCTCTAAGAGAGAGTCGATAGATTATGTAGGTTCCCCATGAGAATGAAACAAGCCCTTTTAAGAGGAACTTGAGTAGCTTGGGAAGTTAGGTGCAGTGCGTCACTGGGTCCATGACGTCTTGTCTTCAATAGCAGTGTTACCTTAGTAACCACAAAGTAGCATATGTATTGAACCGGTTTCTGCCCTAAGGTTGAATTATTGGAGGGCTATTTCTTTTCACCCTTTTCACATTCATTTCTTTTCATTCTTCAACCCCTTCAGTGCTTACCGAGACTTCATTACTAGAACCTTGTTGGGTTTATTCAGTTCTAGCTCTATCTCAGTCGGCACTCTTCCCATTTTTCTCTTTTCTCCTTTTTTCATCATACCTAAGGACTCTACACTAACTAGTGGATTGCCCTTGGGTAGATCCCTCTGGCTCTGGCTGGATCGTGGGAACGAATACCTAACCTAACCATCCTTATAACACCATGCATAAAGTAAATTGGTCGGTCTTTTGGTATTGTTCTTTTCTTCTTGAAACCAATTGAAAAATCATTAGTAAAATCAATCAAGGTACTTGTGATATAAAATCAAAGCATTTTGTACCTTAATTGTTTTGATCATTTAGAAATGCTCCCCTTAACATGTGCTCTTATGATTTTGAAAATGTTTAGCACATGGAGGCAAGAGATCTTATTTAAATTTCTTTGATCTCAATTTCTGTGGAAAAAGCCATTTGGTTTTCTTGGTAAATTCTCCCCCTCAAAATGTGCGTTGGATATTTGAAAATCATTTTGCACATAGAAGAAAGAGGTTTTTGAATTACTTCCACGATTACACTGCCATTAAGAAACCATTTAGAAAATTAATCAAGGTACATATGTTGAAACATAGAAATCTTTGTACCTTGAAAATTTATTTTCTTATGAAATGCTCCCCCTCAATATGTGCTTCGAGATTCGAAGGCGTTTAGCACATATGGGAGAGCAGCATGCACATTTGAGTCAAAACGATCACCTTTTATCAAATTTCATTATTAAATCACAAATTCTCCCCCGATAAAAAATATCAAACCCTTTGAGATTTTGGATCCCAAGTGATTTAATAAGGTTTAGAAACATGGGATAAAATGTGCCTGATTTAAGATTCTCTTATGGTTTTTGGTTAAATGCTCCTCCTCAATCATGTGCATTATGTATTTGAAATCGTTTGGCACATGAAGGAAGAAGTTCTTTTGAAACAATTACCCTTTAAAACCGATTTGAGATTTAAATCTCTCTCCACAATCAAAAATTTCAAACCAAATGAGATTTGTGATCCCAATTGATTTAAGTCATTTAGAAAATTTTGGGGAAAGACGTGGCAAGATTTAATTTTGAGAAATGACTGATATGGACCAATTTTAGATATTAAAGATTTTTAGTGTCAGGTATGATAGTTTTAAGAGATCTTTAAGTAAAATAAAACAATTTCATAATCAAACAAGAACAGAAAAAATTTCATTTTGAAAGATCTTTGAGTTTTAAAGAAAATCATACCATGATATAACATTAAATCTTTAGATCACCACTTTATTACTTACAAACGGACTTTTATGAAGAAATATCGATTGAAAATACTTAAGATTGAAATCACTCTCCCCCTCAATCAATGACTGTAGTCGTTGATTGAGTGACTTATGTTTAAAATGAAGCCCGGTTGATTTCCAAGATTTGAGTTCAGTTTATTTTCAAAACAATATTTATCCATTTTCAAAACAATTTTATCAAAATTGTTGAAAAATGGTATTATTCACTACTTGTCCTCCACAAAGATACGTTAGGTGGAGAAAAACACAAGTTGCTTCAGTTGTTGCTGTAGGGCTTGAAGAAAGCCATATGCTGATGCAGTGAGACCTCTAAGTTGCATCTATCATGCCAACTATCCATAGAGATCCAATTAAGCTCCGTTTCTTCTTTTGTCGACCCAAGAAATAGTTTCCCTTTCCATTCGGCATCCAATAATCATCTTTTGTGGGATCCGGATCGGGAACATTCTTATAAACCATCTTATTTGCATACGTTAGTCAACACAAACATATATATGGTGGTCGAGAACACCCAAACAGCAATCGACTAATAAAAGTCAATCCAACATATCAATCAGTTCATATAAGACATGAGATTTATGTGTTCATCAAACTCTAATCATCTAAACCTAACAATCATATCCTAAATTCCTAGTCCTTCAACATAGGCAAATATCATTTTCTGATAAGCACGTAGGATAATAAGTAAGCCCGTTAGATTATATAGATTTGAAAACCTTCTCCCCCGCAATCAATGACACTTTCTCTGAAAAGATTTAAACAAGCTGAAGTCATTGATTGGGTTTTGCAAATTTTATGAAAATTCCAAATCTGATTGATTATTCCTCACCACTATAACTTATCCAAGGGTTGTATGTGCTCGGATTTTACGGTTTCAAGGTCTTGGAAGGCAGTTCTTTGCTGGATCTAACTAGTTCTTGGCTGAAATAGCTGGTTCCTAATTGGATCTAACTGGTTATTGGCCGGAATAGCTGGTTCTTAATTGGTTCTAAGTGGTTCTTAGCCGAAATATCTGGTTCTTAACTCGTTCCCACTGGTTCTTGGCCGGAATAGCTATTTCTTAACTGGTCCCAACTGGTTCTTGGCCAGAATAGGCAGGTGTTAGTTGGATCTAACTTGTTCTAGGCCGGAATAACTGGTTCCTATCACGGATCTAACGGTTCTTGGCCAAAATAACATGTTCTTAACTGGTTCTTACTGGTTATTGGCCGGAATAGCTAGTTCTTATCTGGTTCAAACTGGTTTGTACTGGTTCTTGGTCGGAATAGGCAGTTCTTAGCTGGATCTAACTGGTTATTGGCCGGAATAGCTGGTTCCTATTTGGTTCTAACAATTTATTGGGGCCTTTAGTTCTTAATTGGTTCTTACTGGTTCTTGGCCGGAATCTCCGGTTCTTAACTATTTCTAACTGGTTCCTACTAGTTCATTCTGTTCCGGTCGTTTTGACAGGTATTTCGCTAAAAATAGAGTTACGGTTAAAAAGTTATGGCCGTTTGAAGTTTTAACGTAATAAATCAACTTTAGTCAAGCCGCAAGTGGTCAAACCACAAGTAGTCAAACCGTAAAAGTCAAAACTCACTTTTTTTTATCGAATCACAGTGGTCAAATCGCATTGGTCAAATTACAGGATTGTCAAACCGCTGGAATACAAACCGCTTAAATCAAACCGCTTCTTATCAAACCGCTTCTTATCAAACCGCTTAGATCAAATCGCTGAAGACAAACCGCATGAGTCAAATAGCTTAAGTCAAACTGCTTATGTAAAACCGCTAAAGACAAACCGCAGGTCAAACCGCTTATGTCAAACCGCTTGACTCAAACCGCTTCCGATACAACGAATCTAGACAAACCGCATCCAAGAACTTGACAAATCGCTTCCTTGATCAGATCAAATCGCACCCAAATGACATCAAACCGCATACAAGAAAATAGTACGAGACTCAAACTGCTTCCTTGAAACTCTTCAAAAACTAAACTTTTCCAATCCAAAACACTATAAACAAGATGAATTAAGCCTTCCAAACCAAAAACTAAGCATTTATGATGATTCTAAATACAAAAGTACTATCAAAATTCAAACTTTAACACTTTTAGGGTATAGAATTCGAACCAAAAAAACACACAAATAACCAAGCTTTATGATCTAACCATGGCTCTTGATACCAATTGTTGGATATTGGTTATTGTAACACACAAACAATCAATTATATGGTTCGAATCTTAGCAAGAAACTTAGAGAGAGAAAGTGGAGATGGGATCCTTTCTAGAGAGAGAAAGTGAGAGAAAAACAAAGAAAATGTTAGATTAAGAAATGACAGGTCCAACCCTCTACCTTGGGAGGTAGAGGGTATTTATAGTTTTACATAATACGCCCTCTGTTGGTCTGTGGATCAGGCTTACAGTGGGTAAAGACCCGTCCGTCCTCCACGGTGTTACTCTAATTAACTAACTAACTAATAGATAACGTAATGTCTACGAGCTAACATATGCTAGACGATAGTTGGGGTGACCGATACTTCACTATGGTTTTTCTAAATCCTAACAGGAATAGGCAGTTGTTAGCTGGATCTAACTGGTTCTTGGCTGGGATACATGGTTTCTATCTGGATCTAACTCATTTTTGGCCAGAATAGCCGGTTCTTAACTGGTTCTTGGTCGGAATAGCCGGTTCTTAGCTGGATCAAACTTGTTCTTGACCGGAATAGATATTTCTTAGCTGGATCTACTTGGCCTGAAGAGCCCTTTCCTAGCCAAATCTAACTGGTTCTTGGCACGAATAGCTGGTTCTTAGCCGGTTCACATTGAAACCAAAATTTGAATCTTGCGTAAAGATTAAACATTTTGTCTCTCCTAAAAATTTAAGTTTACTCAAATTTTCCCACCAAAATACCTTTTTTTTTAATTAACTTGTGTAGTGATGGATAAAACTAGTTATTGGCCGAAATAGTTGGTTCTTACTGATTCTTGGCCAGAATAGGCTGTTCTTTGCTGGATCTAACTGATTCTTGGCTGAAATAGCTGGTTCCTATTTGGATCTAACGGTTATTGGTGGAATAGGTTCTTAATTGGTTCTTTGGTTCTTAGCCAAATATCCGGTTTCTTAACTAGTTCCCACGGTTCTTGGCTAGAATAGCAATTTCTTACTGGTTCTAACGTTCCAAGCGGTTCTTGGCCGGAATAGGCAGTGTAGCCGATCTAGGGTTCTAGGCCGGAATAACTGGTTCCTATCTGGATCTAACTGGTTCTTTGCCAAAATAGCATGTTCTTAACTGGTTCTTACTGGTCAATGGCCGGAATAGCTAGTTATTATCTGGTTCTAACTGGTATGTACTGGTTCTTGGCCTGAATAGGTAGTTCTTAGCTGGATCTAAATGGTTCTTGGCCGGAATAGCTGGTTCCTATTTGGATCTAACTATTTATTGGTCGGAATAGCTAGTTCTTAACTGGTTATAACTGGTTCATACTGGTTCTTGGTAGGAATATCCGGTTCTTAACTAGTTCTAACTGGTTCCTACTGGCTCAGGCTGTTCTAGTCGTTTTGACAGGTATTTCGCTGAAAACGGAGTTACGGTTCAAAAGTTATGGCCGTTTGAAGTTTTGACGTAAAAAGTCAACTTTGGTCAAGCCGCAAGTAGTCAAACCGTAAAAGTCAAAACTCAGTTTTTTTGATCAAATCGCAGTGGTCAAATCGCATTGGTCAAATCGCATGATTGTAAAACCGCTACAATACAAACCGGTTTTTATCAAAACTCTTCTTATCAAACCGCTTAACTTAAACCGCTTCTTATCAAACCGCTTCTTATCAAACCGCTTAGATCAAACCACTGAAGATAATCCGCTTGAGTCAAACCGCTTATGTCAAACCGCTAAAGACAAACCGCTTGAGTCAAACCGCTTAAGTTTAACCGCTTATGTCAAACTGCTTACGTCAAACCGCTTAAGTCAAACCGCTTCCGATACAACGAATCTAGACAAACCACATCCAAGAACTTGAGAAATCGCTTCCTTGATCAGATCAAATCGCATCCAAATGACATCAAACCGCATACAAGAAAATAGTACAAGACTCAAACTACTTCCTTGAAAGTCTTCAAAAACTAAACTTTTCCAATCTAAAACACTATAACCAAGATGAATTAAGCCTTCCAAACCAAAACCTAAGCACTTATGATGATTCTAAACACAAAAGTACTATCAAAATTCAAACTTTAACACTTTTAGGGTATAGAATTCAAACCAAGAAAACACACAAATCACCAATCCTTTTGATCTAACCATGGCTCTTGATACCAATTGTAGGATATTGGTTATTGTAACACACAAAGAATCAATTATATGGTTCCAATCTTAGCAAGAAACTTAGAGAGAGAAAGTGGGAGATGGGATCCTTTCTAGAGAGAGAAAGTGAGAAAAAAACAAAGACAAGGTTAGATTAAGAAATGAAAGGTCCAACCCTCTACCTTGGGAGGTAGAGGGTATTTATAGTTATACATAATATGCCCTTTGTCGGGCTCTGGATCAGGCATACAGTGGGCAAAGACCGCTTCGTCCCTCCGGTGTTACTCTAAATAACTAACTAACTAATACATAACATAATGTCTACGAGCTAACATATGCTAGACAATAGTTGGGGTGACCGACACTTCACTATGGATTATCTAAATCCTAACAGGAATAGGTAGTTCTAAGCTGGATCTAATTGGTTCTTGGCTGTGATACCAGGTTTCTATCTGGATCTAACTCGTTCTTGGCCAGAATAGACGGTTCTTAACTGGTTCTTGGTCAGAATAGCCGGTTCTTAGCTGGATCTAACTTGTTCTTGACCGGAATAGATATTTCTTAGCTGGATCTACTTGGCCCGAGAGCCCTTTTGCGAGTCTAACGGTTCTTGGCACGAATAGTCGGTTCTTAGCCGTTCACATTTAAACCAAAATTTGAATCTTGTGTAAAAATAAACATTTTGTCTCTCCCTAAAAATTTAAGTTTACTCAAATTTTCCCGCCAAAATACCTTTTTTTTAATTAACTTGTGTAGTGATGGATCAAACTAGTTTTTGGTCGAAATAGTTGGTTCTTCTGATTCTTGGCCGTAATAGGTCGTTCGTTGCTAGATCTAACGATTCTAGGTTGAAATAGCTGGTTCCTAGTTGGATCTAACTAGTTATTAGCCGAATAAATGGTGGTTCTGGTTCTGCCGAAATATCTTGTTCTTAATGGTTCCCACCTGGTTCTTGGCCGAGTAGCTATTTCTTAACTGGTTCTAACTGGTCCCAACTGGTTCTTGGCCAGAATAGGCAGGTCTTAGCCGGATTTAACAGGTTCTAGGCCGGAATAACTGGTTCCTATATGGATCTAACTAGTTCTTGGCCAAAATAGCATGTTCTTAACTGGTTCTTACTGGTCATTGGTCGGAATAGCTAGTTCTTATCTGGTTCTAACTGGTATGTACTGGTTCTTGGCCGGAATAGGTAGTTCTTAGCTGGATCTAAATGGTTCTTTGCCGGAATTGCTGGATCCAATTTGGATCTAACTATTTACTGGCCGAAATAGCTAGTTCTTAACTGGTTCTAACTGGTTCTTTGCAGGAATATCCGGTTCTTAACTAGTTCTAACTGGTTCTTACTGGCTCAAGCTGTTCTGGTCGTTTTTACATGTATTTCGCTGAAAACGGAGTTACGGCTCAAAAGTTATGGCAGTTTGAAGTTTTGACGTAAAAAGTCAACTTTGGTCAAGCCGCGAGTGGTCAAACCGCTAGTAGTCAACCCGTAAAAGTCAAAACTCTGTTTTTTTGATCAAATCACAGTGGTCAAATCGCATGATTGTCAAACCACTGGAATACAAACCGCTTAAATCAAACCGCTTTTTATCAAACCGCTTCTTATCAAACCGCTTAGATCAAACCGCTGAAGATAAACCGCTTGCGTCAAACCGCTTATGTCAAACTGCTAAAGACAAACCGCTTGAGTCAAACCGCTTAAGTTAAACCGCTTATGGCAAACCGCTTACGTCAAACAACTTAAGTTAAACCGCTTCCGATACAACGAATCTAGACAAACCACATCCAAGAACTTGAGAAATCGCTTCCTTGATCAGATCAAATCGCATTCAAATGACATCAAACCGCATACAAGAAAATAGTACGAGACTCAAACTGCTTCCTTGAAAGTCTTCAAAAACTAAACTCTTCCAATCCAAAACACTATAACCAAAATGAATAAAGCCTTCCAAACCAAAACCTAAGCACTTATGATGATGCTAAACACAAAAGTACTATCAAAATTCAAACTTTAATAGTTTTAGGGTATAGAATTCGAACCAAGAAAACATACAAATCACCAATCTTTATGATCTAACCATGGCTCTTGATACCAATTGTTGGATATTGGTTATTGTAACACACAAACAATCAATTATATGGTTCCAATCTGAGCAATAAACTTAAAGAGAGAAAGTGGGAGATGGGATCCTTTCTAGAGAGAGAAAGTGAGAGGAAAACAAAGAAAAGGTTAGATTAAATAATGAAAGGTCCAACCCTCTACCTTGGGAGGTAGAAGGTATTTATAGTTATACATAATACGCCCTTTGTCGGGCTGTGGATCAGGCATACAGTGGGCAAAGACCCATCCGTCCTCGACGGTGTTACTCTAAATAGCTAACTAACTAATACATAACGTAATGTCCACGAGCTAACATATGCTAGACAATAGTTGAGGTGACCGACACTTCACTATGGATTATCTAAATCCTAACAGGAATAGGTAGTTCTAAGCTGGATCTAACTGGTTCTTGGCTGTGATACCTGGTTTCTATCTGGATCTAACTCGTTCTTGGTCAGAATAGCCGGTTCTTAACGGTTCTTGGTCGAATCGCGGTTCTTAGCTGGATCTAACTTGTTCTGACGGAATAGATATTTCTTAGCTGGATCTACTTGGCCTCAAGAGCCCTTTCTTAGCCAGATCTAACTGGTTCTTGGCACGAATAGCTGGTTCTTAGCCGGTTCACATTTAAACCAAAATTTGAATCTTGTGTAAAAAATAAACATTTTGTGTAACCTAATAATTTAAGTTTACTCAAATTTTCCCGTCAAAATACCTTTTTTTTAATTAACTTGTGTAGTGATGGATCAAACTAGTTATTGGCCGAAATATCTGGCTCTTAACTCGTTCCCACTGGTTCTTGGCCGGAATAGCTATTTCTTAACTGGTCCCAATTGGTTCTTGGCCAGAATAGGCAGGTGTTAGTTGGATCTAACTTGTTCTAGGCCGGAATAACTGGTTCCTATCTGGATCTAACTGGTTCTTGGCCAAAATAGCATGTTCTTAACGGGTTTACCGTTGTATTGGCCGAATAGCTAGTTCTTATCTGGTTCAAACCGGTTTGTGTGGTTCTTAGTCGAATAGGCAGTTCTTAGTGGATCTAACGGTTCTTGGAATAGAATAGTTTCTATTTGGTTCTAACAATTTATTGGCCGGAATAGCTAGTTCTTAATTGGTTCTTACTGGTTCTTGGCCGGAATCTCTGGTTCTTAACTATTTCTAACTGGTTCCTACTAGTTCATGCTGTTCCGGTCGTTTTGACAGGTATTTCGCTAAAAATGAAGTTACGGTTAAAAAGTTATGGCCGTTTGAAGTTTTAACGTAAGAAATCAACTTTAGTCAAGCCGCAAGTGGTCAAACCACAAGTAGTCAAACCGTAAAAGTCAAAACTCACTTTTTTTTATCGAATCACAATTGGTCAAATCGCATTGGTCAAATTACGAGTTGTCAAAACCGCTGGAATACAAACCGCTTAAATCAAACCGCTTCTTATCAAACCGCTTAGATCAAATCGCTGAAGACAAACCGCTTGAGTCAAACAGCTTAAGTCAAACTGCTTATGTAAAACCGCTAAAGACAAACCGCTTGAGTCAAACCGCTTATGTCAAACCGCTTGACTCAAACCGCTTCCGATACAACGAATCTAGACAAACCGCATCCAAGAACTTGACAAATCCCTTCCTTGATCAGATCAAATCGCACCCAAATGACATCAAACCGCATACAAGAAAATAGTACGAGACTCAAACTGCTTCCTTGAAACTCTTCAAAAACTAAACTTTTCCAATCCAAAACACTATAAACAAGATGAATTAAGCCTTCCAAACCAAAAACTAAGCATTTATGATGATTCTAAATACAAAAGTACTATCAAAATTCAAACTTTAACACTTTTAGGGTATAGAATTCGAACCAAAAAAACACACAAATAACCAAGCTTTATGATCTAACCATGGCTCTTGATACCAATTGTTGGATATTGGTTATTGTAACACACAAACAATCAATTATATGGTTCGAATCTTAGCAAGAAACTTAGAGAGAGAAAGTGGGAGATGGGATCCTTTCTATAGAGAGAAAGTGAGAGAAAAACAAAGAAAATGTTAGATTAAGAAATGACAGGTCCAACCCTCTACCTTGGGAGGTAGAGGGTATTTATAGTTTTACATAATACGCCCTCTGTTGGTCTGTGGATCAGGCTTACAGTGGGTAAAGACCCGTCCGTCCTCCACGGTGTTACTCTAATTAACTAACTAACTAATAGATAACGTAATGTCTACGAGCTAACATATGCTAGACGATAGTTGGGGTGACCGATACTTCACTATGGTTTTCTAAATCCTAACAGAATAGGCGGTTAGTGGATCTAACTGTTCTTGGTCGGGATACATGGTTTCTATCCGGATCTAACTCATTTTGGGCAGAATAGCGGTTCTTAACTGGTTCTTGGTCGGAATAGCCGGTTCTTAGCTGGATCAAACTTGTTCTTGACCGGAATAGATATTTCTTAGCTGGATCTACTTGGCCTGAAGAGCCCTTTCCTAGCCAAATCTAACTGGTTCTTGGCACGAATAGCTGGTTCTTAGCCGGTTCACATTGAAACCAAAATTTGAATCTTGCGTAAAGATTAAACATTTTGTCACTCCTAAAAATTTAAGTTTACTCAAATTTTCCCACCAAAATACCTTTTTTTTAATTAACTTGTGTAGTGATGGATAAAACTAGTTATTGGCCGAAATAGTTTGTTCTTCTTGATTCTTGGCCGCATAGGCGTTTTTGCTGGATCTAACTTGGCTTAGAAATAGCTGGTTCCTATTTGGATCTAACGGTTATTGGCGAATAGCCGGTTCTTAATTGGTTCTAACTGGTTCTTAGCCAAAATATCTAGTTCTTAACTAGTTCCCACTGGTTCTTGGCCACAATAGCAATTTCTTAACTGGTTCTAACTGGTCCCAACTGGTTCTTGGCCAGAATAGGCAGGTCTTAGCCAGATCTAACGGGTTCTAGGCGGAATAATTTCCTATCCGGATCTAACGGTTCTTTGCCAAAATAGCATGTTCTTAACGGTTCTTACCGGTCAATGGCGGAATAGCTAGTTATTATCGGTTCTAACCGGTATGTACTTGGTTGGCTGAATAGGTAGTTCTTAGTTGGATCTAAATGGTTCTTGGCGGATATAGCTGGTTCCTATTTGGATCTAACTATTTATTGGTCGGAATAGCTAGTTCTTAACTGGTTCTAACTGGTTCATACTGGTTCTTGGCAGGAATATCCGGTTCTTAACTAGTTCTAACTGGTTCCTACTGGCTCAGGCTGTTCTAGTCGTTTTGACAGGTATTTATTTGAAAACGGTTACGGTTCAAAAGTATTGGCCGTTTGAAGTTTTGACGTAAAAAGTCAACTTTGGTCAAGCCGCAAGTAGTCAAACCGTAAAAGTCAAAACTCAGTTTTTTTGATCAAATCGCAGTGGTCAAATCGCATTGGTCAAATCGCATGATTGTAAAACCGCTACAATACAAACCGGTTTTTATCAAAACCCTTCTTATCAAACCGCTTAACTTAAACCGCTTCTTATCAAACCGCTTCTTATCAAACCGCTTAGATCAAACCACTGAAGATAATCCGCTTGAGTCAAACCGCTTATGTCAAACCGCTAAAGACAAACCGCTTGAGTCAAACCGCTTGAGTCAAACCGCTTAAGTTTAACCGCTTATGTCAAACTGCTTACGTCAAACCGCTTAAGTCAAACCGCTTCCGATACAACGAATCTAGACAAACCACATCCAAGAACTTGAGAAATCGCTTCCTTGATCAGATCAAATCGCATCCAAATGACATCAAACCGCATACAAGAAAATAGTACGAGACTCAAACTGCTTCCTTGAAAGTCTTCAAAAACTAAACTTTTCCAATCTAAAACACTATAACCAAGATGAATTAAGCCTTCCAAACCAAAACCTAAGCACTTATGATGATTCTAAACACAAAAGTACTATCAAAATTCAAACTTTAACACTTT
This sequence comes from Chrysanthemum makinoi, assembly GCA_910596185.1. Lineage (NCBI taxonomy): Eukaryota > Viridiplantae > Streptophyta > Magnoliopsida > Asterales > Asteraceae > Chrysanthemum > Chrysanthemum makinoi. The sequence continues at coordinate 67,505,674 of OU343225.1, read as the reverse complement.
TAGGGTATAGAATTCAAACCAAGAAAACACACAAATCACCAATCCTTTTGATCTAACCATGGCTCTTGATACCAATTGTAGGATATTGGTTATTGTAACACACAAAGAATCAATTATATGGTTCCAATCTTAGCAAGAAACTTAGAGAGAGAAAGTGGGAGATGGGATCCTTTCTAGAGAGAGAAAGTGAGAAAAAAACAAAGACAAGGTTAGATTAAGAAATGAAAGGTCCAACCCTCTACCTTGGGAGGTAGAGGGTATTTATAGTTATACATAATATGCCCTTTGTCGGGCTCTGGATCAGGCATACAGTGGGCAAAGACCCGTTCGTCCTCCACGGTGTTACTCTAAATAACTAACTAACTAATACATAACATAATGTCTACGAGCTAACATATGCTAGACAATAGTTGGGGTGACCGACACTTCACTATGGATTATCTAAATCCTAACAGGAATAGGTAGTTCTAAGCTGGATCTAACTGGTTCTTGGCTGTGATACCTGGTTTCTATCTGGATCTAACTCGTTCTTGGCCAGAATAGACGGTTCTTAACGGTTCTTGGTCAAATAGCGGTTCTTAGCTGGATCTAACTTGTTCTTGACCAGAATAGATATTTCTTAGCTGGATCTACTTGGCCAGAAGAGCCCTTTCTTAGCCAGATCTAACTGGTTCTTGGCACGAATAGCTGGTTCTTAGCCGGTTCACATTTAAACCAAAATTTGAATCTTGTGTAAAAAATAAACATTTTGTCTCTCCTAAAAATTTAAGTTTACTCAAATTTTCTCGCCAAAATACCTTTTTTTTAATTAACTTGTGTAGTGATGGATCAAACTAGTTTTTGGTCGAAATAGTTGGTTCTTACTGATTCTTGGCCAGAATAGGTTGTTCGTTGCTAGATCTAACTGATTCTAGGCTGAAATAGCTGGTTCCTAGTTGGATCTAACTAGTTATTGGCCGGAATAGCTGGTTCTTAATTGGTTCTAACTGGTTCTTAGCCGAAATATCTTGTTCTTAACTGGTTCCCACTGGTTCTTGGCCGGAGTAGCTATTTCTTAACTGGTTCTAACTGTCCCCCAACGGTTCTTGGCCGAATAGGCGGGTCTTAGCGGATTCTAGGCTAGGAATAACTGGTTCCTGCATGGATCTAACTGGTTCTTGGCCAAAATAGCATGTTCTTAACTGGTTCTTACTGGTCATTGGTCGGAATAGCTAGTTCTTATCTGGTTCTAACTGGTATGTACTAGATCTTGGCCGGAATAGGTAGTTCTTAGCTGGATCTAAATGGTTCTTTGCCGGAATTGCTGGATCCAATTTGGATCTAACTATTTACTGGCCGGAATAGCTAGTTCTTAACTTGTTCTAACTGGTTCTTTTCTTGCAGAATATCGGTTCTTAACTAGTTCTAACGGTTCCTACGGCTCAGCCGTTCGTCGTTTTACATGTATTTTGAAAACGGAGTTACAGATCAAAAGTTATGGCAGTTTGAAGTTTTGACGTAAAAAGTCAACTTTGGTCAAGCCGCGAGTGGTCAAACCGCTAGTAGTCAACCCGTAAAAGTCAAAACTCTGTTTTTTTGATCAAATCCGCTGGTCAAATCGCATGATTGTCAAAACCTGGAATACAAACAGCTTAAATCAAACCGCTTTTATCAAACCGCTTCTTATAAAACGCTTAACTCAAACCGCTTCTTATCAAACCGCTTAGATCAAACCGCTGAAGATAAACCGATAGCGTCAAACCGCTTAAGTCAAACCGCTTATGTCAAACTGCTAAAGACAAACCGCTTGAGTCAAACCGCTTAAGTTAAACCGCTTATGGCAAACCGCTTACGTCAAACAACTTAAGTTAAACCGCTTCCGATACAACGAATCTAGACAAACCACATCCAAGAACTTGAGAAATCGTGATCAGATCAAATTACACCCAAATGACATCAAACCGCATACAAGAAAATAGTACGAGACTCAAACTGCTTCCTTGAAAGTCTTCAAAAACTAAACTCTTCCAATCCAAAACACTATAACCAAAATGAATAAAGCCTTCCAAACCAAAACCTAAGCACTTATGATGATGCTAAACACAAAAGTACTATCAAAATTCAAACTTTAATAGTTTTAGGGTATAGAATTCGAACCAAGAAAACATACAAATCACCAATCTTTATGATCTAACCATGGCTCTTGATACCAATTGTTGGATATTGGTTATTGTAACACACAAACAATCAATTATATGGTTCCAATCTGAGCAATAAACTTAAAAGAGAAAGTGGGATGGGATCCTTTCTAGAGAGAAAGTGAGAGAAAACAAAGAGGTTAGATTAAATAATGAAAGGTCCAACCCTCTACCTTGGGAGGTAGAAGGTATTTATAGTTATACATAATCTCGCCCTGTCGTCGGGATCGGGCATACAGTGGGCAAAGACCCATCCGTCCTCGACGGTGTTACTCTAAATAACTAACTAACTAATAGATAACGTAATGTCTACGAGCTAACATATGCTAGACAATAGTTGAGGTGACCGACACTTCACTATGGATTATCTAAATCCTAACAGGAATAGGTAGTTCTAAGTCGGATCTAACGGTTCTGGGCGTGATACTGGTTTCTATCCGGATCTAACTCGTTCGGTGAATAATAGCCGTTCCGGTTCTTGGTCAAATCGCGGTTCTTAGCTGGATCTAACTTGTTCTTGACCGAATAGATATTTCTTAGGGATCTACTTGGCCCGAAGAGCCCTTTCTTAGCCAGATCTAACTGGTTCTTGGCACGAATAGCTGGTTCTTAGCCGGTTCACATTGAAACCAAAATTTGAATCTTGTGTAAAAAATAAACATTTTGTGTAACCTAATAATTTAAGTTTACTCAAATTTTCCCGTCAAAATACCTTTTTTTTAATTAACTTGTGTAGTGATGGATCAAACTAGTTATTGGCCGAAATAGTTGGTTCGTACTGATTCTTAGCGAGAATAGGCTGTTCTTTGCTGGATCTAACTGATTCTTGGCTGAAATAGCTGGTTCCTATTTGGATCTAACTGGTTCTTGGCCAAAATAGCATGTTCTTAACTGGTTCTTACTGGTCATTGGCCGGAATAGCTAGTTCTTATCTGATTCGAACTGGTTTGTACTGGTTCTTGGCCGGAATAGGTAGTTCTTAGCTGGATCTAAATGGTTCTTGGCGGAATAGTCTGGTTCCTATTTGGATCTAACTATTTATTGGCCGGAATAGCTAGTTCTTAACGGTTCTACTGGTTCTTGGTAGGAATATCCGGTTCTTACTAGTTCTAACTTCGGGTTTCTCTTGGCTCGGGCTCTTCGGTGGACAGGTATTTATTTGAAAACAGAGTTACGGTTCAAAATGGCCGCGTTTGAAGTTTTGAAGTAAAAAGTCAACTTTGGTCAAGCCGCAAGTGGTCAAACCGCAAGTAGTCAAACCGTAAAAGTCAAAACTCTGTTTTTTTGATCAAATCACAGTGGTCAAATCGCATGATTGTCAAACCGCTGGAATACAAATCGCTTAAATCAAACCGCTTTTTATCAAACCGCTTCTTATCAAACCGCTTAACTCAAACCGCTTCTTATCAAACCGCTTCGATCAAACCGTTGAAGATAAACTGCTTGAGTCAAACCGCTTAAGTCAAACCGCTTAAGTTAAACCGCTTATGTCAAACTGCTAAAGACAAACCGCTTGAGTCAAACCGCTTAAGTTAAACTGCTTATGGCAAACCGCTTACGTCAAACCGCTTAAATCAAACCGCTTCCGATACAACGAATCTAGACAAACCACATCCAAGAACTTGAGAAATCGCTTCCTTGATCAGATCAAATCGCATCCAAATGACATCAAACCGCATACAAGAAAATAGTACGAGACTCAAACTGCTTCCTTGAAAGTCTTCAAAAACTAAACTTTTCCAATCCAAAACACTATAACCAAGATGAATTAAGCCTTCCAAACCAAAAGCTAAGCACTTATAATGATTCTAAACCCAAAAGTACTATCAAAATTCAAACTTTAAAACTTTTAGGGTATAGAATTCGAACCAAGAAAACACACAAATCACCAATCTTTATGATCTAACCATGGCTCATGATACCAATTGTTGGATATTGGTTATTGTAACACACAAAAAATTAATTATATGGTTTGAATCTTAGCAAGAAACTTAGAGAGAGAAAGTGGGAGATGGGATCCTTTCTAGAGAGAAAAGTGAGAGAAAACAAAGACAAGGTTAGATTAAGAAATGAAAGGTCCAACCCTCTACCTTGGGACGTAGAGGGTATTTATAGTTATACATAATACGCCCTTTGTCTGGCTATAGATCAGGCATACAGTGGGCAAAGACCCATTCGTCCTCGATGGTATTACTCTAAATAACTAACTAACTAATAGATAACGTAATGTCTACGAGCTAACATATTCTAGACAATAGTTGGGGTGACCAACACTTCACTATGGATTATCTAAATCCTAACAGGAATAGGTAGTTCTAAGCTAGATCTAACTGGTTGTTGCCTGTGATACCAGGTTTCTATCTGGATCTAACTCGTTCTTGGCCAGAATAGCCGGTTATTAACTGGTTCTTGGTCAGAATAGCCGGTTCTTAGCTGGATCTATCTTGTTCTTGACCGGAATAGATATTTCTTAGCTGGATCTACTTGGCCTGAAGGGCCCTTTCTTATCCGATCAATCTTTCTTGCTTAGAATACCGGTTCTTAGCCGGTTCACATTTAACCAAAATTTGAATCTCGCGTAAAAATTAAACATTTTTTCTCTCCTAAAAATTTAAGTTTTCTCAAATTTTCCCGCCAAAACACCTTTTTTTCAATTAACTTGTGTAGTGATGGATCAAACTAGTTATTGGCCGAAATAGTTGGTTCTTACTGATTCTTGGCCGTAATAACGTTCTTTCTTTGGATCTAACTGGTTCTTGGTGAAATAGCTTTGGTTCCTATTTGGATCTAACCGGGTATTGGCGAATAGCCGGTTCTTAATTGGTTCTAACGGTTCTTAGCCGATATGTCGGTTCTTCAACTGGTTCCCACCGGTTCTTGGTGGAATATCTATTTCTTAACGGTTCTAATTGGTCCCAACTGTTTCTTGTCGAGCATTGGCGTCTTAGCTGGATCTAACTGGTTCTAGGCCGGAATAACTGGTTCCTATCTGGATCTAACTTGTTCTTGGCCAAAATAGCATGTTCTTAACTTCTTAGTAGTTTTGGGTAGAGTTCTTATCCTGTTCTAACTGGTTTGTACTGGTTCTTGGCCGGAATAGGAAGTTCTTAGCTGGATCTAACTAGTTCTTGGCCAGAATAGCTGGTTCCTATTTTGATCTAACTATTTATTGGCCGGAATAGCTAGTTCTTAACTAGTTCTAACTGGTTCTTGGCATGAATATCGGTTCTTAACTGTTTTTAACTGGTTCCTACTGGTTCAGGCTGTTCCGGTCGTTTTGACAGGTATTTCGCTGAAAACGGAGTTACGGTTCAAAAGTTATGGCCGTTTGAAGTTTTGACGTTAAAGGTCAACTTTGGTCAAGCCGCAACTGGTCAAACCGCAAGTAGTCAAACCGTAAAAGTCAAAACTCAGTTTTTTAATCTAATCACAGATGGTCAAATCGCATTGGTTAAATCGCGGATTGTCAAAATTTGGAATACAAACGCTTAAATCAAACCGCTTTTATGAAAAGCTTCTTACCAAACCACTTAACTCAAACCGCTTCTTATCAAACCGCTCAGATCAAACCGCTTAAGACAAACCGCTTGAGTCAAACCGCTTATGTCAAACCGCTAAAGACAAACCGCTTGAGTCAAACCGCATAAGTCAAACCGCTTATGTCAAATCTTTAATATCAAACCGCTTCCGATACAAAGAATCTAGACAAACAGCATCCAAGAACTTGACAAATCGCTTCCATGATCAGATCAAATCGTACCCAAATGACATCAAACCGCATACAAGAAAATAGTACGAGACTCAAACCGCTTCCTTGAAAGTCTTCAAAAACTAAACTTTTCCAATCCAAAACACTATAACCAAGATGAATTAAGCCTTCCAAACCAAAACCTAAGCACTTATGATGATTCTAAACACAAAAGTACTATCAAAAATCAAACTTTAACACTTTTAGGGTATAGAATTCGAACCAAGAAAACACACAAATAACCAATCTTTATGATCTAACCATGGCTCTTGATACCAATTATTGGATATTGGTTATTGTAACACACAAACAATCAATTATATGGTTCAAATCTTAGCAAGAAACATAGAAAGAGAAAGTAGGAGATGGGATCTTTTCTAGAGAGAGAAAGTGAGAGAAAACAAAGACAAGGTTAGATTAAGAAATGAAAGGTCCAACCCTCTACCTTGGGAGGTAGAGGGTATTTATAGTTTTACATAATACGCTCTTTTTGTTCGCTGGATCGTGCAAACAAGTGGGTAAAGACCGTCCCGCCACGGTGTTACTCTAACTAACTAACTAACTAATAGATAATATAATGTCTACGAGCTAACATATGCTAGACAATACTTGGGGTGACCGACACTTCACTATGGATTATCTAAATCTTAACATGAATAGGCAGTTCTAAACTGGATCTAACTGGTTCTTGGCTGTGATACCTGGTTTCTATCTAGATCTAACTCGTTCTTGGCCAGAATAGCCGGTTCTTAACTGGTTCTGGGTCGAAAGAGCCGGTTCATAGCTGGATCTAACTTGTTCTTGACCGGAATAGAAATTTCTTAGCTAGATCTACTTGGCCAAGAGCTTTCTTTCTTGATCTAACGGTTCTTGGCACGAATAGTGGTTCTTAGTCGGTTCATTTAAACCAAAATTTGAATCTCGCGTAAAATTAAACATTTTTCTCTCCTAAAAATTTAAGTTTTCTCAAATTTTCTCGCCAAAGTACCTTTTTTTTAATTAACTTGTGTAGTGATAGATCAAACTAGTTATTGGTCTAAATAGTTCTTCTTTGATTCTTGGAGTAGTTCTTTTGTTGGATCTAACTGGTTTTTGGCTGAAATAGCTGGTTCCTATTTGGATCTAACTGGTTATTGGCCGGAATAGCTGGTTCTTAATTGGTTATAACTGATTCTTAGTGAAATATCGGTTCTTAATGGTTCCCCTGGTTCTTGGCCGGAATATCTATTTCTTAACTAGTTCTAACTGGTCCCAACTGGTTCTTGGCCAGAATTGGCAGGTCATAGCCGGATCTAACTGGTTCTAGGCCGAAATAACTGGTTCCTATCTGGATCTAACTTGTTCTTGGACAAAATAGCATGTTCTTAACTGGTTCTTAGTGATTTTTGGCCAGAATAGCTAGTTCGTATATGGTTCTAACTGGTTTGTACTGGTTCTTGGCCGGAATAGGAAGTTCTTAGCTGGATCTAACAGGTTCTTGGCCGGAATAGGTGGTTCGTATTTGGATCTAACTATTTATTCGCCAAAATAGCTAGTTCTTAACTGGTTCTAATTGGTTCTTACTGGTTCTTGGAATGAATATCCGGTTCTTAACTAGTTTCAATTTGTTCCTATTGGTTCAGGCTGTTCCAGTCGTTTTAACAGGTATTTCGTTGAAAACGGAGTTACGGTTCAAAAGTTAAGGCCGTTTGAAGTTTTGACGTAAAAAGTCAACTTTGGTCAAGCCGCAAGTGGACAAACCGCAAGTAGTCAAACCGTAAAAGTCAAAACTCAGTTTTTTGATCAAATTGCAGTGGTCAAATCGCAGGATTGTCAAACCGCTAGAATACAAACAGCTTAAATCAAACCGGTTTTTATGACACCGCTTCTTATCAAACCGCTTAACTCACACCACTTCTTATCAAACCGCTTAAGACAAACCGCTTGAGTCAAACCGCTTAAGTCAAACCGCTTATGTCAAACCACTAAAGACAAACCGCTTGAGTCAAACCGCTTAAGTCAAACCGCTTATGTCAAACCGCTTAAGTCAAACCGCTTCCGATACAAAGAATCTAGACAAACAGCGTCCAAGAACTTGACAAATCGCTTCCATGATCAGATCAAATCGCACCCAAATGACATCAAACCGCATACAAGAAAATAGTACGAGACTCAAACCGCTTCCTTGAAACTCTTCAAAAACTAAACTTTTCCAATCCAAAACACTATAACCAAGATGAATTAAGCCTAACAAACCAAAACCTAAGCACTTTTGATGATTCTAAACACAAAAGTACTATCAAAATCCAAAATTTAACACTTTTAGGGTATAGAATTCGAACCAACAAAACACACAAATCACCAATCTTTATGATCTAACCATGGCTCTTGATACCAATTGTTGGATATTGGTTATTGTAACACACAAACAATCAATTATATGGTTCGAATCTTAGCAAGAAACTTAGAGAGATAAAGTGGGAGATGGGATCCTTTCTAGAGAGAGAAAGTGAGAGAAAAACAAAGAGAATGTTATATTAAGAAATGAAAGGTCAACCTCTACCTTGGGAGGTAGAGGGTTTTATAGTTTTACATAATACGCCCTCTGGCCGAGGCATTGGATCGTGCATACAGTGGGTAAAGACCCGTCCGTCATCCACGGTGTTAGTTTAACTAACTAACTAATAGATAACGTAATGTCTATGAGCTAACATATGCTAGACAATGGTTGGGGTGACCGACACTTCACTATGGATTTTCTAAATCCTAATAGGAATAGGCAGTTCTTAGCTGGATCTAACTGGTTCTTGGTTGGGATACCTGGTTTCTATCTGGATCTAACTCGTTCCTGGCCAGAATAGCCGGTTCTTAACTGGTTCTTGGTAAGAATAGCCGGTTCTTAGCTGGATGTGACTTGTTCTTGACCGGAATAGATATTTCTTAGCTGGATCTACTTGGCCTGAAAAGCCCTTTCTTAGCCAGATCTAACTGGTTTTTGCACAATAGTCGGTTCTTAGCGGTTAACATTTAAACCAAAATTTGAATCTGCGTAAAATTAAACATTTTGTCTCTCCTAAAAATTTAAGTTTACTCAAATTTTCCCGCCAAAATACCTTTTTTTTAATTAACTAGCGTAGTGATGGATCAAACTAGTTATTGGCCGAAATAGTTGGTTCTTACTGATTCTTGGCCATAATATGCTGTTCTTTTCTTGAGCTAAATGGTTCTTGGCTGAAATAGTTGGTTCCTATTTGGATCTAACTGGTTATTTGCCGGAGTAGCTGGTTCTTAATTGGTTCTAACTGGTTCTTAGCCGAAATATCTGGTTCTTAACTGGTTCCAACTTGTTCTTAGCCGGAATAGCTAATTCTTAACTGGTTCTAATTGGTCCCAACTGGTTCTTGGCCAGAATAGGCAGGTCTTAGCTGGATCTAACTGGTTCTAGGCTGGAATAACTGGTTCTTATCTGGATCTAACTGGTTCTTGGCCAAAATAGCATGTTCTTAACTGGTTATTGGCCGGAATAGCTACTTCTTATCTGGTTCTAACTGGTTTGTACTGGTTCTTGGCTGAAATAGGTAGTTCTTATCTGGATCTAACTGGTTCTTGGCCGAATAGTCGGTTCCTATTTGGATCTAACTATTTATTGGCCGGAATAGCTAGTTCTTAACCGTTCTAACGGTTCTTAGGTTCTGCAGGAATATCCGGTTCTTAACTAGTTCTAACCGTTCCTACTAGTTCAGGCTTCTGTCGCTTTTTGGCAGTATTTTGCTGAACGAGATTACGGTTTAAAAGTTATGGCCGTTTGAAGTTTTGACATAAAAAGTCAACTTCGGTCAAGCCGCAAGTTGTCAAACCGCAAGTAGTCAAACCGCAAAAGTCAAAACACAGTTTTTTTGATCAAATTGCAGTGGTCAAATCGCATTGGTCAAATCTCATGATTGTCAAACCACTGGAATACAAACGCTTAAATCAAACCGCTTTTTATTAAACCACTTCTTATCAAACAGCTTAAGTCAAACCGCTAAAGACAAACCGCTTGAGTCAAACCGCCTAAGTGAAACCGCTTAAGTTAAACCGCTTATGTCAATCCGCTTACGTTAAACCGCTTAAGTCAAACCGCTTCCGATACAACGAATCTAGACAAACCACATCCAAGAACTTTACAAATCGCTTCCTTGATCAGATCAAGTCACACCCAAATGACATCAAACCGCATACAAGAAAATAGTACGACACTCAAACTGCTTTCCAAAAACTAAACTTTTAAAATCCAAAACACTATAACCAAGATGAATTAAGCCTTCCAAACCAAAACCTAAGCACTTATGATGATTCAAAACACAAAAGTACTATCAAAATTCAAACTTGAACACTTTTAGGGTATAGAATTCGAACCAAGAAAACACACAAATAACCAATCTTTATGATCTAACCATGGCTCTTGATACGGTTGTTTGGATATTTGTTATTATGGCATACACAAACAATCAATTATATGGTTGGAATCCTTGCTTAAACTAGAGAAAGTGGGAGATGGGATCCTTTCTAGAACTTAGAGAGAAACTAGGGAAATTGCTATAGAAGTTAGGGAAAAAATGCGATTCCTACTCAACTATAAACTAGCGATACATCAATACCATTACTCATCCTAACCTCCATCCATAACCTTATGCAAGCATGGAAGGAATCATTACTACTATTTTCTATTTTTGGTACTTTTTCTTTTGAAGTCATTTTCAAGAACAAGTCTTGTTCTTATTTTTACATGCTTGTAGATGGCATAAATACCACTACACTTTGTTGTTTTATTACAAGGCCTTGTTTACATACCTTGGCTCCCAATCTTGATTCTCGTCAATCACAAGATTACATATGCATGTTACTAACCTTTCTCTTTGTAGGATTTTTTTTATTTTTCTTCACTTGACGCCCCAAACTAGGGAGCTACCGTCAAGGGGAGTTAAGCATACGTGGACTAATTTTTCCACACTTTTATTTCTTCCAAGGGTTAAACTTTTTGTTTTGAGCTTAAAGGGAGAAGAGTAAAACTTAGAGCATGCTTATGTCTTCCAAGGGTTAAGTTTTACTCATCGTAACATTATGTTTTTGTCATCAACAAAAAGAGGGAGATTGTTAATACAAATAAACCGTAAAAACGCTTATTAATATTTTGCGATCTCTTTGTGTTTTGTTGATAACAAATATAATGTTATCTTAAGTACAATTATAAGGATATATGTTATTTTTGTAAAGCATTTACATATATAGCCATTTAAATTCAAAAATGTTGTAATTAATTATATGTTGTAATAGTTTATTGGGATGGGTAAAAACCACAACCCATGGATCATAACCCATACCCAAGTTGGCTAGATACAATGTATACTTAGATACATTGAATCTAAAGAAAACCCATGGACCAACCCATGACCCATAACCAAAAAACACATGGGCAAAGAGGAGCGTCCCACGGATCCCTAGGATTACACTAGACGGATCCAGGGTGGGAGGGATCTGTGGGATCCAGGGAATAGTGGAAGATTTTGCATATAAATAGAGAGCCATTTCTTCATTTTAACTCACCCCTCTTCTTACTAAATCTCTCAAACACTCTCATTCTCTTTTAACATATAGATCACTTGATCTAGAGAGTTTTTCTTCTTTCTTTCTATTGTGATTCTCATATAGGTCCTTCTAAAGAGATCACGAGCATTCTACAAGTCATCCGCAAAGGGGTCCTTGATTAATTTGTTCCTCCGCAAGATTTCTGTAGCGAAGATCTTGTATTTGATATTTCACATATTTGTTGTGTAATAGTCGTGTTGGTTTGGTCCAATGTGTTACGGACTCGGTATTTAGCTTTGTACCGGAAAAAGGTGTGTAAGCAACGTTGTGAAGGCTTCTCCGCTAAGTGAAGGAGTTTGTTGACATAGTGCTTGAACTCTCGAGTAGGTGACTCGGGGAGTGGAGTAGGGCAAGGAAGGTGTCCTTGTAGCCGAACCACTATAAATCGGTTGTGTCATTTCTATCCCTTTGCTTTACTTTATTTACTTGCTTTATCATTAGATCTATACTTTCTCTACATCCATAAGATCTCACATATTAACGAATCTAAAGTTTTTGAAACTAACTTAAAACCGGCAAAACTATTCAACCCCCCCCCCCCCCCCTTCTAGTTTTCCACAATTGGCATCAAGAGATACGTTTATAAAAGTTTTAAAGTAAAATTGTATTTTAAAAACTTTTCGATCACTATGGGTTCTGAAAATTATAAGGAAGGGCAATCTATGCATCGACCACCACTACTTGAAACTAATGGTTTTATATATTGGAAAAATAAATTCGAAACGTATGTGAAGTCTAAAGATATTGATCTTTGGTACATTATTGTTGAAGGCGATTTTGAGGCTACCTCAAAAGATGATAAAGGGAATTTAGTTAACATACCTCATGATAAACTAAATGATGAAATGAAGAAAAGCTTTCTAAAAATAATGAAGTTTAAAATGGTTTTGTATAATGCTTTACCCAAAAAGGAATTCGAAAGAATTTCTATGCTTAAACCTCTAAAGAAATTTGGAATTCTTTAGTTGTAACTCATCAAAGTAATCAACAAGTTAAAAATAATAAAATTGATTTATTTGTTCAACAATATGAACAATTTTCAATATCGGATGAGGAAACTATAGATCATTCATTTGCTAACTTTAATACTATTATTACATCTTTACAAGCACTTGATGAATCTTTTTCTAGCCGTAACCATGTTAGGAGATATCTAAAGGCACTTCCATCGAAGAGGAGATCCAAGGTGACGGTGATCGAAGAGTCAAAGGATTTGACAATCCTCACCCTTGATGAACTCATAGGCAACTTAAAAGTCTATGAGCTTGTCCTCTAAAGACTCCGGCCTCAAAGGTGAAAGAGAAACACAAATCTTCTTTGCCCTTAAAGCCAAGAAGGCTTCAAGCGATGAAGAGAACTCTCTTCAAGTAGTGATGACGGAGAGTACACTATGGCTGTAAGGACTTTAAAAAGTTCTTTAGAAGAAAGGAAAGATACGCCAAACAACCGTGATGACGATAAGAAAGGCTTTTGAAAAGCAAAGAGGACGAGAAGCCAAAAGATGATCGCATTTACTTTAAATGTGGGGACCCAAACCACTTTATTAGTAAGTGTCCCAAACGGGATGATCAAAAGCGCTCGTGAGCGCACGTGGGGAATGAGCGACGGGAGGACGAAGAAACTGCTCATGGCAAATGACGAGGTATGTCACTTAATACTATAGTAGCTCATCACTTGATGACGACTCATTGCATAATGAATATGACAAACTATGCAATATTAGTTTAAAACTAATTAACAAAAACAAGTTTTTAAAGAGTCAAAACCAACGTTTAGATAAAGAAGTCATAGAATTAAGGGCAAATTAGCCAAATAGACCGCGCGCCCTGATGCATATCACTATATGGACCACGCCCTTTTAAAATTCGAAAATAAAAGTGTGCCTCTCCGCTTTTTACAAACAGGGTCTGCCATGTGTCCCACAACTTATGACACAAGTACATATTTTGCAAGTATATGTCATGTATTGTTTTTTGGGCAACTTGTATTGTTTTTTGGGCAACTTTATATTTTTGGGCAACTTGTATTTATACACAAGGATAATTTTGTCATTTTACATTTTCAATTAAAAAAAAAAATCACAGACTCACACTAATCAGACTCACACCACTACATATATCACACCTCTTTCACCCCCACATAAACAATCACACCTCAAAGTTAAAAGATACATTAATTGAGACAAGACATAAATTTTACATCACACGACACCACCACATGACGCCACCTCTACCGATACATCTCAATCCCAGGTTATACCTCTACCATACATCTCGGATGGTTGTTAGTGGTTTTCATTCTGTGATAAGGTAATCATTCGCTTTTAAGTGGTTCATTTATCGGGTGAGTTTTTTAATCAAAAAAGGTGTATATTAAGTGTTTAATGAAATGCCTAATGTTTTTTTGGTTTTGCATGTAACTTCATCGGGTTGATCGCTTGTTTTGAGGAGTTAGTGTGATTGAAGAACCGCATCGTATGCTGATCTTTCCTATTGTTTGATGGCAAATTGTTGATGATTTACTCACATTATAATCAACATCAGACCAAAGCCTGTTACCTTTGGTACTTTTTGAAAGTTTATTTCAAAACATCTAGCACTTTTGACAAAGATAAAATGTTCCGTGGAAGCTGCGCTTTTGGTCTTATTGAACAATTTTCTTATTAGGATCTACATCATCTGTTAATTGTTTTATGGAAATCCATGTTACGCGACCAAACATGGAAACCATCGCTAGTTTTAATTGCCAATGCTAGGCTTCTAAACCGCTAGTGGTATCGGTACCACTGCTAGTTTTTTTTTCCAATGCTAGTGGTATCACAACCCGAATAAACCTGTTGTGCGCATGGCAAACTTGTGTGTGGTATCTGGGCATACGGTAAGATATTCTTAAATTTCGTAGTCTTTTGTGTTTTCGTGGGGGAACTGACCCATTTACTTTTTTTCACATAGAATATTTATATAATATTAGTCTGTAAGTTTTAGCTGCTACATCATTACAACATTTGTATTCTCCTGATTATATGTCTCATAATAGGTTAATGGAGTGGCACAGTTGCACAGTGACATCTTAAAGGCTGAGTTGTTTGCAGATTACGTGTCTATATGGCCAAATAAGTTCCAAAATAAGACCAATGGCATAACTCCTAGACGGTGGCTCAAGTTTTGCAGCCCTGAACTTAGTGAAATTATAACAAAATGGTTGAAAACAGACAAGTGGGTGACTAATCTAGACTTCCTTGTGGGTTTGCGAGAGGTATATATTCCTTTTGTTGCTATCCTATCTGTTATTGAATATGTTATGCTCAAGAACGATATGTATATTAATTATTTCTCTCAAATAGTTTGCTGATAATCCAGAACTTCAAGCTGAATGGGACGCAGCTAAAATGGCCAACAAACAGAGATTGATAGAATACATATTGCGAGTAAAGTCAAAGCATTAACCCAAATAGTCTGTTTGACATTCAAGTGAAGCGTATCCATGAATATAAAAGACAGCTGTTAAACATTTTGGGTGCTGTTTATAGGTACAAGAAACTAAAGGTGCGTTATCCCATTTCTAGCAAACATATGGATAATTATCTGAAAATAAAAGATATAGGAAACACTTTATTTTAATGCAGCTTTTATCCATTAAACCATCACACTTTAAGCTTCAAAATATCTAGAATTATAGAGTTAATGTGTTGAACTGTTGATGCATGTGCCATTTGATACCCTGAAAGTCACCTTAGTGTGCCAGAATTTTGGTGTTTCTAATATGTCTTTTGCTGTCGTGGAACTAATATGACACAGGAAATGAGCCCCGAAGAGCGAAAAAACACGACCCCTAGGACCATCATGATTGGAGGGAAAGCTTTTGCTAAATACACAAATGCCAAAAGAATTGTAAAGCTTGCGGATGATGTTGGTGCTGTTGTTAACACTGATCCTGAAGTTAATGAATACTTGAAGGTAAAGAGAGCACTCTTTAGCCATTACCATTGTTAATAAATTCTTGATTGAATTGCACACAAATTTTTATTAATATATGGACTAACCATGGGAATTTATGACTATATTCAGATAGTTTTTGTGCAAAACTATAACGTATCTGTAGTAGAGGTTCTTATACCAGGAAGTGAGCTTTCACAACATATCAGTACAGCAGGCATGGAAGCTAGTGGCACAAGCATCAATATTTATGTTGCAAAATAAGTTTTCAATGTTTCATCAGTTGGAATGCGTAGTGACAGTCATATGTAACACCCTCGCCGCAACTTGGCGGGTTCCTTCAACTTGTTATATTCTTGCACACCAGGTAATATTCTTTTCTCAGTTGGGGAGAGACAAGGTTGGTAGTCACGGCCACAAATTTTCAGCAGCAATTGTTTTGCCGTATTGCTCTGGAAACTTTGTGTAGTAGCTACTTCCAATCTTTTGTTATTATCTTGTTAATTATATAGGGACTTGAAACAAATTGAAGCTATAAAAATCGATGTTACTGTCAGTTTCAATTCCTTTGCAAGTAGATGCGCAGAGCGCACTATATATATGCTTTTCTGACTACGAGAATTGCAGTACATAATCAAATACCTTGCTATTACTAGTTCACTTGATTTACGAATTTTCAGTATTACAAATAGAGCTCCAGCTGCTTGCTTACATCCAAATGAAGTTTTAATGACATTATTTCCTAACCCTCTTTGACAAATTTTAAATCTTTTTCAGCTCGAGGACACGTTTGCCAAGATGCGTCTTACACCATTATGACCCCAAAGTGTTCATGACAGGAATTCTCATGGTATGCATTTCCATTCTTAATTTTGTCCATTTTCTTGGTGATCGATTGATGTTGCTTGGTTCTTTCTAACGTGCTATGCAGCTAAAATTACAAATCAAATAAAAATGTTCAGTGTAACTATAACTATCGATGATTTCTTATTATCTTTATGCATTGACACAACATTACTCTTTTCTTGCAGCGACCGGGACAATGCCAGGACCCTTTTGACCGGCCAGCACCTTTGAAAATCATTGAGTTGACTTTTTGGTTATTAGTTTGATTAGAATGGCTGTTTTAGGCTTTGTTTCTTTCGCTTATCTAATTAGTGTCATAGTTAAATTAAATGTTAGTTATATGATTCGAGAACGGGTATGTGATCTGGTTACAATGACTTGGTACATATATATGGATGAAGAATTAAATTGTGTAATGCAAATCCCCTTTAATTGTCTTGTTACTAGTAGCTGCTTTAACGTAGTACTCTTGTGCAGGCTTCAGCGTTTATGTCGTGATAACTGCTTCATCTTTCATAGGGTCAATGGGTCAAGAATCGGCCAAAAGAACACGTAGAGGCCAACATAACCTGGACAACATGCATCAGTACACATTTGCCTGTAAATATTGGAAAGGGTCAAACGGATCAAAAATCAGTCCCAAGTGCTTGTAGATCATACAATATCCAGAAACACTTCACTTTAAAAAAAATCTAAATAAATGTCAAACATATAAAAATGTTCTTTCATTTTGACTCGTTACCGAATTACAGTTGCCATTCAGGATAACTACACATTAACTACTTAAGATGGAATGCAAGAGTACATAACTACATAATTTTGGTAAATTTACCATTATCAATTATTTTAGGTGATTGTTTTATTTGAGATCAAATGGCTTATGGACGTTTAGCTCAAGACGAGTCGAGAAGTTGTGAAGTGCACACTCGTTATAGGTAGGTTGATAACGTCATGAAAAACATGGGGGTCAAAGATTAGCGCCCCTTGTTGGTTGTTAATAACAGACTACGCGGCTTTTCCTGCCATTTTACCAACTGTAGTGGTTAATAACCACATCGTGGTCTCATTATCAAAACATTTTTTGTGAAATCAAAAAATACTTATCATATTTTTTTTTTGAAAATATATGGTTTTTCTTTCTTATCCTTGTTACCTTGTCTATCATATGTTGACAAAGTTTTCTATCATTATCAAAACATTTTTCTTTCTTTTAACGAAATCATCCAAGTATAAAGGCATAAATAAACCGTCTGCAATTATCACGGTACTATCATCAATAGTACAGAAACTTTAAATGTTCATGGTGTATTATATATCTAAGTGATAGTTAGAACATTTTTATTAATGTATTCAGAAATGTACTATGGGCAAGGTACTATGAACCATTTGAACTATTACATTATTACATACATAAAATTCACAAAAAATATGCAAATTACAAAATAGAGAAAATATACAATTTCTTCTTGTTATTTGTAGTTGTCTTTAGCTTTAGCACTCAGGCTTATGCTTAAGTGTTCATGAAACCGCACTAGTCCTGAGTTTTGATGTCTTCTGTTTGACAAAGAAAAACGATAAAACACTTTTGCTACGCATAGGAGCACGAGGGATCTCAGATTTTGGATTATCAAACGATCGGAATGACATCATCGGATTCTGACCTTCCACGGAATCCTGACAAGGACAAAAAAGACATTTGGCCATTTAGATGTCTCGATTTATTGCATCATTTTTCCTTGGGTATCAAGATCAAGAACAAGTAGAGGCCAACATAACAAAGACAACATGGGTCAAATTCGACCCATTTATCTATGGGTCGATCTTGATATAATTTTTCTATAACGAGTGAAACAGATGAAAATACAAGATTTTAGCTAACTAGGAATAGATCAATAATCAGCCCAAAGTGTATGTAAAGGCAAACAGTATCCTGAAGCAATTTATAAATTACATTAGATAATTATATTAACGCATTGTTTATTTATAAAAGAGTAAACTCCAAAATACATCCCTGTGGTTTACCCCGTTTCGCACCATACATCCCTCACCCAAAAGTTTAGACAAATACATCACCCCGTTAGTAAACGTTTGACTATATACATCCACAAGGACGAACGGTGCAAAAATTGGGTCGTTAACTTGGACACGTGGCAGTTAAGTAAGGGTAACTTGGTTATTTTATCTCCCCCTTTTAACCTTCTCTGCTACCTCACAACCCACTTCACCTTCTCCAGCTAATACCTCCGAACTTCAAACCCAGAATCCGGCGACCCTTCCGGCCACCACCACCACCAAACTTCATCCATCATCACCAACCTCCGACCACCACCAAAACGCCAGCCATACACAATCGGACCAGACTTGGTTTTAAGTCTAAAATAACAAATCCAAACCCAATAAAGATCAAACCGAGCCACAAGGGTCTCGGCTTGATTCCCAACGCGGCCAAATGAAGGAAACTCGTCCCCAAATCTATCAATTCACGATCCTAACTAAAACCTAAACCAACTTTACTCAAATCCAAATTAACAATAAGTCACAAATAAGCTCGGAAAGCAATGCTCGGTCTTGAAATAGTCAAAGTATAATCCCGAAATGAGCTCTAATAAGCTAAGAATAAGCTTGAACATAGTTTCTTACAAGAGCTCATGACTTAAACGCATAGATCTGAAAATATAAACACGTAAAAACCCCAAGATGATGATACCAACACGTTTTAAATTCATTTACCTCTAAACCCGTCTTAATATTTGTTTTAAAGACGCACTGATTCAAACAAAAATCGTGTGAATCGTTTTTCTACAACCTCTTGATAGAAAACGTGTACTACCTACCCAAACCGGAGGAAGAAAGGAAGAAAAGAGAAAGAGGAAGTGGCGGTGGAGGGTCAAAACGCGAGCAACAATGAAGTTATCTTGTAAAGCCTTCCTTATGAGAGGATCTATACAAGAGGGTGACGATGGTGGTGTTTGGTAGTGGTGGCGTCGGTGCCGGAGAAGGCCATTGTGTTTATGTGTGTGTGTTTTGATATAGGGTTTACCATTTGGGCTTAAATATTAGGTTAAAAGGTAGCAGAGAAGGTTAAAAGGGGGAGATAAAATGACCAAGTTACCCTTACTTAATCGCCACGTGTCCAAGTTAACGATCCAATTTTTGCAACCGCTCGTCCTTGTGGATGTATATAGTCAAACGTTTACTAACGGGGTGATGTATATGTCTAAACTTTTGGGTGAGGGATGTATGGTGCGAAACGGGGTAAACCACAGGGATGTATTTTGGAGTTTACTCTTTATAAAATCCAAAAACATATGGAAAAAAAAATTATATCTGGGTTAGCCTGTCTAGTTTCGACCATATTAAAAACTTATTCATTTTGACCCGTAACCCAACATGCCCAATTTTCCACCTCTAACAAGAGACAATTCATAATATAGTATTTTTTTTCTCCTATATTTGCATGTGTTTTCTCATACGTTGTTTCTACTCGTTTCTTATCTGTTTTTACTTTGTAGTATATGTTCATTGTCGAATTTGAGATTACCTGTTGTGATATGCCGAGTGTCTGAATAGCTGCACTTGAAGCAGGGCCCATTTTAGGTAGCTTAATATGAGCTTCAGATGATTTTGTTTGCACCCCGTCATTGCCAGCTGCATATATACCAGTATTAGAAATAGAATTTTGATGCAGTTGAATAGTGACCATTGTGAAAGTATACATACTTGATGTCTGAGACGACACGGAAGCATGGCCAGAAGGTTTAGTACCACGCGCATCATCAACTATCTTTCAAACTACATTTGGAGACACGCTTTCCGACCTCTAAACATACAATTATATCAGCTAAAAAATTGATGAAAATGAAAGCGTGCAACCTGGTTAATCAACCAAGCAGACGTCAAATCGATTCACACACGTACCTGTGAGGAATGTAACGTTGCACTTAACCTCAAGATAGTAATATTTTCAAGAGCTGATTTTGTTTCCGCTGTCATATCCGTAGTCTCTTTCTGCTTATCGCCGTTCTCCACGTGTTCCTTTTCATCATCTTTGAAAAACTTCAGGAATCGAATCTATTCCCTATGTAAGACATTTCACACTTATTAGCAATTTTTTTCCAAACACAATACATTCGTTTTAAAGCCTGACATGATAAAACATAGTTAAAAAAGCTGTAGGCTTTCCCAATAAGCCACACCAAAAGAGCTTCTCGAAAACGTAAGTTAAGTAACCTTAAATCGGTGCTTTACGCAAGCACCCAAAAGAGCTCAGCAGCGTTACGAAGACCCAAATTCTAAAAAATATGCATACCTAAACACCCCAGATGAGAAAATATTAGGCCAAATATGCTATTATGCCTAATGCTATTCCGGTTGAAGCTGATATTCAACATTAAACTCTTTCACCTGAACTGCGAACATCTGGAAAGGAGTCAGTTTCCATAGCTGCCAATTCTGGGCATTTCTTGCCGTCAACACCTGCACAAAACCTCGATATAAAAGTTCCAGTAAACTTATATTACTCATGTTGTCGTAATACGATTCTACTTACCTGCTACTAAGCATTCAACCAAAATAACTCCAACAAATTCTCACAAGTCTACATTATTATGACTCAAAAAAATCCTTGCCACTGTTCATTTTCTTCGCATCATCCATGTTAACATAATTACTCATTTCCTACATTATTGAAAAACCATTATATCACCATTATCAGTTGTATCATACGAAATTACAGCAGAAAATACACAATCACCATTATCCTACTAACCTACAATACACAATCAGCTACGTACATTAATCCGATAAAAAATTCAACAAAGAATCAAAAATATTATCCTATATATATGAAGTTACCAGTAAACCTCAAATATACAAAAATGTACAAAATGTTAATACAATAAACCTCAAATATCCTGCTTATACTACACAGCTAATTACATATAGGCAAATGTTAGTAGATGTAAACTGTTTACAAAAATGTTTACTTATCCTACTTTTGGAGTCGTGAGTTAGTATTTTAGTGTGTCAGTGACAATGTATTCTTAATTTTATTACCTTGTAGCAAATTAAACTGCAAGAGATGATATATGTGGGAAAAAAGAATCACACCTTGTTAATCACTCGAAACCTAACCAACGCAAATAGAATCACACCTTTTTCACCAAACTCCCAAAACTAAAATTAACAGAAATCGTACCGTCTTGAAGCTGTAAATGAAGATCTCGTTGAAGGTCCGTCTTTCATAATGAAGCTTCTGGTTACCCATTGCGGATAGTTTTGGATTGTGGAAGAACAATGCTGATAATTAATCTGCACTTGGATTTTGATTTTTTTTTGTTTGTCGTTTGTATTTCTTTGGATCTGGTTTTTTTTTCTTTGAATCGGATTTTGATTTTTTTTTGGTTGTGTGTGTGTGTTTGTGAAAAAAAGAAGAAGGAGTATTATGAAAAGTCTGCCAGTTTAGAATAATTTATTTATTACTTTGACAAGTATTATGTAAAATGACCAAAAAAATCTTTTTAAAAAATACGGTTGCCCAACGCTTTTTAGTTGCCCAAAAAACAATACCTTACACATACGGGACACTTGTCGCAATGTGGTTGAGTTGCCTAACGACAAGGGCCCTGGTCTATTTTCAAATTTAAAATAAAAGTGGTCCATAAAGTGATATGCATCAGGGCGCGGTCTATTTGTGTCATTTTTCCTAGAATTAAAAGCAAAACTAAAACGTTTAGAAAAGGGTAAAATAGCAAGTGGTGAATGTGAACTTTGCGTTCAACTTCAAACACTAGTTGATCAACTAGATTCTAAAATTGCTAGAATGAGTACGAATACTTTAGATACGATATTAGATAGTGTTAAAACCGGTAACAACCAAAAAGGTTTAGGTATTCAACAACTTGATCCATCAACTAGTGAAAATAACGAAACAAAATTTGTTAAAGCACTAGAAAAACCAGCCACTGTTGTGGCGGATCCCTTAAAAAGGTAACCGACTAGTGTGCAGGCAGGGATCCGTGGGTCTACTATAGCAAACAGTGGTAATAACGTAGCTTCTTCATCTAGAATTGATTTTGTTATCGTTAATAGGAAGAAACCACCTCATGTCACCACTAGACAACCACCCCCAAAATATAATCCAACTTTTGCAAGAAACAAAGCTCCATCTTTTTCAAAACATAATCCACCTAGGAGACCTAATAACGTTTATCCTAGAAGTAACCATTAAATGGGATGGAACCCAAATATGCAAAATGGTTTTCCTTGTCAAAACTTTGCTCCATGGAATGCATACTCACCTTATCCATACATGTCTAACATGAATGGAATGTTTAACACTAATGGACCCATGAACAAATGGGGACCAAACTTTTAAGTTTATTATTTTCTTAGGTGTGCTTAAAGGTCGACCTAGACCCGGATGAATGGGTCAAGGATAGCGGGTGCACGAGGCACATGACCGCCAATAAAGATCTATTCTCTACATATGAATCCTTCAATGGAGGGTAATGTGGTGTTTGGAAATAGCAAAAGTAGAATCATCGGTAAAGGTACGATTTCTAACAAATCTCTAACCATTAACGATGTGTGTCACGTGAAAACCTAAACTTTAACCTCTTAAGTATAGGACAAATATGTGATAAAAGTGCAATGTACTTTTACCAAAACCGTAGTAAGATATTAAAAAATGGCATAACCATAGGAAGAGGAATTAGGAAACATGGAGTCTATGTCATTAAAATCGGTAATGAACCTAAAGACAAACTATGTCTTACCTCTATGGATGATACTGCGACCTTATGGCATCGAATATTGGGTCACGCCAACATGCGACTTCTTCAATCGCTATCATCTAAAGATCTAGTAAGAGATCTACCTAAGTTAAAATATGAACATCACTTTTGTGATGCTTGTAATGTAGGTAAACAAGTTCATTCTAGTCATAAAGCTAAAAACATGGTGTCTACAAGTAAGTGTCTAGAATTACTACATATGGATTTATTTGGTCCATCCGCTATCCAAAGTTATGGAGGCAACTACTACACTTTGGTCATAGTGGATGATTACTCTAGGTATACATGGACCAAATTTTTAAAGAATAAAACGGAAACGTTTAATCATTTTGAAATATTAAGCAAGAAAATCCAAAGACAACTAGAAAGTCCTATAGTGTCTATTAGGACGGATCATGGTAAGGAATTCGATAATGAAGTGCAATTCGGAGCTTTTTGTGACGCTAATGGTATTACTCACAACTTCTGGCTCCACGACTCCACAATCGAATTGGGTAGTAGAAAGAAAGAATAGAACCCTACAAGAAATGAGTCGAACCATGCTTAATGAGCAATCTATACCTCAAAAGTTATGGTACAATGCCGCTGATACTTCAACGCATATATACTCAATCGAGTCCTAATTAGACCAATCTTAGGTAAAACTCCATATGAGTTACTCCGAGGCAAAAAGCCTACGTTAGATCACTTTAGAGTCTTTGGTAGTAAATGTTTTATTCTTAACACTAAAGACTACCTTACAAAATTTGATCCTAAATCAACCGAAGGTATCTTTCTAGGTTACTCTCCAAATAGCAAAGCTTACGTCATATTAAACAAAGAAACAATGAAGGTAGAAGAGTCATTAAATATAAAATTTGATGAAAGTCCACCCAAACCTTCTCCACCTTTTGTCGATGACGAGATTGTAGAAAGTGATGCTATAGTAATAAAGAAAAAGATAAATGAAGGGAAAGAACCTTTAAATGATAAAGTCATAAACATTAAAGAGTCCAAAGATCACCCCGTAGATAAGGTCGTAGGAAAGCTAAACGAAAGAACATTAAGGTCTCAAGTTCAAAACCAAAGTAGCTTGTTTTGTTTCGTTTCAACCATAGAACCTAAGAATACACAAGAAGCCATAAAAGATGAGAGTTGGGTAATGGCTATGCAAGAAGAATTAAATCAATTTGTTTCTAATGATGTTTGGACACTTGTCCCTCCACCTAGTAATCAAACCATAATAGGAACCAAATGGGTTTATAAAACAAATTAGATGCAAACGGAGTAGTGTCTAGGAACAAGGCTAGACTCGTGGCTCAAGGGTATAACCAACAAGAAGGAATAGACTTTGATGAGACCTATGCCCCCGTGGCTAGATTAGAGTCTATAAGAATACTTCTTGTATATGCTTGTGCTAATGATCTAAAGCTTTATCAAATGGATGTCAAAAGCTCTTTTCTAAATGGTTTCATTAATGAAGAAGTATATGTAGCTCAACCTCCGGGCTTCATCGATTTTAAAAACCTAAACATGTGTATAAATTAAAGAAAGCCCTTTATGGTCTTAAACAAGCTCCAAAAGCTTGGTATGATAGACTCAAGTCATTTTTAATTAAACACAACTATACCATGGGGTTAGTTGACAACACACTTTTTACTAAGAAAAGAGAGTCACATATAATCATAGTGCAAATATATGTAGATGATATTATATTCGGATCCACTTGTCAAGACATGTGTGATGATTTCTCTAAAATCATGCATGACGAGTTCGAAATGAGTATGATGGGAGAACTTAGTTTCTTTCTTGGTCTACAAATCAAACAAGTAGAAGATGGTATCTTCTTTAATCAATCTAAATACATAAAGGAGATGTTAAAGAAATTCGGTCTAGAAGAGTCAAACCAATTAGGACACCAATGTCATCCGACACCAAACTCACTAAAGATGAAGACGGCGAATCCGTAGATAATACTAAATATCGTGGCATGATAGGTAGTCTTCTATACCTCACGGCAAGTAGGCCGGATATCATGTTTAGTGTTTGCTTATGTGCTAGGTTTCAAGAAAACCCTAAACCATCACTCCTAGAAGCCGTAAAAAGGATATTTAGATACATTAAGGGTACAACACAATTAGGATTATAGTATCCTAAGGGTACGGGAGTAGAAACAATTGTATATGCAGATTCCGACCATGCAGGTGATTACGTTGATAGAAAAAGTACAAGTGGGTATGTACTTTCATGGGATGTTGTTTAACATCTTGGTTTTCTAAGAAACAAACGGCACTAGCAATATCAAAAACCGAAGCCGAATACGTCTCCGCCGGCAAAGCATGCCAACAAGCACTATGGATGAAACAAGCGTTAGTTGACTACGAAATTCATCTAAGCGACATAGCCATCCTATGTGACAACAAAGGTGCCATCGACTTATGCAAGAATCCGGTATTGCATTCTCGCACAAAGCATATAGAGATTTGTCATCACTTCTTAAGAGACAATGTTCAAAAGGGGAACATCTCTATTGAGAAGGTAGCATCCGAAGACAACATAGCCGACGCCCTCACCAAACCGTTGAAGCGGGAACAATTCAACCTACTTCGTCTTGGTCTTGGTCTCATGGAACAAATGTCGTAACTTACTTTTTTGACTCTACAAGGTATGTAAACACTAGCCTTCTTCTTTCTGAGTCTAGGATCTCTATTTCACCCAAAAAACACAAACAATACGGGAATTTTCAAAACCCAAGATAAGTTTTTCACTTATAATTTTCTTATTTTTTAAAATAAGTACAAGTTACATACACATCCCTCTTTCAAAAGGATAAAACGTTTGTATTTCAAAATATGATACCCCTTCCCGTATCAATTTCACAAAAGCAATTTCTCACGTCTAGGACAAATCGCTTTTTTATTATTAATACAAAGTAAAAACCCGCTTTCATTGCATCTCATGTCTTTTGAATGCTAAAGGGGACACATAACTAATATGTGTTTTCGGGTACATTCATTTAAGCCACAATGAATTAGGAGCATTGATAACACTAAATTACGTACTCAAAGGTACTAAATATGTGTTTTCGGGTTATCTCACATAATAGTATGCTTTTTCCTTCTAGTTTATTTTTCTTTTCTTCTTATGAGTCGAGATAACCGTAACTCCAAATAGTTTGCATATAGGCACACATTAGGCAAAAATGTTTCCAAAAGGAAAATTTTGTGCCAGCTCAATCCCAGCACCCACGGATCCCAACCTTTATGCTGGACGGATCTCTCAAGGGAAGGATCCGTGGGATCCGTGAGACGTAAGTCTGTTTTACCTTCTATTTTTCTCACTTTGGATGAAAAATCCACATTTGTTTTAATTTTTGGAGTATGCTCTTTAATGCTTGTGTTCTCATGATCACATGCCTTAAATTCATATCTAATCATTAGATTTTAATCCACATTTTGGGTCAAGAATTCATTACAATGCTTTGTTTTTCTATATATAGAACTCCCAAAATGCTTGCATAATCCATCTCATCTTCACAAACACACTACACCATGTCATTCACTAACTCTTTAGATGAATCACTTAGTACAAACAATGATCTTCATGAAACCCAAACCTTTGTACTTCCACCTTCCAAAATACCAAAATCAAACTCTAGGATATCCGCACGGATTAACATCCGATCTTGTTGCTTAGGAAAACCATCATCATATGGCTCATCACCATCAACTAACTCACCACAAGATGCTTCCATTATAGCACCTCCTTCATCACCAACTAGTACACCAACTTCATCACCAAATCACTCACCACCTAAAATCACTCTTTTGGAACTCCTTACGACTCCAACAAGATCTCAACAACCAAAGCAAAAAGAATTAGCCTTTTTGACACCTCCAACTTCTCCAAACACAATATTCAATGATCTTGAAACATCACCACCTTTAGCCCCCATTAAACTACAAGAACACCTAGGTTCTTTTCCACCACCACTTCCAATCATTCCGGACTATGATCCACAATTTCCTATTTTTCCACCACAACTTCCGCATCAAAACAACCTGGAAGATTTCCGTACTCACTACCCACATCACTTACATTGTGAACATTGCAAATCTACTAGGGAAATTGCTATAGAAGTTAGGGAAGAAATGCGATTCATACTCAACCTCAACCTTGATCGCATCAATACCATTACTCATCCAAACCTCCATCCATAACCTTATGCAAGCATGGAAGGAATCATTACTACTATTTTGTATTTTTGGTACTTTTTATTTTGAAGTCATCTTCAAGAACAAGTCTTGTTCTTATTTTTACATGCTTGTAGGTGGCATAAATACCACTACACTTTGTTGTTTTATTACAAGGCCTTGTTTACATACCTTGGTTCCCAATCTTGATTCTCGTCAATCACAAGATTACATAAGCATGTTACTAACCTTTCTCTTTGTAGTTTTTTTTTTTATTTTTCTTCACTTGACGCCCCAAACTAGGGGGAGCTACCGTCAAGGGGGAGTTAGCGATACGTGGACTAAATTTTCCACACTTTTATTTCTTCCAAGGGTTAAACTTTTTGTTTCGAAAAAAAGGGGGAGAAGAAGTAAAACTTAGGGGCTTTCAAAACTTGCATCTATTCTTAAGTTTTACTCATCATAACATTATGTTTTGTCATCAACAAAAAGGGGGAGATTGTTAATACAAATAAACCGTAAAAATGTTTATTAATATTCTGCGATCTCTTTTTGTTTTGTTGATAACAAATATAATGTTATCTTAAGTACAATTATAAGGATACATGTTATTTTTGTAAAGCATTTACATATAGCCATTTAAATAAAAAAATGTTGTAATTAATTATTTGTTGTAATAGTTTATTAGGATGGGTAAAACCTACAACCCATGGACCATAACCCATGGATCATAACCCATACCTAAGTTGGCTAGATACAATGTATACTTAGATACATTGAATCTAAAGAAAACCCATGGACCAACAAATAACCCATGACCCATAACCAAAAAACCCATGGGCAAAGAGGAGCGTCCCACGGATCCCTAGGATTACACTAGACGGATCCCAAGTGGGAGGGATCCGTGGGATCCGGGGAACAGTGGAAGATTTTGCCTATAAATAGAGAGCCATTTCTTCATTCTAACTCACCTCTTCTTACTAAATCTCTCAAACACTCTCATTTCTTCTAACATATAGATCACTTGATCTAGAGAGTTGTTCTTCTTTCTTTCTATTGTGACTCTCATATAGGTCCTTCTCTAAGGCGAGATCACGAGCATTCTACAAGTCATCCAAGCAAGGGGTCCTTGATTGATTTGTTCCTCCGCAATATTTCTGTAGCGCAGATCTTGGATTTGATATTTCACATACTTGTTGTGTAATAGTCGTGTTGGTTTGGTCCACCATGTTACGGACTCGGTATTTAGCTTTGTACCGGAAAAAGGTGTAAGCAACGTTGTGAAGGCTTCTCCGCCAAGTGAAGGAGTTTGTTGACATAGTGCTTGAACTCTCGAGTAGGTGACTCGGGGAGTGGAGTAGGGCAAGGAAGGTGTCCTTGTAGCCGAACCACTATAAATCGGTTGTGTCAATTCTATCCCTTTGCTTTACTTTATTTACTTGCTTTATCATTAGATCTATACTTTCTCTACATCCATAAGATCTCACATATTAACGAATCTAAAGTTTTTGAAACTAACTTAAAATCGGCAAAACTATTCAACCCCCCCTTCTAGTTTTCCACATAACTAATAGATAACGTAATGTCTACGAGCTAACATATGCTAGACAATAGTTGGGGTGACCGACACTTCACTATGGATTATCTAAATCCTAACAGGAATAGGCAGTTCTAAGCTGGATCTAACTGGTTCTTAGCTGGGATACCTGGTTTCTATCTGGTTCCCACTGGTTCTTGGCCAAAATATCTATTTCTTAACTGGTTTTAACTGGTCCTAACTGGTTCTTGTCTAGAATAGGCAGGTCTTAGCTGGATCTAACTGGTTCTAGGTCGGAATAACTGGTTCTTATCTAGATCTAACTTGTTCTTGGCCAAAATAGCATGTTCTTAATTGGTTCTTAGTGGTTTTTGGCCGGAATAGCTAGTTCTTATCTGGTTCTAACTAGTTTGTACTGGTTCTTGGCTGGAATAAGAAGTTCTTAGCTGGATCTAACTGGTTCTTGGCCGGAATAGCTGATTCCTATTTGGATCTAATATTTATTGGCCGGAATAGCTAGTTCTTAATTGCTTCTAACTGGTTCTTACTGGTTCTTGGCGGGAATGTCTGGTTTTTAACTAGTTTTAACTAGTTCCTATTGGTTCAGGCTGTTCTGGTCGTTTTGACAGGTATTTCGCTGAGAACGGAGTTACGGTTTAAAAGTTATGGCCGTTTGAAGTTTTGACGTAAAAAGTCAACTTTGGTCAAGCCGCAAGTGGTCAAACCGCAATTAGTCAAACCGTAAAAGTCCAAACTTAGTTTTTTTGATCAAAACGCAATGGTCAAATCGCAGGATTGTCAAACCGCTAGAATAAAAACCGCTTAAATCAAACCACTTTTTATGAAATCACTTCTTATCAAACCGCTTAGATCAAATCACTTAAGACAAACCGCTTGAGTCAAACCACTTAAGTAAAACCGCTTATGTCAAACCGCTAAACACAAACCGCTTGAGTCAAACCGCTTAAGTCAAACCGCTTAAGTCAAACCGCTTATGTCAAACCGCTTAAGTCAAACCGCTTACGATACAAAGAATCTACACAAACAGCATCCAAGAACTTGACAAATCGCTTCCATGGTCAGATCAAATCGCAACCAAATGACATCAAACCGCATACAAGAAAATAGTACGAGACTCAAACCGCTTCCTTGAAACTCTTCAAAAACTAAACTTTTCCAATCCAAAACACTATAACCAAGATGAATTAAGCCTTCCAAACCAAAACCTAAGCACTTTTGATGATTCTAAACACAAAAGTACTATCAAAATTTAAACTTTAACACTTTTAGGGTATAGAATTCGAACCAACAAAACACACAAATAACCAATCTTTATGATCTAACCATGGCTCTTGATACCAATTGTTAGATATTGGTTATTGTAACACATAAACAATCAATTATATGGTTCGAATCTTAGCAAGAAACTTAGAAAGAGAAAGTGGGAGATGGGATCCTTTCTAGAGAGAGAAAGTGAGAGAAAAACAAAGAGAATGTTAGATTAAGAAATGAAAGGTCCAACCCTCTACCTTGGGATGTAGAGGGTATTTATAGTTTTACATAATACGCCCTCTGTCGGGTTGTGGATCAGGCATACAGTGGGTAAATACCCCGTCCGTCCTCCACGGTGTTAGTCTGACTAACTAAATAACTAATAGATAATGTAATGTCTACGAGCTAACATATGCTAGACAATAGTTGGGGTGACCGAAACTTCACTATGGATTTTCTAAATCCTAACAGGAATAGGCAGTTCTTAGCTGGATCTAACTGGTTCATGGCTGGGATACCTGGTATCTATCTGGATCTAACTCATTCTTGGCCAGAATAGCCAGTTCTTAACTGGTTCTTGGTCGGAATAGCCGGTTCTTAGCTGGATCTAACTTGTTCTTGACCGGAATAGATATTTCTTAGTTGGATCTACTTGGCCTGAAGAGTCCTTTCTTAACCAGATCTAACTAGGTCTTGGCACAAATAGCTGGTTCTTAGCCGATTTACATTTAATCCAAAATTTGAATCTCGCGTAAAAATTAAACATTTTGTCTCTCCTAAAAATTTAAGTTTACTCAAATTTTCCCGCCAAAATACATTTTTTTTAATTAACGTGTGTTGTGATGGATCAAACTAGTTATTGGCTGAAATAGTTGGTTCTTACTGATTCTTGGCCAGAATAGGTTGTTCTTTGCTGGATCTAACTGGTTCTTGGCTGAAATAGCTGGTTCCTATTAGGATCTAACTGGTTATTGGCCGGAATAGCTGGGTTTTAATTGGTTCTAACTGGTTCTTAGACGAAATATCTGGTTTTTAACTAGTTCCAACTAGTTCTTGGCCGGAATAGCTATTTCTTAACTAGTTCTAACTGGTCCCTACTGGTTCTTGGCCAGAATAAGCAGGTATTAGCTGGATCTACTGGATCTAGGCTGGAATAACTCGTTCCTATCTGGATCTAACTGATTCTTAGCCAAAATAGCATGTTCTTAACTGGTTCTTACTTGTTATTGGCCGGAATAACTAGTTCTTATCTAGCTCTAACTGGTTTGTACTGGTTCTTGGCCGGAATAGGTAGTTCTTAGCTGGATCTAACTGGTTCTTGGCTGAAATAGTTGGTTCTTATTTGGATCTAACTATTTATTGGCCGGAATAGCTAGTTCTTAACTGGTTCTTGGCAGGAATATCCGGTTTTTAACTAGTTTTAACTAGTTCCTACTGGTTCAGGCTGTTCCGGTCGTTTTGACAGGTATTTCGCTAAGAACGGAGTTACGGTTCAAAAGTTATGGCCGTTTGAAGTTTTGACGTAAAAAGTCAACTTTGGTCAAGCCGCAAGTGGTCAAACCACAATTAGTCAAACCGTAAAAGTCAAAACTCAGTTTTTTTGATCAAATAGCAGTGGTCAAATCGTATAGGCCAAATCGCAAGATTGTCAAACCGCTGGAATACAAACCGCTTTTTATTAAACCGCTTCTTATCAAACCACTAAACTCAAACCGCTTCTTATCAAACCGCTTAGATCAAACCGCTGAAGACAAACCGCTTGAGTCAAACCGCTTATGTCAAACCGCTTATGTCAAACCGCTAAAGATAAACCGCTTGAGTCAAACCGCTTAAGTCAAACCGCTTATGTCAAATCGCTTAAGTCTAACCGCTTCCGATACAAAGAATCTAGACAAACAGCATCCAAGAACTTGACAAATCGCTTCCATGATCAGATCAAATCGCACCCAAATGACATCAAACAGCATACAAGAAAATAGCACGAGACTCAAACCGCTTCCTTGAAAGTCTTCAAAAACTAAACTTTTCCAATCCAAAACACTATAACCAAGATGAATTAAGCCTTCCAAACCAAAACATAAGCACTTATGATGATTCTAAACACAAAAGTACTATCAAAATTCAAACTTTAACCCATTTAGGGTATAGAATTCGAACCAATAAAACACACAAATAACCAATCTTTATGATCTAACCATGGCTCTTGATACCAATTGTTGGACATTGGTTATTGTAACACCCAAACATTCAATTATATGGTTCGAATCTTAGCAAGAAACTTAGAGAGAGAAAGTGGGAGATGGGATCCTTTCTAGAGAGAGAAAGTAAGAGGAAAACAAAGATAAGGTTAGATTAAGAAATGAAAGGTCCAACCCTCTACCTTGGGAGGTAGATGTATTTATAGTTTTACATAATACGCCCTCTGTTGGGCTGTGGATCAGGCATACAGTGGGTAAAGACCCATCCATCCTCCACGGTGTTAGTCTAACTAACTAACTAACTAATAGATAATGTGATGTCTACGAGCTAACATATTCTAGAAAATAGGTGGGGTGACTGACACTTCACTATGGATTTTCTAAATCCTAACAGGAATAGGCAGTTCTTAGCTGGATCTAACTGGTTCTCGGTTGGGATACCTGGTTTCTATCTGGATCTAACTCGTTCTTGGCCAGAATAGCCGGTTCTTAACTGGTTCTTGGTTGGAATAGCCGGTTCTTTGCTGGATCTAATTGTTCTTGACCGGAATAGATATTTCTTAGCTGGATCTAACTTGTTCTTGACCAAAATTTAAATCTTGCGTAAAAATTAAACATTTTGTCTCTCCTAAAAATTTAAGTTTACTCAAATTTTCCCGCCAAAATACCTTTTTTTAATTAACTTGTGTAGTGATGGATCAAACTAGTTATTGGCCGAAATAGTTGGTTCTTACTGATTCTTGGGCAGAATAGGCTGTTCTTTGCTGGATCTAACTGGTTCTTGGCTGAAATAGCTGGTTCCTATTTGGATCTAACTGGTTATTGGCCGGAATAGCTGGTTCTTAATTGGTTCTAACTGGTTCTTACCCGAAATATCTGGTTCTTAACTAGTTCCAACTGGTTCTTGGCCGGAATAGCTATTTATTAACTGGTTCTAACTGGTCGCTACTGGTTCTTGGCCAGAATAGGCAGGTCTTAGCTAGATCTAACTGGTTCTAGGCCGGAATAACTGGTTCCTATCTGGATCTAACTTGTTCTTGGCCAAAATAGCATGTTCTTAACTGGTTGTTTTTGGTTATTAGCCGGAATAGCTAGATCTCATCTGGTTCTAACTGGTTTGTACCGGTTCTTGGCCAGAATAGGCAGTTCTTAGCTAGATCTAACTGGTTCTTCGCCGGAATAGCTGGTTCCTATTTGGATCTAACTATTTATTGGCTGGAATAGCTAGTTCTTAACTGGTTCTAACTGGTTCTTGGCCGGAATATCTGGTTCTTAACTAGTTCTAACTGGTTCCTACTGGTTTAGGCTGTTACGGTCGTTTGGACAGGTATTTCGCTAAAAACGAAGTTACGGATCAAAAGTTATGGCCGTTTGAAGTTTTGACGTAAAAAGTCAACTTTGGTCAAACCGTAAAAGTCAAAACTCAGTTTTTTTGATCAAATCGCAGTGGTCAAATGGCAGGATTGTCAAACCGCTGGAATACAAACCGCTTAAAAAAAACCGCTTTTTATCAAACCGCTTCTTATTAAACCATTTAACTCAAACCGCTTCTTATCAAACTGCTTAGATTAAACCGC
Source organism: Chrysanthemum makinoi (assembly GCA_910596185.1). NCBI lineage: Eukaryota > Viridiplantae > Streptophyta > Magnoliopsida > Asterales > Asteraceae > Chrysanthemum > Chrysanthemum makinoi. The sequence continues at coordinate 67,471,811 of OU343225.1, read as the reverse complement.
TGAAGACAAACTGCTTGAGTCAAACCGCTAAAGAAAAACCGCTTGAGTCAAACCGCTTAAGTCAAACAACTTAAGTCAAACCGCTTACGTCAAACCGCTTACGTCAAACCGCTTCCGATACAACGAATCTAGACAAACCGCATCCAAGAACTTGACAAATCGGTTCCTTGATCAGATCAAATCGCACCTAAATGACATCAAACCGCATACAAGAAAATAGTAGGAGACTCAAACCGCTTCCTTGAAACTCTTCAAAAACTAAACTTTTCCAATCCAAAACAATATAACCAAGATTGTTGGGTTTCTTGATTTGATCATACAAAACAATAAAGAATGAAACATCAAGGGCTTAAAGTGACAAAGAAGAAATCTACAAAAAGATGGAAGGACTTGCTTGCAATAGAAGATTTATTATTTATGTAGGATATTGGATTTCACATACACATCAAACCATAATGCAATAGGCGTATAATATGTTTTAGAGAGAGAAAGTTAGAGGTTTGGGAACTTTAGTGAGAGAAAAGAAAAATCTTATTATGAGCTCCAACTCTCTACCTTGGAAGGTAGAGAGTATTTATAGTCTTACAATAAAACGCCACACAACGGGCTGTGGATCAGGCATACAGTTGGTAAAGACTCGTCCGTCCTCCACGGTGTTACTAAACTAAATACTACATAACTAAAAAGAACTACGACTACGAGCTTTCTAACGTTTACATATACTTGAGGTGACCGACTCTTTAATACCTGGAATTTCTAATTCCTAACAATCTCCCCCTAAGGGAGGTCACCTCAATCATGTACTAAAATTTCATAGAATACAAACAGATATTACATTAAAAATTGTTCTTGCATTCTTGATGTAGTACTTTGCTCCGAAGCTCGTAGTCATTGATTCTTCTCATTGCATGTTTGGTTAATCCAAGTGGAGGTCTTTTACTGATCCACGTGATAATACATTTTAAGCCAGCTTTTGAGATCATCAGCTAACAAAAATCTCTGAGACATCCATTGTGGTGTTGGAATTTTGTGACGTTGTGACTTTCGGACCGACATGCTCACATTCTGGATCATGAAATCTTCTCATCAGAGTAGCAGAAGCTTTAGTTGATTCATGATATTGGCAGCAGCGTAGCAGAAGCATGGAGTGAAAATATCAGAGTCATTGATGCACTAATCATGATTTCTTTCGAGATGAATGTGTTGAGTGAGCATGTGGCTAAGGATTGACCGCATCATTCTGATCAGCTGCAAACGTCGGGCGTACCTGCATACAACAGTTAGCAATAAAGCGTACGAAAGTGTCTTTGACCACTTTCATTGAATTGAGGTACACGGCCCACGGTTCCCCGTTGATCAGTACATGTACCGCTGTGATCGTAAAATTCCGAAGAATTGCCTTGACAGGGTTTCGCAGCTGCTCTAGCTGTTCTCAAATCGGAACGTCTCAAAGAAGACAACACGGAGTGAGTGAACCAACGAATTTTAAGTCCACTGATTGATGAAAAGAGATTTGAAAAATAATCGTGTATTGCTTAATAGAAATTGTTTTTGCAATACAACGAAAGTTTTATTGAAAATCAATTATCAATCATAAAAACACCTTTTGATTTAAAAAATTAGTACACGGTCGATGTGCTAAAGAAAAGAGTTTTTAAGCACAAAAACCGGTTTTTCAAAGGTATCCGTCAATCCATAACCTGAACCAGGATTGATTCAAGAGATTAAATCGCCCCATTGTTTCTGTTCAGTTGTCACATGGTTGATCTATATAATAGATCTCACATGCCACCTACCAGGAGCTTGTTTGATGTTGGCTCCAGAAGGCTTTCCATCTTCATTGTGAATATGTAAACACATCACTCAGATGTTCTGGTAATACCACAAGGATAATGCGTAGGACTCAAGATATAATCTCTCTTTCCACATTGTGTGAAACAGAGAGTCTTCATTGAAAGTGTCCTAATGAGATTTATTGATGATCTCGTGGCTCTAGACTCAATTTGTGCATTTTTGGATCCTATATCGGAGACTAGGGAGAGGGTCTCCTACTTCAATATCAACAATCTCTAAGAGAATGTCAATAGATAATGTCGGTTCCCCGTGAGAATGAAACAAGTCCTTTTAAGAGGAACTTGAGTGGTTTGGAAAGTTGAAGTGCAGTGCGTCACTGGGTCCATGACGTCTTGTCTTCAATACCGATGTTACCATCAGTAGCATATGAATTGAACCCGGTTTCTACCCTAAGGTTGAATATATGGAAGGCTATTTGTTTTCACCCTTTTCTCATTCAATTATTTTTCATTCTTCAACCCCTTCAGTGCTTACCGAGACTTCACTGCAAGAACCTTGTTGGGTTTGTTCCAGTACTAGCTCAGTCTCAGTCCGCACTCTTCCCATATCTCATTTTTCTCCTTTTATCATCATACCTAAGAACTCTACACTAACTAGTGGATACACTACAACAAAAGTGGCTTTTTAGGACCCTTTGTGTGGGACGGTATGATAATGGAGTCCTAAAAAACTATTTAATAGGACATATGAGCATTTAGGGTCATTTTTAAATATTTGCTACTTAGGCGATGTCCTAAAAAGGTATATAATAGGATGGTCGATGATTTGGGGTCCTATTATCATATAACTTAATATGACACTTAAAATATGGATCCTAATAAATTACCTTTATAAGGCGTTTATTCATTATGGTTGTATTATAATAAACCATAATAGGACACTTGAGTTTTGAGTCATAAGACATCAGTTAGTTAAAACGCTTATTCACAAAAAGTTTTATTATAGCAAAATTTAATAGGACCTTTGACACGTGGGTATTATAACGTTAACCTTTATAGGACGCTTATGTACAATGGTTTTATAACATCATTTTTTTAAAATGATTATTTGCAAAAGTTTTATTATAACAAAACTTAATAGGACCCTTAAAGGATGCATATTAATTATGGTTTTATTACAATACACCATAATAGGACACTTGATATATAAGTCATAAAACATTTAATTATTTAAAACGCTTATTCGCAAACGTATTATTAAAACATAATTAATATGACAGTTGACACTTGGGTCCCATAGATTGATACACCATCATAAGACACTTGATATTTGAGTCATAAAACATCGGTTTTATGGAACACTTATTCGCAAACGTTTTTTTTATAAGAAAAATGAATATGACCCTTGACAATAGCGTCTTAGAACGTTAACCTTTATAGAACGCTTATTCATAATGGTTTGTTTATGATACACCACAATATGGCACATCTTTTTAGAGTCGTAAAACATCCGCTTTTTATAACGCTTATTCAGTTTTATAGAACGCTTAATTGCAAAAGTTTTATTTGAACAAAAATTAACAGTACCCTTGACACCTGTGTCTTTTAACATTAACCTTTATAGTACGCTTATTTGTTGTGGTTTTATTATCCTACGCCATAATAGAACACTCCTTTATTTGAGTCATAAAACATCAGTTTTTTAGAACGCTTATTTACAAAAGTTTTATTTAAACATTAGTTAGTATGACACTTGATACTTGGGTATCAAAACTTGATACACCATAATAGGACACTTGATATTTGAGTCGTAAAAGATCAGTTTTATGAAACGCTTATTCACAAAAGTTTTATTTAAACATTAGGTTTATGCCATGTAGGATTTCCACTAAATCCTTATTATAATAATACTTCCCCTATTATTTTTCCCCAATTATAAACCCTAAATAAATAAAAACATAAAATGTCTTCCTCCTCAAATAGGTTCCTCGACGTCGTAGACCAAGTTTCCTAGGCCGACGTAACGCGTGCCCGACGGTTCCTAGGCTGACGTAGAACGACGGAGCCTATTTCGAAACGACTAAGGTTCCTCGACGTCATTGACCGAGTTTCTTAGGCCGACGTAGACCTGCCCCGACGGTTTATCATTAACCTTGATATTAGTCACATTGAGTGTTTGTGTGACTAAATTCAAGATGTTATGTATGGTCACATGAAGGCGTACAAAATGTACGAAAGCGAACACAACGTAGCAAAACAAAGAAAAAAAGGAGAATGACATATGAAAACGAAAAAATCGTACAAAATATACAAAAACGTAATAAAAGTTTCATAACGTTTTAATACGAAGGAAAACGTTAAAAAAAGCTTGAAAACATATGAAAACGAGAGAAAATTGCCAAAACGTTCAAAAATAGATGAAATCGGTCGAAGAGGTCGAAATCAGTCGAACACGGTCGTAGTTGGTCTAAAACGGTCTAAAACTAGCGAGATTGGTCAAAATCAATTGAATGGTCAAAAGGGGACGAAAAATGTTACAAACGGATGGTAACGTAAAAAAAAATACAAAACGTATAAAAATGTTGTATAGTATTTGTCTTAGTTTACAAAACCCAATGCACATGACCCATGACCCATGTTAATTACCAATTTTCGACCACCAGTCATGTACTGGTCGATAAAATGACAGTATAGCCACTACAACCCAATCACATGACCCATTACCCATGTTAATTACCCATTGTCAACAATCATGGATGTGTCGTAACATGACACTCTAAGCAACTATAACCCAATGCATATGACCCATATGATGTCAAATACCCATTAATTAATGTGACCAGTGATAACCAAATGTACATGAGCCATGACCCATTTGAATTGGCCATTATCACCGGTCATGCATGGGTTGCACCGGCTTGGTAGGTGTATAGTTATAGTGTGAAGGTTATATGAATTGTATTGGAAGTTATTAAAGGCGGTCATGCATTGGTTCCATTACACTATAAGCCACTACAACCCAATGCACATAACCCATGACCCATGTCAATTACCCATTGTCGATCACCAGTCATGTATTGGTCGATAATATGACACTATAAGCCACTACCACCCAATGCACATGACCCATTACCCATGTTAATTACTCATTGTCAACAGTCATGGATGTGTCGTAACATGACATACTAAGCAACTATAACCCGATGCATATGACCCATATGATATCAATGCCATCAACGGCGGTCAAAACCCACAAATCTTGTTAGAAGTACCCAAAACTCACCGTAAACTTATTTTGATCACTTATAGTATCGTTTTAATCTATTACAAGTTGTTTTTTAGAAAAATCTTCCCGAAAATACATAAAGCTCCCTAGAAATACACAAAACTTAGCGGAAATACCTAAAATTTTCCAAAAATGCCAATCCGATTAATCACCGATTAATCCCGCCTAGACCGATTACAAGCTACAAGGTGGTCGACCGCCCGACTACCGATTCTTAATTTTTGCAACCTTCTATATCACTTACAAGCTCGAAAACTCAACTATAACTTGAGTTGAACTTATATAAGGTTGAGCTCAACTCATTAAACATTTCGAGTTCATTTGATAGGCTTGAGCTTGAGCTCAAAGCTTGATGAGAATAAGCTCGTACGAACTTTAGTTGGCTCGAGATCGGCTAGTTTATGCCACACGATATGCATTTAAAAGTGACAAATATACGTCACACACTTGAACAATATCACCAAATGTCATATATGGTCACACTAAATTAGTTTATTGAATTCATTTGTCGTTAAATATTTATATACGTTTTTATTATTACTACCCCGTAATATAAATTTTTCCCCAAAATTTAGTCTCCCTCTCAAATTTTTCATCATATCCCGCCCACATTTTCCCCCAAAATCAAAATTACATTCTCAGATCCCTCAATTTTTCTATACCCTCAAACCTTGCTTATTCAGCCACACACTCACCCTTATCCTTCTCCCCCAAAATCAAATCATATCCATTAGTTCATCACCAACTACAAACCATCTCATTCTGTAGTTTATCATCTTCTCCATACAACAATTGTTGCTCCGATTTTAAAGCTATTAATCTAGAAACCAGGTACTATAACATGTTATATATTCAATTTAGAAACCAAATTAAGGTGTTCATGGGTTAATTTATTATTCTTTTGATTTTCGTGGATAATAAACCTGATTTAAAACATGTTTTTGATTCACTTTCGTGTGGTATAAATGGATTAAAAGGGTGTATGTTCTGTGTAGATTATATTTCAAGTCGGGTCAAACCCGTTTGACCACGGGTCAAACTGGTATCAAATCATTATTTGTTGTTATTGTTATTGTTTTGGTCACGGTTTGAACCTGGGTTTATTACTATATTATTGCCAACATATAGTCATTTAGCGGTAATATGTCCTCAGAGAATCAAACATTTTAACTTGACACATAGTTTGAGATAATTGACTATTTGTCAATTACATAGAAATCCGTTGATAAGTAAAGGAATTTTGTGGAGCCAAATCGATGTTATTTGTTTATTTATAATGAAGATAATGTAGAGATAAGTGAAATCTAGTTATGATATTTCGTAAGTTAATGTTTAATAAACATTTCAAAAGCTTGTTAATGTTTTAAAGGTTAACTATTGATCCAGTATATTTATTTTTTTGCCGGTAACTGCTGTTACTAGATCCCAATGCTTACCATCTTGAACAGGTCGAAGATCTCTCAAAGGAGCCACAAGTAGAACGTAAATTGATGCTCATTAAGATTAATGCAGATCCATGCTACTGTTTGGAGGTAATTATGCTATATGATCTGCACTTTTTGGTTAATGAGCTATTCATAACATGCTGCTTTGTTTTGATAAATTGCGATAAGGTGATCTGTTCTTGTTTTATATGGTAAAGTTAAACACAGATAATATTTGTTGCAGTATATACCACTTCTAATGAGCGGAAAAAGTCATGTATTTGATCGGTTTGTTGTTTTATTATTGACTCGAGAGGTGCTCTTGTGGAAAGGTGAGCTGTTGTTTGTAGGGTTAGACTCATTGTTGGCCACTGTCTTATTATTGGCCAATTTTTATTTTATCTTTCGGACCTGTAAAAGATGTAACAATGTTTGGTAACTTACCTCTGTATGATATGATTTATTATGTAGGACCTTACCTTCCATGCTCGGATTTTGGAAAACAACAAGCAATGGGATGGAGAGAAATTGATCATATTGACTTGCAGTTTCACCCCTGGTTCATGTTCTTTGACTGCATATAAGCTCACTCCTACCAGATATGAATGGGGCCGTGCTAACAAAGATAATGGAAGCAAACCTCATGGGTATCTTCCAACCCACTATGAGAAGGTCCAGATGCTTCTAAGTGACCGTTTTCTCGTGTTCTACATGGTAAGCAACGATCACACATACATTAGGTTGAACTTAATTTATAGTCGAGTAAATTTTGCATAATTTGTCCCTGTGAATTGGTGGAATAAACGGAAACCGTCTATGCTTGATATCATCTGCATTGGTTAATTTGCTGTCACTTCTAGTCCCTTGATATGTAATTAGATTAGCTTTTGGCTGTAAATAGTAAACCAATTATGTACCAGAAGTGAAAGCAAGTTTCAGTGCACTCACACACCACATATGCAACGAAGTATAGATGACGGGCGGTTTCTGTAATTTTCACCAAACCACTAGGACTATATAATCTCATACACTCTTGATATTTAAAGCGGAGCTTTTTATATTTCTACTATATATATGATGACTGGTAACTAATCTCTATATTGATTTTGTGCTTCAGGTTCCTGATAACGGTCCTTGGAACTACAATTTCATGGGAGCAGGCATGAAGTATGGGATAAAGCTTGTTTCCTGGTGCTTTTTCTCTGCTCAGTATCTGCAGTCTAACAGTTTCTGTGCTCTTGCTGATGATGTCTATTCACCCATTAAAGCTCATTAGGTACTCAAATAAAATGACTAGGAAATGTATAACTTTACACTATGTGAACACTTTGAGTAGCTCGCTGTATAAACTATTTAAATTATGTAGTCAACATTTACCTGGTTCTATGAACCCACAAAAAACTAAGGGAAAATTTGTTTTTTGCTTGCAAGGATACAAGACAAGAGTTTGGAAAAGGCATAAAGGCTACATCTCAGGAAACAACCTAGCCAATGGAGCAGAGTTAACCATAGATGTTTATGTTCTTCCAGCAACTGCAGTTACATCAGATGATGCAGTGCAGATTCTTAAAAACAAAAGCTACACAAGAACCAAAACAGCATACATCTTCCTGTATTACAAGCTCTATCAATAGTTGCCATCTCAAGTAGGAGCCCAAGTACAGTAGAACATTATTTGG